>NW_017547239.1:2229350-2300374 GCF_001854935.1 Bemisia tabaci
GTTGGGTTGGGTTGGGTTAGGTTTACGAATTACTCAACGTCATTTTTCAAAAACTCTAAAACTTCAGATTGAGTTTCCGAACCGTTTTCGAGGTTTGGGAAGGGGGGCAAAGTATCCGATTTTTACTCATTTCTGCAGGTGTTTTATGTCAAATTTCGACAGTAACATGTTACCTGATTTAAACATCGAGGCACAGTTTGCGGTGATTATTTCAGCTATTTCTGGTGTACCTATCAGCATCTTTCACGAACCTCCACCTGGTTTTTACGTGAAAGGGTTGCATTTTCTATATAGGGTGTGCACAAAATACATGGTTATGTGGTGTGGTTAACTGACGAGGAACTGAATAGTGCTGACAGCATACAGAAAAGCTCTTCTGAGAGGGCATCAACAAACTGATACCAAGATCTCGAAAATGTGTAAATGTCAACGGAAATTACGTTGAAAAATGCTGAACAGTGTTTCTTGTAAGTACATTTTTCAATGGACCACTAGACAAGGCACGAATTCAAGCATTCTGATAAATGTTCCTTAATCAGAATTTCACGAAAAACACGATTCGCGCAACGAAAATTACTGAAACTAACTCCTGACGAAAATATTAACCTTTTTATTTCACATTGGTTACGCGGATTTTGAACTGCCCGCTCAAAAGAAACTCAAAGCTCTACGTGAGTCAAATCGCGCACTACAACAGTTTCAGCAAGCCTCTCAATCGAACACTGTTCATTTCCCACCATGTGTTGTTCAAATTATAAGCAACTTGCTATAGCTGAGCCAAAGCGTCAAAAAAGTGGTTGCCAGATTTTCATATCGCAGAGACTGTCACGATAATATTCAACGCGCGATGTGAATCACGTAGAGCAGTGAGATTATTGAGCGGGTGGTTTGAATTCACGCATCAGGAATCATTAAATATCTTCGTAAGGAGTTGATTTCGGTAATCAGACATTCAAGAGATGGTGGGAAATTTTTCGAGGTGACCGCGGAAAAATGCGGTTACCACGCGAACACAATCAAACATAAAAATGAAATACACAATTTAAAAGCTGAGGGCACCATTTTCTAACGGTATAATTGCGATTTTTGTAGCTTTATAAGTTCTTCAGAAAACAAACAGGGATCCTTACATTCTGAACGACCCTCGTGTTAACATGTAACCATATATTTTGTGCACACCCTGTATAGATAATGCACCCCGTTCACGTAAAAACCAGGTGGAGGTTTGTGAAAGATGCTGATAGGTACACCAGAAATAGCTGAAATAATCACCGCAAACTGTGCCTCGATGTTTAAATCAGGTAACATGTTATTGTCGAAATTTGACATAAAACACCTGCAGAAATAAGTAAAAATCGGAGACTTTGCCCCCCTTCCCAAACCTTGAAGACGGCTCGGAAACTCAATCTGAAATTTAAGTTTAAGTTACATTTTAGACCCTCGTAACTCGAGAACGGTTGCAGACATTGACTTGCGGGTTAGACAAAACCTCCTCGAATAAAAGCAGGTACATTATTTGTGAGGGTGCATGACCCTTGCCAATTTTGCGACGAGCTCAGATGAATCATAACTCGAGTAAATTTAGTTTAACTATGTAATTTAATTTAGAACGCACCTTTTCCGACAGCGTCTGAGGAGTTTCATGTTGTATTTCCTCGCCAAAACCCGACTTAGGAATTACATTAGGCGGATTCACTGGGAATGAATTTGCTCCAAAATCACCATAAATGAGAAGTAGAACCTGAAAAATTAGCGCACATGCATTATTTTTTTGAATCGTCTCTCCAGCTGAGGCTATTAGTTTCAAAGCTGGCGATGTTCGTGGCTTTGTCTAAAAATTAGGCAAACATAATAGGCTTTTGTAAGAAATAAAGAAAAAAATCCAACTACATAATATATTTCCCAGGTATCTCGCTCTTTACTGCATTCGTTGCATTATTCTTTAACCACGCCTGGAAATCGGACCCGCGGCTGAAACGGATGGGTCGGTGATTTCACGATAATGGAAACAGAGGTGTCACCAGTTTAGTTTATACCGTTTTAAAAGATGCACGACAACTTAATTGAAAAGAAATATAACTGTTGTTGAAAATCTTTTGAAATTGTGACCCTGTATTGATTAATGCAAAAATAATATTAGCAATTTTCCATACAAAGATTTCAAAACCGTAAAAATGTTTTATCGGTTACATGCCCGATAGAGTATTTTTTCACCGTCTGTTATACGCGTAACCGATACCCCGCTTTACCGTCATATCTCCAATCACAGTTACTCACCTACAATCAACAGAAATACAAATCCACTTACATGCGATGAACCCCACGTCGCTACCAGAATTCTGAAAATCTTCGCCTCTCTTAATTCAACAATCTAAATTTTCGTATATACACCCATTTTCAAAATTCTCTGTTAAGACGTTAATAGCCTGTGACGCTGAGTGTCTTAAAATATATTAATTAAGTACCTATAACTAAACTAGGGGGCCCTGCCCCCTGACCGCTACGCGGCCCAACCCCCGGGAGGGCGCCTCGCGCCCTCAGGCCCGCTTCGCGGGCCCTATAGCATATCGACTGTGAAACTACCAAACCACGTATCTCGGTTTGCGACGTCGCAGACTTCCTGTCATACTTCATTTTTTAAATGAAAAACTACTTAACATCCAGTCTTGAAAATTTCTGTGATTTTTCCTCTTTGTGCGGAGAAAATTCCGTGAAAATTTCAAGGAATGATACTGATTTGGTCTACTTCAAAAAAATAAAATGTGAGCGAAGATTTTTAAACACCGCAAACGAGATACGTGGTTTGGTAGTTTCACCGTCGATATGTATAAGCAAAAATGTTCTTCCATTTTAATACACCATTTTGTGTTCGAGCTGCATCGAGTTCAAAATTTTTTACGTAACACTCAGATTTGTAAATGATGAGGAATAGCTGGATGTACATAATTTCACAGTCCACTTACTGGAGAAATTTCCATTTCTTATGTTATTTTTAAATACTTAATTAAAAAAAAAAAAATCGGATTTCGACCGTTAAGAGTTAATAATATTTGGTCCTTCCCGACGCGACGCAGCGCCTGCCTTCTCACTTTGTATCTGATGTTTATCTGCTGTAAATATTAATAGAAATTCAGCAATCAAGTAAATTGACCAATGCCACAAATCGAAGCCGGAAGAATGCAGGAATTATTGAGTTAAACCTATACCTTGGACCTTGAACCTTGAACCCTGAGCGATGCACCGTTCCTTAACTCTTCGAATGAGGAGCCCTTCACGAGCTTTTCCATTGTTTTATTGTTTCTTCGAGTGACTCAGATAGAATCCCACACCTTGACGTTTCTAGCGGAAACGACATATCTCTCACGCTATTAACATTGGACTTAAGTGACATGAGCTTTAAAAGCTCTACAACATTAAAAGTTCGGGGTTTCATAATTTTTTGCACATCTACATCTACTACAGATGACATACATGTAAAGATCATCCTTATTGGTCCGGCAGTTCGTCAGAAATAGTGCTTCCAAAATTTTGCTTGTAGCTGTATAATATAGATGTCTTGGTGATCCAAATTTTTCATTATTTTTTGCATCTTATGCAAAGGCGCAAATAAGACGATTCCCAATGGCAATTACAAGGTCTGTTAGATTAGAAACCGGATTTTGGTCATAACTAGCCCACAATGCGTCCAAATTACGTATTCTTGAGCTTTTCTGATAGCTGAAAATATATTTAAGAACGCTACGTTCACAAATTTGAAAAATCATAATTAGCTTTGTTGGTATGTGGCTTGAAGTAAGGCAACCTCAAGGGTGTTTTGCGATTTTTATGTTTGACCGAACTTGTCTCTCTTTTTTCGGTCTTGCACTACATTTTTCAACCCACAAGGACGATTGGAGTTTCGTCTTCATATCGTAGCCGTACACTAAAGTATTGTCACAGAAAATTATCCTATCCAAAAATGTAGGATCATTGTTAGAACGTTCAAGCAGCTAAAGGGAAATTGACATTTGGTTGGATTTTCGTTCAACGGACAACAATCAAGGGGTAAGTGTACCTGAAACTCGATGCGTGTCTACATATTCTATCAAAATTGTATGCACATAGCCTTCAGAAATATTACTCTGTTCAACAAGCTCGAAACGACCATTTTCGAGCACATTTGCCCGCACTTCTTCCGCGTGACGAATGTCAGTTGCCGTTGAGGGTAGATTCCCATACTCCTCATCTTCGACGAACTCCTGACCAGTTTTGAATCATTTTACCCACTCAAAACAGTGGGAACATCTCATACAATAATCTTGGTAAACTTTACTTAGCATACCAAAAGTTTCGGTACAAGGTATACCGAGTTTAAAACAAAATTAAATGTTGAGTCTTTGCTCTATCAGTGATCGCATGCTGAAAATCGCAAAACGCACCTGACTTACTTGTATTCAAGATGACACAGAATAAACACTGATCAAAATAAACAAAATCTGTGAACGTAGCGTTCTTAAGTATATTTTCAGCTATCATAAAAGCTCAAGAAAACCTAATTCGGACGCATTGTGAGCTAGTTATGACCAAAATCCGGTTTCTAATCTAACAGACCTCGTATGTTCTTTTTCGAATATCCTGTCTCATTGACTTCAACATACTTGAAAATGAAACCGGCGACTTTGCTACTCCCGTTATCGTGAAATCACCCGGGTGCAGAAAAAGTTGAATAATGCAGCAATTCCTTGGTTGGATTCAAAGAACTATGGCTCGATCGTTTTAAATCTAAAAATATAAACAGTAAAATATTCTTTTATAGTTTCGCTTTACCTATAATACTGGTGGAGCAATGTGCAATGAAACTCAATAGAAAAAAAACACATTGGATCTAGAGTCCAGACTCTTAAAAACATCGACAAGAAAAAATACTCTTAATTCAATCAGATTTAAGCTTAAATCAAGAACCAAGCCTCTTAATTTGAGCGGATTTCCTTTTGATTTAAGCTTAAATCTGCTTGAATCAAGAGTCCTTTTCCTTGGCAATGTTTCCAAGAGTGTGGACTCTAGATCCAATAGTTTTTTTCCCAGTGCTTTTTAATGGGATTCCTGTGTAACATTAAGTACTATAATGCAATTTATGATTTGAAATTCTGATCGAGCGTTCTTGGACGCACTTGAAATCCTACAACATCGCACCGGAAACGAAAAATCGACATCTTTACCGTGCTCTAGTGCTTCCCGGTGAAGATTGTTACAACAAATATTGGTAAATCTGTACTCACTGAAATTAAGAAATAGGCCCGTCGATACATTTCCGTGGAGCACACGAGCTGGAAGAACACAAGACGGAGCTCAACTAAAAGGCTGCGCCTCAAGCCAACTGCCCATTTACGTACGAACGTATTCATGGAAGGAAAGGAACGCTGCCCGTTGGTTCAAAATCAACCGTTAATGGAACTTTTACTTTCCGACCTTACTATACCTTGCTCACTGGATGGATTCAATTTGTGGAGAGAGCTTTATGAAAAGGTTTTTTTTCACCACCTCTCCCCATTGGGATGTGAAATTGAATCGACGCATCGGAATTAACACAAAGAAAAACCGACTTCTAAATCCTGTTTGAAGTGTGCTCTTTCCTCCAGTAAGGAGCAAAAAAGCGTTTCTACGGACGTCATCTGCGTTTTTTGTGATTATATGTGGACACTCAGGTCTTTTGCACGTACTTTGCCGACAGTATCGCAGGTTTTTGTGCTTCTGGAGGAGAGATCGAATTTGAATTCGACGAATTTTAAAAATAAAGCTAGATCTTCGTGAAAATGCGCACCCGTAAAATGAAACAAGACGCACTTGTGACATGTGACGCTACGGTGCGGCTTATTTGTATGCTGGAGAAAAAAGTTGGAATAGTTCAGCTCCCCGGTTTCCAATAGATGCCAATACATAAGAAAATAATTCCTGCACAGGTTCAGACCAATCGGAGCATTCTTAGAACTTCCACCGGCGACATTTTTACAAAAAAATCGAGTTTTTAACTTTTGCCACTGAAAAGCTCGCCCTGTGATCAAAGATATCATTTTCTGCAAGAAAATCGTGTCGTAGCGAAAAAATGCTTGTTTGCAAAGTTAAAAGACCGTAAAATTTTACATAAGAATCATATTAGATGAAGACAAGTTTTAAAAACATCACCAGTAAAATTCATCCATCCGGGACAACTCTTCTCTAAGCTCAAAAAATGCGCCTGCACTCCGATAGTACATGCCAGAAAAAAAATGAAAAAAAATTGGCCATTCAAGTCGATTCTAGGGGTGATAAAATTACAAGTAGTACACTCCTGCAAGTAAATTTTCTCAATATTTTCTTTTTTATTGATGCAAGTCCAAACGTACGACCCATTACTTTCCTTGTAGCGCTTTAACCCTAGCTTTACCAACCGGGTCAAAACAGACCCGGCGGCTCATAAAAATGTTCGTCATTTTCCTATTTTTCCACTTAAAATGTTTTGCTCCATATAAGGTGATCCACAAAACCTCTCTAGAAATGGGCTCTAAAGTGGTTTTGAAAAAAAAATTGTGGCCCCGGCGAATTTTTATTCGTCGCTACCCATTTTACGCTCTTCTTCGCTACGACGCGCTTTTCTTGCAGAAAAAAGCTATTTTTGATCACGGGGCGGGCTACTCAGTGGCAAAAGTTGAAAAATCTACAGGAATTATTTTCTTATGTATTACCTACCACCTATTGGAAACCGGGGAGCTGAACTATTCCAACTTTTTTTTAGCATACGAATAAGCCGCACCCTAATGTGACACATTTCCTTTCCCTTCCATACTTTTTTCAAGCATTGCCTGGTGGCTCTAATAAAAACTGATTGAAAAAGTAAGCGACTTTGAAATGCTCGAATCAAATGCTTTGAAGCTCACAAGGCTGACTCAGGAATAACACCCAGACTTGCCAAAAACTACCATGAACTACTATAACTACTAAGCTACTATGAATGCGTTTGTTGATTACCTATTTTTTCAACCGCGCGGCGCGGCGCTCCTTTCTTAGTTACCAAAATTAGAGGCCGCTCTCACCAAAACTTTATACAAAATTTTAAACTTTATTTTACCTGATCCAGTAAAGAACGAGCCCTCTAGTATATGTGTGTTGCAAAACTTTTGCCGAAGCGAAGGAGCGGTCGCGCGGCGTGTTCTGCGATGTATCGATTCATCTACCACTGAAACTTATATGACAAAGAATCGAAAGACAGAGTATTCGCAACGAACACCTTGGTAATCGATTCTTCACCATGATTTCAAATGGGGAAATATTGATAATCGATCATTCACGCTTCGCCACTAGAAGCGAAAGCAGAAATAACCAGCCTTATACATGAGAAATGACTCACAAAATCACTATGAAGACAATAAAGGAGAGTTTGAAATTCACTACCAAATTCAAGATTTACATAAAAACGGAGGGGTTTGATCAGGGCCGCTTTTAGGCCCCCTGAATGGAGATGTTGCGTGTGTAAGGGATTTGCAATTTGACATTTGATTCTTGTGTAAAAGTTCGCGAGAAACACGATGGTGCCACTGGTTTTCTCTGAAATCAACTCCCAAGCTCAAAAAAGCTCTCGAGTTTAAGCCAAAATGGAGGGGATATCCCACGCTATCCTGAGAGTCCACCTCTACATCAAGATAAACTCTCCATGCAAAGATAGGGAGCAAATACACTAGCAGTGATGCCGTGTTCTCAGTTTTAGAGTCTCCAAATAAAGTGTCAGCCCTGTCAATAATGTATTTGCTCCCTATCTTTGCATGGAGAGTTCGTCTTGATGTAGAGGTGGACTCTCTGGATAGCGTGGGATATCCGCTCCATTTTGGCCTCAACTTGAGAGCTTTTTTTGAGCTTGGGAGTTGATTTCAGAGGAAACCAGTGGCACCATCGTGTTTCTCGCAAACTTTTACATAAGAATCATCAGTCAAATCGCAAATTCCTCCCACATGCAACATCTCCATTCCACGCAAAACACAAATTGCTGCCGATATGATGTGTGTCAAAGTTTTTGAAACAATATCAAACTCTTTCCTAATTCTTCGCCTCTTTATTTTTCAAATTAAGCTTAATAAATAGCTAAGTACGTTTCTTATTCGTTTTCATTCGGCGAGACGTTTTACTGGACGGCGGCTTTTTTTGCCTCGTGCGGAGTTGTGAAACCGGAGTCACCCCGGGCCAAAGTAGGTGTAATGGCAAATAACAATGCAAAGATGAGACGACGAGACAAAATAATACTTGTATTTAAAACATATCGACGGCGTAAGTCGCGATCACATATCGACGGTGAAACTACCAAACCACGTATCTCGTTTGCGGTGTTTAAAAATCTACGCTCACATTTTATTTTTTTTGAAGTAGACCAAATTAATATCATTCCTTGAAATTTTCACGGAATTTTCTCCGCAAAAAGAGGAAACATTACAGAAATTTTCAAGATTGGATGCTAAGTAGTATTTCATTTAAAAAATAAAGTATGACAGGAAGTCTGCGACGTCGCAAACCGAGATACGTGGTTTGGTAGTTTCACCGTCGATATCTCGTTTGCGGTGTCTGAAAATCTCCGCCTCTATGTTATTTTTTAAAAGAGAACACATTGACATCATTCCTTGAAGTTTTTGCAGAATTTTCCTCGCACAGAGAAGAGAAGTCACGGCAGTTTTAAAAAATTGCCGTTAAGTAGTTTCCCGTTTAAAAAAATTAAGTATGACAGGAAGTCTGCGACGTCGCAAACCGAGTTATGTGATTGCCGACTTACACCGTCGGTATAATCTTTTACACCTTGTTCTCGACATATCTCCTCTCTGACAATGAAGTGATTCATTAGTGCAAATTGATCATCGCATCAGAACCGTATTCCTCCCGCCGCGTGAAAAACGCAAAGTGCTCCACGGTAAAAGCTTTTTTACCTGACGTTTTTTTCCATCGCTACATTTTTGTTCAAAGCTCACTTCACACGCTAAAAACAGGAACTGAAAATGGAGGTCATTAACGCATCAATGAATGTTGGCGCGAGATTTCGCGTTTGTGCGGCCCGCGCAATTTTCAGCAACCGATGATGAGTCGACAATCATCAGCTATCACTTTATATGAACTGTCCCTACTGTAGATCGTATTCGATAGTGGTTCGATGTATCGTTTGGTTCACAACAATAGAACATAACTTCAAACAAAAATTTTAGGATTGAAGTTGGAAAAGCTGAAATTGAGCAAATTCCGAGCAATTTCACTCTTCATAGTCATTTTGCACTCATAAATATAAAAAATTTAAAAATAAAGTACGGCATGAAGTCTACGACGTTACAAACCGATAAAAGCGGTCTGGTAGTTTTTACATATATGTCATTAATTTCCCCATTTAGATCGGCACTTTCATGGACGGAAATGCACAAGTACAAAACCCGAAAATATGATGAAGAGAGATTGAAAACTAAACTATTGCGTAACAAGGCTAATAATCTATAAAACCAATACGAAGTTAAATCTGCCGTCCAAAGTGAAAACGCAGTATCTCCATTCAACACATTTTCAATTTTTTTCTGACAAAATTCTGTTTTACGAAAAACCTAACATATATGTCCATCCTTAATTGAGCGTTCACCACGTTAGTAGTGAACGCTCTTTCCCGTCGTTTTACAGCGGGTATGTTACTGGATCCATTGGTGAAGGCCCGCACTGCTCCATGGGGATCGGCGGCATTATCCGTGGCGGGAAGCAATACCTAGTTTCTCAATTTTATTTATGTACCATTTCTACCTTTTTTCTCCTATTTTGTCCACTTTATGTAATGCCTGTAGGCTTGTCTTCGAGAAATTAATATCTTCACGTGTTTTAAAACTCTGCAACGTACTTTTATTTCATGACTCTTTCAAGCATCGTTCAATTTTTTTGTCGTCGTAGTTCTAGAAAAATGTTTGGGTACCAAGTGCCCCTTTACTCTTGACCCCTATATTTTACTCTATGATGACAAGACATTTCTTGCATATATGTATGTTTTCTGGGTCACGCTCCACGTTTAGTTCAACAGCGTCTTGCAGCGCTCTCTTCCCTCCGCGCAAAATCACTTTTACATATTGACGAGGTGCTACTGTAAACGCTTTCCAACGTCTTAATTTTGGAACCGTCGTCTTGTTTTTTCAATAAAACTCCGCCGCACCATTAAGAACTGCAAATTAAAAAATGAACCCTTGTGGAAATTGCATTTTCTTGTAATAGAGCAGTACGTGCTGGTGAAAATGAAACCATTTTGAGTGGATTTACGGCGTTTTTGCTGTGGACGGCAGAAATTTCTCGCGTCGTTACTGGCTCCCCCTAAGCACCAAAAGCAGTAGGTATTGGAAAAATAGGTCCGTTACGGCTCGAGACGTCCCATTGCGGCGGATCCAGCAAATTGGCAGCAGTGTTTTTCTCTACTTAAACCTATGGAAATGTATCGATTCTTGGAGGGGCCAGGTGCTCCGAAGAATCGATTATTTAACATTGGTTTAAACGGAGGAAATCCGGTGTTGCCACATTGCTGGATCTGCCTCTGCAACGTCCTGCCTCTCATGAGGTCATTTACAAGTTCAACTTTCGGTACCTATGCTTTTAGCTGCGTCTATGTATATCGACGGCGTAAGTCCGCGATCACATATCGACGGTGAAAGTACCAAACCACGTATCTCGGTTTGCGACGTCGCAGACTTCCTGTCATACTTTATTTTTTAAATGAAAAACTACTTAACGTCCAGTCTTGAAAATTTCTGTGATTTTTCCTCTTCGTGCGGAGAAAATTCCGTGAAAATTTCAAGGAATGATATTGATTTGGTCTACTTCAAAAAAATAAAATGCGAGCGTAGATTTTTAAACACCGCAAACGAGATACGTGGTTTGGTAGTTTCACAGTCGATATCTCGTTTGCGGTGTCTGAAAATCTCCGCCTCAATGTAATTTCTTCAAAAGAGAACAAATTGACATCATTCCTTGAAGTTTTTGCAGTATTTTCTTCGCACAGAGAAGGAAAATCACGGCAGTTTTAAAGAATTGTCGTTGAGAAGTTTTCTGTTTAAAAAATTAAGCATGACAGGAAGTCTGCGACGTCGCAAACCGAGTTATGTTATTGCCGACTTACACCGTCGCGATATGGATGAGCTGGAAACAGTAGTCCCTCATTAAGGAATGTGGGTAGTCAATTTATTGCGATGACGCTGCACGAGAGATTCGGTTTTTTACGCTGATATAGCAGCCTACTCTCGCAGAGAACTGTCAAAGCAGTTACTTATCTCCTAATGAATCAAAAATACAAAACTTTTGAGCTGGCCAGAATGATTTTTTTGTACGAGACACCATAATATTTCTCAAAATGCTCAAATCCGGAGCTTCCCCTGCGGCAAAATTATGTTTTTTTCAAAAACTTGTCAGAGATGAGAGATGGAAAATTCCGAACCAAAATTAATTCTACTGAAATTCTTCGGTTTTTCCCCGAGTATTTTTTCTCGGCAGTATTCCGACGACAGTCGCAACTAAAAAGGAATTGAAAGTAAAAAAAAAATTATATGTAGTCTTTTTCATAAAATATCCTGAAATTTCTCACTTTTTTTTCCAAGGTTCTCCACACCGAGAAATACAAAGGTGAAACATATTTTTCCTTAACTTTTTCGTTCGTCTATACGTACTTGAAACTCCATAGTATTTTAGAAGTCTCGATCAGGTTGAATGTAGGCTCTAATTTAAGTCATACGTTTTTTCAGAGAACCAACGCAATCCTCCAGAAATACTGATGTAACGCCCTTTGGCGGTTTTAGTTCGCATCTACCCTACCAAACTTACGATTTTATTTCAAGATTTAATTAATTATTAGAACAAAAACCTAACCAAACAACCTAGGTTTTTCATAAAATTAGTGCGCAAAAATTGTTCTTTGGGCCTGCTCACAGTTTTGGTATAGATTCCAACTTGTGCGCTTTAAATGAGGTCACAAACTTTATGTATGGTCCGTATCTACCTCAAAGTTTTGCATGATCATAAATATGTCTTCTCTTGTACTCTGTACTTTCCTCGCAGTCTGGGTCAGACTGGCTCGCATCTGAGGACGTAGACCCTTGGCTGGTTGAAGGGGCGTAATGTGATATTTCTTGATGGGGCATCCCCATCGTGGAGAGGTTCAGAAAATTTTGGCAAAGCATCACAAGTTTACGCTATTTTCAGGTTCAAAGTTTATTAATCGTACAGAGTAAAAATTGTAAAGTTGAACGTATTGAAGTAACCGACAGACTTCTGAAATTAAAGAAAACAAAAAAAATTAAAGCCACTGCACGCATCCAAGCACCATTATTTCCACAAGAACCGTGTCAGTGCTGCGGTTTACACGAGCTTAAGACGTGCATTTAAAAATCCATCCTAAAAAAGAATCAGGCAAGAACCTGATTAAAGAAGAAAGAACGAGTAGCAACACAGCCGACGACAAGAAAGACGTATTCGGGCCTCTTTTTAAACTTTTCTCCCGAATCCGAGCGACACCTCATTGGCAGCATACGGCAGAGCATTGAGAACCTACGCTTCGCGTCATCGCGCCTTTAATTTTTCAGATGCAGCACGGACGTCCATCAAGTACGAATAGTTGTATCTCTGCGCCGTCGTTAACGCGCATCTTTTCCCAAGGTGTATTGCCATATTGTATTTGTTTGAGTTTGTCTTATTCGTGATGGTGCTTCAAGCACTACGTAAATAACACAGCCGAAGGTAGGAGAGATGTGTTCGGGCCTCTTTTTTAACTTATCTTTCGAATCTAAGCGACACCTCATTGGCAGCATATTACAGGGCATTGAGAACTCACGCTTCGCGTCAGCGCGCCTTCAATTTTTCAGATGCAGCACGGACATCCATCAGGTACGAATAGTTGTATCTCTGCGCCATCGTTAACGTGCATCCTTTCCCTCGCTCTATCTCCATGTTGTGCTTGTTTCCGTTTGTCTTATTTGTAATGATGCCTTAAATTAGAGCAGAGTATTGCTAGTTCACGACTCACGCCATCGCGTCTTACATTTTTTATATGCAATGTGGACATCCATCTTGCAAGAATAGTTGTTCCGCGTTTACACTTTAGATGCTTCTTACTTTTGAATTTCAAAATAAATTAAGGTTAAGTTTGCCCGAGATATGCTATGATACGTCCAAATCAATAGTCATTTTGAAAAGGAAGAAATATGTTTAAAGGTCTCTCAAGAAGTCTATAAAGTGTGCGTATGTCTAAAAATTGAACTGACTATCGTCTCTACGGGAGTTACACATAGAGAATGAAGGGGGGAGATGATAAAGCGCCTGTATGTCAACAAAAAGGTGACAATTTCACAGAAAAGTGTTAACGCTTCAGAAAGTAGTTCTTGGACCTCTGTTCACCACCATGCGTAAAAGCACCTCTCTTCACTCCTAATTCTCTCTTCTTCCGTTCATTTAAGACATTTTCCGCATATATTCTCAATCGTAATTTTTTTTTCTCTCCTTATTTTGCTATCTGTCAGAGGGGCGCGTTTTTGGCGCGCCGTATCTGCCAATGGCAGATTGGCCTTATGGCCAGTCCGAGCCTACTCGCAATGGCAAAGCATTTGAACCCCTTGCAAGAATTTTATTCAAAGTTGAACTCTCGAATTTTACAAGAAGCTCGGAAATATTGGTCTTTTAATGGTGGTATCTTAAATTTTTCCATGAACCTCCCATAGGTTACATTGTAAATCATATTCATGACCAAAGAGCGAAACCACGTCACTCTATTTCAACGTCTCAAAATATCCGCTTCTATTGTGTTTTTTCGGAGAAAAACAAGCCAACTTTAAACCTATTCCGCTAACAGAGAAGATTAATGAAGAAGATTTTTAAGATACTACGTTATGACAAGTTTACCACACGGAGAAAAAACTCAACCTAAAAGTTCGGTTAATATGGGAAGTAAAACACAAAATAACCCAAGCCTTCGATCGACTCTATGGGGATTTCCAGTATCTCCATTGTTTTCTGCGCTGAATTTGCCGCAGACTGTACCAAAATCAACATAAAATTCGGGCTGATTTGTGTTTTTGTTATGAAACACAACTTTTGATTAAGTTAACCAAAAGTAACACAAGCACACAAATATTTTCATCAGTGCAGAGGAAAAATGAAGTGTGACTGAAAGTCTGCAACGTCTCAAACGGAGATAAGTGGTTTCACACTTTGGCTGTCTTAAGTCTCATAGGAAAAGGTGATGATAAAGAACAGACTAATCTCAATTTCCACGTAAGCCCTGCGCTCCGTATAACTCTATACTTTTCAGGTCTCACGTGAAAATAGAGTTTCGTGTCTTTTCAGGTGAGCGACGAATTTTGTCCACAAATATTCTTAGGAAGACAACTTCCACTGCAGCAGTTGGGTGACGAAGCTTCGCAGTTGCGTTTTGTAACGATTAGATAAAGAAATGCGTCTTTGCGGAAAGTTTTCGACGTGAGCAATTTAACAACGGAAGCAAATTACTCACGCAAGTTATTTATCCGCGCTGGCTTTTCACGGACAACCTGCAGCGTTGTCGATTCTTTCGACTTGTGTCATCAATTCCTCGCCCAAACTACGTGTGCACTGCACAGACGCCCAAAATACATTTCTACGTATGTCTTTACAAGACCGCTAGAAAAGTAGCGTATTTTTCCAATGTATACGCTGCCTGAAAATGTTGTATGCGTTAACACTGGTCAAATTCCAATGTATACGGTGCATGAAAATGTTGTATGCATCAACACTGGTCAAATCAAACACCAAGCGAGCAACTATTCGAACTCCGGAGTAGTCATGTGGTATCACGCGGAAATGAAGGAAAATCTTAGCGTTTCTCCTATTTCAAACTACCGACGTTTGTGAATGTGCGTATATGCTCGCATCTTTAAATGCGGCAATCAAACGAGCAACTATTCGAACTCTGGAGTAGTCATGTGGTATCACGCGAAAATGAAGGAAATTATAGATTTTTGCTTGTCTGAAATTACTGAAATAATCTCCTCAATGGTTGAAATTGGACATTTCGTCGTCCTTCTGACGTAGGGGCGTACCTCAATTAATTTCCACGTGAGCTCTGTTTCACTTATAAATCATGCTCTCTGGAGCTCATGCGGAAATCGAGATACGTCCTTACGCTAGAGGAGCGACGATTTATCGATCAGTGGTCTCCGCCTCACGTGCTTTGCGATACATAAATTAATCTGTCATTCAAACCCATGGAAAAGTATCGATTAACAGGGTGTTCGCAACGAACACCTTAATAATCGACTCTTTACCATATAGCTTCCAATTGGGAATCATCGATATTCGATCATTCACGCTCCACCAAAACTGCGAAGATTCATCTTGTTACGCAATTTTCAAATTCGAAACTCCTTCCCTCCCCAAAAGTGTGTGGCTGCGCCATTGACCACATCGTAGAGTATCTCCAGCCACAAAGGAAAAGTTTTTCCCCGAATTTACTTTAGTAAAAGATCCAAACGAAAACCCTCGGGGGCCTCTTGGTCCGGAGTTTTCCCCGTCGAAATCAATTTTTTTCATACCTTTGCAACCGTGTAAAAAATTCGCCTGCGTCAGTTGTTGACGCAAGAGAAATAACCGGTGTAAAATGGAGCAAGTGTAGCACGAAGGAGCCAAGTAAAATTATTCATTCTACCGCGCTAAGGGGAAACGCCGTATTAACATTCAAGAGTTGCCAAATTTCCTTGGATAAAATGTTTATTTTTGAGGAAATATATGAACATTTTTCCCTGAAATTTTCAGGATCTTCAGGTGAAATTGCGAACAAAATTATCTGGAAAATTGGGAGGAAAATATTCACGACTTTACCAAGAAATTCGTGTTTTATCAAAAGAAATTAGACAACGCCTGAAGGTTCATACGGCGTTCTTCCTTAGCACGGCAGCAATGCCAAACTTCATCGAACAGGTTCTTTTTTAACAAGAGAACGGTTGAAGGATTTTCTAGGTAAACATCTGGAATTTTTTTTCCTGTCATGGAGAATATCTTCTAAAATTTTGAGAAAATCTATACTACCATTCAACCGTAAAAAAAAACAAATCACCCGATTACGCACTGCAAAAGCTGTTGTGGCTCATTGGTTTCTATCCACTGAATGCGGTCCAAATAATTTCTCGCACGAATGATTCGCCACTGTTAGTTTTATTTTTCCTAACTCGAATTAAAAATTTGTTTTAACCTAAAATTTGTTTTAACCTAACTCGTTACATTTTTATAACCTTTTACGCAGAATAACTTTTACTCACATCTCCAACACAATAATCGATGCGGCTGAATACATTTACTTACTAACCACGCATACTTGACGACTTAAAATTTAAATTTTTCTGAGTGCTGTAATTGCAGCTAGTTGGTTGATAATGTCGCATCAATTTGTAATTCTAAAAAATTTGTTTCAAAAATCGGATTTTCATCCACCTGTGAAAGTACACTTGCATTGAGTGGATTTGACGATAAGAACACCGGATAAGAATGAGAAAAATGGAATAATGGCTTTATTGATTAAATTAAAACAGAAAAACGCACAGACGTTGAAACTGCAGGAACCCGTTTTTTATTTGCCGTTTAACATGTTTTAAAATTGCTGCACCCATTTTATCCTGTCAAAGGAGAACAAAATAAACACCACTGCTTGAAATTTATTGATAGACTATCCGTCCAAGCGGTCCTCATAGAGCCCTGGTAAAAATTGGCTGTAGAATCTGTGTTCCAAAATACCATAGACCTACAGCCGGCTGTAAGATTTCCAATAGCTTCTATAGCCGGCCACACAATTTCTTATAGCCTTTTATAGCCAATGGCGATTAAGCAACAGCCAGGCGATAAAGTGTGTGCTAAACGTTCCTAATTACGGATGCTAGGACTTAGTGAGTTTTTGGAATACTGCTCTCTTTTTGGGCCGTAGGATCTTGATTTATTTTGCGAGGAAAGCTCCGTACTTTTGATGGATGCCTGCCATTACTAATATATTAGAGCGCCTTCAGTTTCATATGATACTGTGCAATACCTCTGGTGTGAAATAGTTGCTTCAAGCGCCGTGGCAGGCGGGCAGCCAGCGCGAAACACGCATTGGCGCCTACAAACCTACCAGGGATACTTCACGCGTTGCGCAATGCGTGAAGTATCCCTGTTAGGTTTGTAGGTGCCAGTGCGTCGCCGCTCCGCTTTGTGTTAGGCTCTAATATTTAATCTGGCGGAGTCGGTGTTATTCAACTCATGATTTTGAAATGTTTGCACATCCTGTATGGATTATTCTCATTTTAATTGATGAAAAAAAATATGTAATAAAGGAAAATATAATGTGTGTTTTGTAAATATTAAGGTGGTTCCGTATCAAACTTAATGATTTCCAAAGCACACGAATTTCAACACAATTTCTTATAGCCTTTTATAATCGATGGCGAAAAAGCAACAGCCAGGCGATAAAGTGTAAAGCCTGGCGATAGGGACTATAGCCCGGCTGCATAATTTTTTATCGCTTAATTCGTACAGCCCAGCCGTATGATTTTCTCCGCATTCTACAGCCAGCTATATGATTTTCTGTAGCCTTCTTTAGCCGGCTATAAGAATTCCTATGGTATTTTGAAACGCAGCTCTTATCGCCAACTTTTACCAGGGGATCCAATACCAACTAAGAAAGGGGAAAAAAGCGAAATAAAATGAAGAGAGATAAAGTGAAAAATAAAGTGAACAAAAAGTTCACTTTATTTTTCCTGTTAGTTCAGATTGAATATTTTGTTTAATCATTATTTTTCATCTAAATTCCGAATAATTAACCGATTGCAGCTAATTATTCGTATCTTGTCATAGAAACGTGAGAGCTTCGTTCCGTGCAGCCGGTAAGGAGCCGTCCATAAATTTCGGCACCGACCTTGGGAGAGGGGATCTGGAGGTGAATAACACGGAGGCGACAAGAGGGAGGGGAGGGTCAAGCAAAGGTCACGTCGCCACGTCACCGTATCATATTAAGAAAAGGAGTGGATTTTGGACTTTTCCAATGTACTCAAAATTATTTTCGTGTCACTTTAACGAATGATTTAACAACGGTAACGCTCATAGTGTCCTCTTTTAATTTTCATGTTTTGCCAGTTGAAAATGCGGGTGTGACCCCTGCGAAACGTCCCGGGTTTTTTTTATTTTATTTTATGTGTTCCTTTTTATTTTTTGCGGCCTTAGTCCCATTTTAAATTGTTTCTTTGCAAATGATTTAATGTGTATTACAACTGCAACAAAGGTTCGGTACAACCCAACACTTACGCTAAAAAGAGGGAGGGGCCACGCTTGAAATTACGTAAACTTTATAGGGATTTGGTGGTAAGTGACATGTAGGTGACAATAGAGGAGGAAATGGGTGAAAAAGGGTGATGTACAGTGTTCGAAACTTGTGGCCCATCAAGCTCGATTTTTAGGGGCCAATGAAGATTTTTCAGGGGCCACTGAAGATTTTTCAGGGGCCAACTCGATTTTTTGCCTATATATCATGGCGCATTTAGTGAAAAGTTAGAATCCGATGCCGTGCGTCGAAATTTCAAGAAATCACCCAACAGAAAAATCAGGATTTTTTAGGGGATTTTCAAGGGTCACGTTTGCGCAGAGCCTTCATTTTTTAGGCGCCATGACCAATTTCCTAGGCGTGTTGGCGCCTGTGAGTTTCGAACACTGGTGACGTAATTTATGGAACTAACTGCGAAAAATCCCCGAAGTTTCATCCCTGCGATTCGACCCCGGAACAAATCCCACGAAAACATCCCGCAGAGACAACGCCTAGAACTTTACTGCCGTGCTAAGGAAGAATGCCGTGTAAAAATTCGAGAGTTGCCAAATTTCCTCGGATAAAACATGTATTTTTGACGAAATTCATGTATATTTTTCTTCAAAATTTTCAGATATTTTAGATTAAATTGCGAAAAAAATAATCTCGAAAATTGGAAGAAAATTTTTTTAAAATTTTCCCAATAAATTCGTATTTTTTCAGAGGAAATTTGGCAACTCCTGAAAGTTCATACGGCGTTTTTCCTTAGCACGGCAGTTTACTCCCCCCCCCCCTTNTCTTCATAATCAGGACCCTTTTTGAGGATCTCTGGGTTAAGGGCTACGGGGAGCGGAACGGGGGACGGGGGGAGGGGCGGATTGGGGTGCGGGGGTAGGCCAAGGCTGCCTAGGCTTGCCGTAGACCGGTATTTGTTTGTGTGGAATGTCGTCTAAGACTTCGGCTAAACAACAGCAGCAAATACATCTGAGAAAATCCTTCTCGTCATCCTTCAGAAATCCGCCGCCACTGCCTCTAGATTTGTACCTTAGTATTACTCTTTCCTGCCCGTCCGCCGTTCGAACTACCCCCTTCTCGTCCTTCTGTGATTTTCCGAGCTCAGAGTTAGTCCTGCGGATGCTCAGCAAAGGGGGTGGGAGGTGTATGATTTCTTCAGCCGTCTCCGATTGAGAATTCCGTCGTTCCTGTTTCAGGCTCTTCTTTCTGCCGAATGGTCCGCAGCCTTGTTTTGTAGCTCTGGTTTTTAAAGCGTATTCCGGGTCTGGGTCCTCAGGGTAGGTCGGGGACTCCATTGAGGTTTCCTTCACCGTGATGGTTCCTGGTGTCGTAGTCGGCTGAAATCAAGTACAGGGCGATAAAAATATTAAAATAAAATCGAGATTTATTGAAATAAAATTATCTTACCATGAATTTTTTTGTGAGGGTGGTTTCACGATAACTGGAGTAGTTTTGTCGCCGTAACGGACATTGTAAATGGCCGAAAATATGTGCTATCTGTTACGCTATGACTTTTTATCGCGTAACACACAGCACATTTTCGGAATTTACATGATGTTAATTGGGACGTAGAGCAATGAATCATTAGAAAGCGTTAAAATACGGTCATACCGTCATTTTTCGGTTATATTTTTAGCAGTAATGATAATTACTCGAATTTTTTCGCATTAATCTTCAGAAGGATACGTGTTCCCTGGTAAAAATTGGCAGTAGAATGGGTGTTCCAAAATACTATAGACCTACTGCCGGCTGTAAGATTTCCAATAGCTTCTGTAGCCGGCTGTACAATTTGTTATAGCCTTTTATAGTCGATGGCGATCAAGCAACAGCCAGACGATAAAGTTAATACTAAACGTTACTAGATACGGATACTAGGACTTCGTTAGTTTTTGGACTACCGCTTTCTCTTTGCGCCGTAGTATCTCGATTTATTTTGCGAGGAAAGCTCCGTACTTTTGAAGGATGCCTGTCATTCTTAATATGTTGGAGCGCTTTCAATTTCTTATGATACTGTGCAATACCTCTGGTGTGAAATAGTTGCTTCAGACGCCGTGGCACGCTGCGGCGTGACGGGCGGGCAGAGAGCGCGAAACGCGCATTGGCGCCTACAAACCTAATAGGGATACTTCACGCATTGCGCAATGCGTGAAGTATCCCTGTTAGGTTTGTAGGCGCCAGTGCGTCGCCACGCAATGCGTGAAGTATCCCTGTTAGGTTTGTAGGCGGCAATGCGTCGCCGCTCCGGTTTGTGTTAGGCTCTAATATTTAATCTCGCGGAGTCAGCGTTTTTCAACTCATGATTTTGAAATGTTCGCACACTCTGTATGGACCATCTCATTTTAATTGATGAAATAAAATGTGTTTTAAAGGAAAATATAATGTGTGTTTTGTAAATATTAAGGTAGTTCCGTATCAAACTTAATGATTTCCAAAGCACACGAATTTCTACACAATTTCTTATAGCTTTTTATAGCCAATGGCGATAACGTGTAAAGCCCGGCGATAGGAACTATAGCCCGACTGTATACTTTTTTATAGCTTCGTACTGCCCGGCTACATGATTTGCTCCGCTTCCTACAGCCAGCTATATGATTTTCAATAGCCTTCTTTAGTCGGCTATAAAAACTCCTATGGTATTTTGAAACGCAGCTGTATCGCCAATTTTTACCAGGGTTATAACGCTTTCTAAAGATTTGTTGCTCTACTTCTTAATTGATATTATGTAAATTTTGAAAATGTGCTGCCTGTTACGCGGTAAAAAGGCAGCGAAACAGACAGCACATTTTCGGTCATTTATGTATTAAAATTGGAAAGTAGAGCGATAAATCATTGAAAAGCGTTATAACACGTAACCCTGTTTAGATTAATGCAAAAAAAAAAAAAAAAATCGAGTGATTATCATTACTACTAAAAATATGTTGTCTTTTACGGCGACAAAACTATTCCAGTTATCGTGAAACCACCCACATAATTTGGTCAATAAATGCCGTTTTTAAACAATTGAATCTTCCGGTTCGAAAACGATCCAACTCCGGTCTTTTACGATGTTCATTTTTTTTGCGTAGAAACACTTCCTTTCTGGCTGTTACGCAGTTTTCATCGTTTACGGAAAAATTTCGTTTTTCCGAGATGGTTCGTTCTTGAACTGAGAGATTCGGTCAACAAAATGAGATCCTTGTGTACGTAATAGTTAATCGAGGTTACTCCAATCCAAGGGCGTTGCGTGCTTTGCGATATATCGATCGATCGGTCATTTAAACCCATGGAAAAGGATCGATAATCAGGGTGTTCGCAATAATAATCGATTCCTTACAATAGCTTCAAATGGGAAAATATCGAAAACGACCATCCAGCCCCCGCCACTGCTACGATCAATGAGTATGCAACGCACACAACACACCCATGTAGTTGCAACTTTTAGTGTATTTTCCGAAAATAATACACTGTTGCATTCTCCCATGATGTCGGACCCATCGGTCTGCAGACCTGAGACCGTATGAAGAGCACCGATCACGGGTCGTATATGCCATTCAAGTTCATGTGAAAATATGTATGTTATTTTCCGCCCTAAAGAGATTTTCCGAGTTTTGAGTAGTTATATCTTTCCTAAGCTGCAAGATATTTTTTGCCATACAATTGCAATATTTTTACATCATTTGATCAACAAATGGCATATGACAATTCCATATGTCAGGTTGGTATGATGCAATGAAATGAAAAACGTACTTACTTTTTTACTTACTTAATTACTTTTTTTTCCAATTTAATCGCAATGAATGTTATTGAGCGTTCAATTGATCAGTAGATAAGCAACATGCACACGCTCCGATGCAGTAGAGCGACAATATTCCCATATGAATTAATTGCAATGTGTGATACGGTTACCAGAACCGAAAGCATGGCTACTCGCAAGTCTTTGACTCATTTTAGAAACATCGCATGTGTCATTAATCTCCTTATACAGAAAAATTTTTTTAAGGGTGAACCAGAGATAATAATTTTCAATTGCAAAAATGTCCTCAATTTTTGATGCAATTATGCAATTTGATCAAATCATAACAGCTTGGGGGCAAGAGCAGCGCTTGGACTGGATTTCATTATACGGATCCACAATTTCTGGTTATTTTCGGAAGAACATTCTACAGCTTGTTGCAACTCGATTTAACCAAAAATTTAGTCGATCAACCAAATCGCTCTGTTTAATTTGACCGAATAAGTAACTCGATGCAAGCATGAACACAGACATTTTTAACTGTGCTGGAAATGTTCCTTCAACATTTTTCCTTTTTTTTAGCCTAATTTCATCCGTTTTTGCATGCAGGTGTTTCTATAGATGAGCCAGAAATATTAGCTGTTTATTGTAAAGTGTTATCCATCCGTGATTTGAGGTTAAGATTAAGATCGAATTCGGATTAATACTACCCGACGGAGTTTATTTTAACGAAAATATAGGGAAGGAATAAGTACCTTCTCTGAGTTATTTTGTAAGCTCCATCCTAAAGTCTGTGTTTCGCCCTCAAATGTCGATGTCAAAATTGTTTCGGACGATGATCGTGGGTATGCCGTCACCTCAAAATTACACTCACACGAGAGAAGAAGCAGCTGAAAAAGTAATTATGAGTTCATTTACACGTA
Source organism: Bemisia tabaci (assembly GCF_001854935.1). Classification (NCBI taxonomy): domain Eukaryota; kingdom Metazoa; phylum Arthropoda; class Insecta; order Hemiptera; family Aleyrodidae; genus Bemisia; species Bemisia tabaci. The sequence continues at coordinate 2,252,287 of NW_017547239.1, forward strand.
TGATTTTGAGGAGACGAGACGCATATAATTCTTGATGGTTCTTACTACAATGTAAATGTGGTCATCTACAGCCTCGTATGCTTATGCTCTGTGCAGATATTGTAAAACCTGAAAGCAACTCAGCTCGCTGAAAAATCCTCCTGATGCAAAACATTGAAAAATTCGATTTTTGTCCAATTTTGCTCGGAAAAAACTGGATTTTCTGGTCGGATGCGTAAATTGACGTATATCGAGGACACTGATTTCACCTTCGAAGGTTAAGTTAGACACGTTTTCATTTTTACTTTTGCACGTAAAATTGGATGCATTTATGCTGAAAGAACAATATTCAGTTAAATTAAATTAAAAGAAGCCGCGTAGCGTACAAATCCTCTGTAGAAAATTCCCTTTGATTAGATTCATTCGCACATAGTTTTTTTAAAACTTAAATACATCGAATTTTGTATAAGGAAAATGTTAATAGTGACATCGTCGTATGTCCTTTCTGACCCTGTTTCGTGGCCTTAGGCTCACGACATATAAAACTCGTACCTACACTTTATGAATAAAACTTTTAAGAAATTTGAGTGAGAAAACTCTTGCTTTTTTATTACGTAAAAGTGTTGCACGTAATGCATGTTTACAAGTTTTATACCGCATTTTAGGTACCTTAGTACAATTCAGCAGCAATTTTCCATGCAGAAGTTTCTTATGTTGCATATTTTTCTATTACTTTTGTTTGTAGCATCAACCCGAGCGATTTTTAGATTTAAAAGAATGTGGCCATGCAATTTTTTTACATAACTTTTTTCAACTTTTATTTCACGTAAATGTTACTTTAATAAAAAAACAAAAAGTGGTTATTTTACCCGTGCATTCTGATATTTGGTAACATTGTTTGGAAATCCAAATTCAATAGTGAATGCTGCCAGGATTGTAAATATTGTACGGATCTGTACAAGAAACACAGTGACTCTTTACTAGGGTAAAATGCTCTAATTTTATTCTGTGTAGAATGATATTCACTCACCCAAATGAAACAATAAACACCTCGGCACATTTTATTCCATTGACTTCAGAAATCTTCAGCACTCCTTCTAAATTTCACTAGCAATCGAATAAGGTATGCTTTACTATGTACTTAAAAATGTATTGATGTTAAATCTAAAAATATTGGATTTCATTCTTAGACCGAATTGTATTAAACGTGAATTCACCACAGCTCTTTTCCCTGAAATCAACCGACTAACCGGAGGGGTCTCCTGCACACGGTTTATACCCCTTGTCTCGCCGTTTAAGTGTAAAAAATCCGGTGTAGGTATCAGAGATTTGAAAAACAATTTAATTTTTGTCACCTTTTCTCGGATTTTATTTATCTCATGCAAGCAAAAAAAAAAGCAATCTATATTTGCGTCATTAATTTACGACAAAATTTTATCCAAACGGTTCAGGCTTGTGTAAATGAGATATCTTTTTTTATGGGCTCCATGAAAGTGATCCTTCATTCCATTAAATTCATCAGCAGAGGTAGATCGATGTAGGTCGGCAATCCCATAACTCGGTTTGCGACGTCGCAGACTTCCCGTCATACTTCATTTTTTAAACAGAAAAATACTCAATGCCAATCCTTTAAGACTGTCGTGTTTTCCTTCCCTGTGTGCGAAGAAAATTCTGCAAAAACCTCAAGGAATGGTGCCGATTTGTTCTACTTTAAAAAAATAACACAGAAGCGGAGATTTTCAGACAACGCGAACGAGATACGTGATTGCAGACTTACGCCGTCGACTCTGACAATCTACGACAATGATATCTTCACTGACAATCACTCATTAAGGGAGGACTGAAATGATTCCAGAAAAAGTTCCTGAGTTTATAACGATGGTGAGCCATCAGAACGCACAAAAATATGATTTGGATCGTAGAAACCGAATGGATAACGAAAAAGTGAAATGGGTGATAGCAAAGTATTGGGACATTATTCGATTGTAACGGTTTATTGGTTGAAACAAGTAACTAAGCACAAACCGCATGCTTCTCTCGAAAACAATAATTTCGGCTATACAAGGATGGCGATTTTTAATCGATTTCTTGCATAAAAAACCGATTAATTCGGAGCGACTTTTCGAGGTCGATTTAAAATCGAAAGCCGAAATCGAATTATCGAGAAAGTTCTTCAACTTTCTCGATTTCCTACGTTTATATATGTGTCATAAGGTGGAGGAATGGTGCTGGACCCACACCATTTCGCAGGGAAAACAAAGCTAAGGAGTTCCAAAAATTAAAATTAGAGAGTCAAAATTAAATTTTTTGAACTCTAATGCGCACCAGTACGAAACTGAGGGGGGAGAGTGTTCAGCTCAGAGTTCAAAACCATGTCCCGCGAAATGGTGTGGACCCAGCACCATTTCTCCAGCTTGTTACATTACATACATACAGTTCGGGTCCTTTATTAGTGATTTTTTTTTTTTTTTTTTTTTTTTTTTTTCATTTATATGTGTCACACAAGGCGTATAATTTCTGTGAAACCTCAGTTTAATTTCAAGTTCAGTTTAAGTAGTAGTTGTATTTTTGGCGCGGATTTTTCTGAAATCGATTTGTCATCCGATTTTAGGATCGAATCGATTCCCCGAAATCGATATATTTCAAAAAATTGCCTACCGAATCTCAGCGACGGAAAACATCTTCTAGGACCTTCTATTTTTCCGTACCCCCGTTGATTGCCTTCACTTTTGAACCTTGGAAGTTGTTCGCTAAGTAAATAAATCCTAATTTCGCGGTAAAACTACGCTGAGAGAGGCGGCTCTTTTTGCACGAGCAGAGAAATCTTCCTCGTGTCTAAAAGTTTTTCAATCTTCATACTGACAACTCTAGATAACGAAACGGTAACGACCCTGCCTCTACCTTTGCCGCCCAACGGATTCAATTAATGGGCTTCCTAAGTTTCATCATCAACACCGCGTTAATCGCTACAAGTGCTACTTTTCAACTCTGATTACTCTCCGTGGCTCAGTAACTTGATTCCTCATTAAATTTCATGACTCGTCCTGGACGGAACGACGTTAAACATCAATAAAATTATAATGCAACATGGTTGATTCGCTGTGATAACGTATGCTTTATTTACAAAAATATTCGGGATTCTAGGGCGTTCCGACACTATCGGACAATCATCAGAGGAAATAGTAAAATTTGAAATCGAAGCAACTATAAAATACATAAAGAATTCACGTCACTTACAAAGAGAACGTGATTAATCAGAATTCGCAAATCATACAAAACTTCCTCTAACTTTTTTTTGAAAGTTATTTGAGGTTTTTAATCCATTTGAGAATGGGTCAGTTGCGCTGGTCATAGAATCATGTTTCGATGCTTCATTCTTGCAGATCAACTAATTATAATAAGATTTGTCCAAACATTTTTACGTCAAGTATTAACCGAGGTAACGCGACTTGGAAAACTCGATTTATGACGTCATCCACCGTACCATGTTATGCATTACCGCGGCGGATGACGTCAAAAACCCGACTTTTCAAAGGACGATATCCTGTCTCAGTTAATGTTGAACGTAGAAAGTTGCTGTTTTGACGGATCTTCTTACTTTTAGCTGATCCACAAGAATCATGCATTAAAACACATTTCTGTTACCAGCGCAACTGGTCCATTCTGCAGCCTTGAATGAGCATCGGGTTAGGGTTAGTACACATCCATGCTCCAGGCTTTCAAATTTTCAGGGATTAAGGCTTAGTGAAATTTGTTTCTGCAGATCCACCGGTCCGCTCCTTGAAAATGTGTCGCCACCACCGGGATTCGAACCCGGGCCATATTGGTATAGAGTCGGACGCGCTGACCGCTAGGCCAACCTGGCCGGCTGTACTGACTTTCAAAATGCCTTAAGGACTAATTCTACCGTGCAACGCAAAAACGCCGTAAACGACATTTTTGTTTTTTGAAAGCAATGTATCATAGCAGAAAAACCTGTGTACCTTGAGACAAGGTTTTTACAGAAACCTTTCGCAAATACTATCAAGAACTTAACCTGAAAATTTGAGGTGCATGGGTAAAACGGTTTTTATTTTATGAAGTGTTAAGTTCCAAAAAACGAGGGAAAATCTTGATGGATTTACGGCGTTCTTGCTTAGCACGACCGTAATAGTACATGAGTATCGATGGCTACGTGCAAGGCCACGTATCTCCATCGCGATGTTTCAAAATCTCAGCTTAAAATTTATCGTCTTCCTTCTGACGAAAGGGCGTATCTCAATTCCCACATGAGTCCTGTTCTCTATACAGTGGCTTGGCGTGAATTGCGATATATAGATTTATGTGACATTTAAACCCATGGAAAAGGATCGATAGATAGGGTGTTCGCAGCGATAACACCTTAATAATCGATTCTTTTCCATAGGTTTAAATGACATAACAATCGATACATCGCAATTCACGCCACGCCACTGATAAACTCCATTCATTCTGGGGCTCATGCGGACATCGAGATAAGCCCTTACGTCAGAGGAGCGACGATATGCGGAGTATTCTGCTAAGAGAGAAGAAAAATCAAGGAAACTTTCAAGATACTAGGTTGACCGGCTTTAAAAAGAGAAAATAAAGTATTACAGGAAGTCTGCGACGTCGCGAGTAGAGATATGTGATATGGTTGTAGAGAAAAGAATAGCCGAGGTGTTATATGTGTATTCACTTATTTATTTATTTACTAATAAATACTAATAATACACGAATAAACTAGAGATATGTGGTTTCGCGCTTTGGCCATCGGTGTGTAGTGTTGATGATGGTACTATTTGGATGTATTTCTGCCAAACGGAACTATATGCATTAAGACATGAGCCCTGAGACCCATGAGAATATATGCATAACAGGGCTCAAGTCATAATGCACATAGTTCCGTTTGACAGAAATACGTCCATTTAAGTGTGTGAACCCAATCTGCAGCCACCGCGATAAGTTGCGACTTGGTCGGAGAATGTATCGCGATTTTATCGAAGTCAACTTATCGCAATATTGTAGGATACAAAATTGCAATAAATAGCGTTTATCACATAAAATTCTCAGTAACATCTCGATTTTATCGACGGCAATTCATCGCATTATTATCGAACCAGAAATATCGTGATAAATTGAGATATTTCGATTTTATCAGAGTGATATTTTTAGTGATGAAATTCCGACAAGGTCGAGGATATTACTGCCGTGCTGAGGAAGAACGCCGTATGAACATTCGAGAGTTGCCAAATTTCCCATGATAAAACATGTATATTGGACGATATTAATGGATATACTTTCTCTTAAAGTGTACCGATATTTTAGATTAAATTGCGGACAAAATTCCCTGAAAATTATAGGAAAAAATATTTACATTTTTCCCAGTAAATTTGGTTTTTATCGAAGGAAACCAGGCAACGTCTGAAGGCTCATACGGCGTTCTTCCTTACCACGGCAGAATAGCTCTGATGATGATCCTAGCGATTTTACCGCCAAAATATCGTGAAAAACCGCAAGTTGATCTCAAAATATCGCGGTTTTTCTCTTGAAAAATGCTTCTTGAGAACGGCTTTCTTACTACGGGGTGGTTCGCTGAGGGTACCGCACTGCCATGCTAAGGAAAAACGCCGTATGAACCTTCAGGCGTTGCCAGATTTCCTTTGATAAAACACGAAGTTCCTGGTAAACTTATGAAAAAAAATTTGCCGATTTTTCAAATAATTTTGTTCGCGATTTAACCTAAAGCTCCTGAAAATTTCAAGGAAAAATATTCATAATTTTCCTAAAAAATAAACCTTGCATCGAAGGAAATTTGGCGACTCTAAAATGTTCATTCGGCGTTCTTCTATAGCACGGCAGCGTGCATCTTAATTTCTCTCTGCTGGGCGGGCCGGGGGCGGGCTGTCCATGATCAGGCCTGGTGGTCTACGAGACCCAGAGCTATGTGGCTTTGATTCTTCCCGAGTTGTAGGCCCACGGTCTCCCGTCTCCATGTTCAATGGTTGCCGAGATGGATATCCATAACCATAACCATAACCCTGCTCCATGGTCGATGGTGGTCTTGATTGAGGCTGAGGTACCCTTACCCACTCATCCTCCGGGTCCGAATGTACCGCAGCGTTGTAGGGAATCTTATTGCACCAATGGGCGAGGCAGCAGCAACACATCCCTTTGAGGCACGTTTTTTCGTCGTCGTGGAGGAAGCCGTCTCTACCCCTCGTTTCAAACTTCTTTGCTCTCTTCCTCTGCGGAATCAGGGTGCCGTGAAACAAAAGAAACGCGTGACGGATTGGAGATTATAATAAAAAAAAATAAATGATATATAAATGGACGTATTTATGCTAAATGGAACTATATGCAAGTGGAAAGATGGGGCAAGCTCGTTAGTTGAGGGCAATAAGAATGAATGGGAATTTAAAAGCGCCAGTGACGTCAGCGTCGACGACCGAGACCGGGAACGATGGGGAGATCGGTAGCGGGACTCTTTAACTCATGAGCTCTGTCCACAACGCTCTTGTCATTCGCCCACGGTTCACATGTTAGCGCTCAGTTCCTTTTGATTTAATGTCAAATCCCACTTTTCCATTTTCTCAAAAAGAACTACATCCACTTTTACTGTGTTCCTTATGCAGCTTTCACAATCGCACCCCATCTTTCCACTTGCACATAGGGCCTTTTAGCATAAATACGTCCAAGTAATAATCTTGTTGACAATAAAATATTGAGATTTTTTTTAAAAAAATCCCTGGCTTTATTGCCGTAGTACAATTCCATTTGGCTTATTTGCTCTTGATGATTGTTATGCGTAAATAATTTTATATTTATAATTTTAATATATATCGTAAAATATTCGAGTATTTACTAACATTCAATTTTTGTTTTCCTGATATTTTAAATGAAATTTCCTAACTTTTCGCGCGAATGGATTTACGTTCGCGTTTGGATTTATAAATCAACACATCGACGATGAAACTATAATACCAGACCTCGTATCTCGGTTTGCGAGGTCGCAAACTTCCTGTCATACTTCATTTCTTAAATGGAAAACTGCTCGGCGTCAATGCTTGAAAACTTCCGTGATTTTTCGTCTCCGTTAAAAATTCGATAAGTTATGTGGATTTGTTCTCCTTTAAAAAAATAAAATGGGAGCGGAGATTTTGAAACACCGCAAACAAGACGTGGTACGTGGTCTGGTACTTTCAGCGTCGATATTTGATTAATTATTTGAAATTTGTTACGTATCCCAGTTATTAACGGCATGAAGTTGCAAAATGCTTGATTAACTTGAAATTTCCTGATAAATGACCGCAACTATCCTCATACCGGAGGCTGAAGTGCAAAAGCACGTATACCATTGTGGTGTTACAAAATCTCCCCTTCTACTTTATTATATTTTATTTTTTTGAAACGAAGCAAGTCATTAACGTAACTTGAAATGGATACAGATTATTCCGCTAATAAAGAAGAAAAATCAAGGTTGTTTCCAAACAATTACATAGAATAGTTTCTCAGAGAAAAAGTAAAGTATGACAGGAGGTCTGCAAGGTCGCAAACAGGGACAGGTACGCGGCTTCGCACTGAGGCCAGCGATATGTAGGTACCTAATTTTTCCTATTAACATTGAAATTTCTGATATTTTTCATTGTCTCTGGGTTTCAACCCTTAGATGGCCGAGACTTTTTATTTATGCAAGGTCCCATGTCGGGTCTTATTGGCCCTTTGATTTTAATACTTTGATTATGATAGTTTTTGAAATATCATCTATTTTATTTCTATTTTTGCGAGGTAAGAAATACTTCTTTCACCTTTTTGGTAACATACTGACGCTCTCTCATCCTCTTCCATATTCACCACCTGTTACTCTCCTAGAAGAAATGATCTCTATGGATAGTTGCCTTTAAAAAATCTCTAACACATTAAAACTCTCGCCAAAATACCAATTTTCAGACGTGACTTAAGACCTGAGAGACCTCTGAACATTTTTTTCTCCAAAATGATTGGACATTTTGACACATCATAGCATATTTTGAGCAAACTTGACCTCAACTCTTCTCAAATTCCAAAAGTGAGGGACACTCCGACGCGCGTTGATGACAGCGCCGAGATACAACTATTCGTGCTTGATGGACGTCCGTGTTGCATCTGTAGAATTGAAGGCGCGATAACAAGGGGTGAACTCGCAATACTCCGCTTTATGCTGCTTATGAGGAGTTTCTCAGATTCGGGAGAAAAGTTGGAAAACGAGGCCTGCATACGTCTCCAGGGCTGGATTAAGGGGGTGGCCACATGGGCCGCGGCCCATGGCGGCAAATTTAGGGGGCGGCAAATTTTGCAATATTTTTAAATGTAGGTTTAAAAAAAATTGGATTCAGAAAAAAAAATTTATCCATAAGAAAAGGAAACAAAATCTCTTTTTCCTGAGAGTATATTAATTTCTACTTTTGTCGTTTTTCGGTGATACAAGAGACAGCATCTTTAATTAGTCGAGTTAAGAGAGGAACTAAACACGCAATTTGGCCTGGAGCTCAGCGCAGAGGGGAATGTTGACGAGGACTTGAGATGGAAAGGACAAGCCCTCGGCGCGGCGCGGCGGTCAGCATGTAACACATATTAGCGCCTACAAGACTGCATGAATACTTCACCCATTGCGCTAAACACAGTGCGGTCACGCGGTCAGGAGCGGTTGGCGTGAAACGCATAGCTCCTACAAGCCTGCAGGAATACTTCACGCATTTCGCCAAAGACAGTGCGATCAGCGCGACGCGACGCAGCGATGGAAGTTAAAGTTATTAAACCACATTTATGTTTGTTCTTTCATATTTTTTTTGGTTCATTTCTCAAAAATGGAGGATCTTGTCCACAAAGAGATAGGTTTACTAAACATAACTTTTGCGTCAAGTTCCGTGAAATTTTGCTAGTAGTGTTGACAGGGCTTTCGCAAAAAAATGTATCCAACACGAGTAGGTAAACGCGTCTTATGCACTCCTCCCCCTCCGGCACGTTCACTTGATGGTTTTTATTGATGTTTCAAAACGAATGAGAAGGGGGCGGCAAAATACAGGCGGCCCATGAGCGGCAAGTAGATAAATCCGGCCCTGTACGTCTCCCCTGTTTTCAACTGTTTTGACACTCCATTTTTTTCTTTTTTTCAATTTGTTGTATACTTTTCTCTCTCTCTCTCTCCCTCCCCCTCTCTCCCGCTCCCTCTCTCATCAACGCATTTGTAGACTCGTATCTGATGCTCATAATTATATGTACTGGTCCCATTCAACCGCGAAGCACGTGTAAAAACACGTGCTACACAAGCTTGGTGTAAATTTGACCCGACTGGGGCATCTAAAGGTTAATGACGGCAGACACCCTGTTTCATAAAATTTTTGAGAAATATGTGGATTGCATTTTGCAAAGAGGAACCAAAAGCATTCTAACGTAGCTAGGATTGTGGAACTTACGCGGTTGCAATAAAAGCACTGAAATCATGAAAAAAAAATGAAATTTACGACGTAACTTTCATCTTGAATTTACTATTTATTTGAAGTACAGATAATTAGTTTATATTTGTAAGGTAAAAAAGTTGCACGATCCTAGCGACATTGGAACGCTCTTGGTTCCTTTTAGCAGAATGCAATGTATCAGAATGCTTGAATTCGTATAGGTACTTGGATTGCATTTTGCAAAAGGGAACCGAAAAAATTCCAATGTCGCTAAGATTGTGCGCCTTTTTTTTACATTGCAACTTTAAAATGATCATCTAAATAAGTTTTATCTTTACTACAAATTCAAGACGAAAATTAACTTTGTAAATTTTTTTTTCATGATTTCAGTAATAATAATAGCGAATAATGTAAGTAGCACTATCTTAGGAAAACATTGATTCGCTCTTGGTTCCTTTTAGCAAATTGCAACGTATCAGAATGCTTGAATTCGTATACTTGGATTGCATTTTGCAAAAGGGAACCAAAAATATTCCAATTTCGCGAAGATTGTGCGCCATTTTTCACCTTACAACTAATGTATAAAATGATAATCTAAATAAACTTAAGCTTTACTCTCAATAAACTACAAATCCAAGACGAAAATCAACTTCGTAAATTTAATTTTTTTGCATGATTCCAGTAATATTATAGCGAATAATGTAAATAGCACCATCTTAGCAACAGTGATTCGCTCTTGGTTCCTTTTTGCAAAATGCAACCACTTTGTCTGATGGTCGGTTTGGCGAATTTATTTTTCATGAAATCTTCCGGCCAGTGACGTACCTTGGAGCCTCCGAGTCCGCAAAAGCTGCCTGAGCGACGTGGGCTTTTATCTCTGGTTTCCAATCCTTGATCCCAGTCGACCCCAGCCCTCTCAGAGTTGCCTGAAGCCTCGACCGAAGTCCCGTTCAGCACTACCATTCCTCTTGCTGAGGACCACTGTGAGCAGAGGCGAGCGAAACAAATTAGCATCATATCTCCTGAAGCATATACAGGGTCATCCATAAATGGATTGCATTTTGCAAAAAGGAACCAGGAGGGTTCCAATGTTGCTAAGATTGTGCAACTTTCTTTGCCCTGCAAATGGACTGCATTTTGCAATTCGGAACTATAAATTCTGGCTCTTCTGGAAAAACACCTATGTGCATAGGGAAACTAATGGCACATACGTTGTTGCAGTCCAAATATAAACTGATCATCAATACGAGTATTATCTTTCCTCTCGATAAACTATGAATTCAAAACGAAAATTCCATTTGTAAATTTGATTGTTTTCATTATTTCAGTAATTTTATTGTGAAGAATGTTTGTTGCACAATCCTAGCAACATTGGAATGCTCCTGGTTCCTTTTTGCAAAATGCAATCCGAATGTTCAATCAGTTTTTACTTAAATACAGAACATAAATTGAAATGAAATGAAATGAAATGGATACTATCTTTAAATAAAAAGCAGCTGCATCAGCTATCACCTATCTATCTAACATTGTTTCTTAGCTATTATTTCTTTAGATTTTTTTTAAATTTTTTTCTTTTCTGACGGCTGATAATAACCGAGAGACTGGTCAAAAACGTCCTGTGTTTTGTAAATTATTGTGTTATTTAGTCTCGATCCCGCCTTTTCCTGTGTTATTTTATATCTATCTATTCAGTCTATCTATCTATCTACCTACCTATCTACCTACCTATCTATCTATCTACCTACCTATCTATCTATCTATCTATCTATCCATCTATCTACCCATCCATCTATCTATTTATCTATCTATTGACTAACCTACATTGTGATCCAAGAGTCCCGCACCACCCTCGCAACCCTTGGGATTCTCGCCCCACTCTGAGGTGGTATCCTAAAATTTTAGAGAGTTCCAAAAATCTTTTTTTCTGACGGAAGAGCACTGACGGAATTTCAATTCTCTATCTCAATTCAATCGCCTCTGATGCGGAACTTTAGACCACCCTGTAAGTGTTAAACAAAAATGCGAATCTAGAAAAACGAATATCATTATGACATCATCAATAAGTGTCCTGGTGCTTCTCTGGGAATTTGGCAACTATAGAAGGCTCAATAACGGCGCTCTTCCTCAGCTCGGCAGGATCTGATTCGAATAATCATCACGACCTTGTTAAAATGCTGGGGATCTCTACGCTCCTCCCATTACGTTGGCAAGGGATGCTACCAGTTGGGGTTGCATCCCTCTCGTCTCTCCCGAGCCGCGAGATTGGTCCCTCGCGAAAGGGAGGCGGGGTCTGGACCCGTTCGGATGCAGCAGGGTTGTTGCGCGCCTCTACAGCAACTCACCGCTTCTCACCCTTATCAGTGGTCCGCGGACATCCCTGTGATAAGTACCCTGAAACCCGTGCGATCCTTTAAGGTTCTCAAGGTCCTACACTCAATTAATTTTCATTAGTTTTACATGTGTGCATCAAAGACGACGCGCTGAAAAAGGATTAATATTAAGGAGAAAAAGTGAGTCGCCCTTTTGTATGTATGATTTTTATTACTTTCAGATCCAAACTGCATACCGACGGTGAAACTGCCAAACCACGTACCTCCTTAGCGGTGTTTAGAAATCTCCGCTCTCATTTCATTTTTTGGAGAGAGAATAAATCAATATCATGCCTTGGAGTTTCCACAGAGTTTTCTTCGCACAGGGAAGGAAAATCATGGAAGTTTTTCTAGACTTGAAGTTGAGTAATTTTTCGTTTGAAGAATAAAATATAGCAGGACGTCTGCGGCGTCGCAAACCGAGATGCGTGGTTCGGTAATTCCATCGTCGATATTTCTGGAATTCACTTCGTAAGAGCTGAACTTGCTTTGGAAAGAGAGCAGATACTGTATCGTGCGAGTGGAGTTCACACCGTAAAAGAGAGTAGACTCTGGGCGGTACGATCGCAATGGGCCACTATACTTTTTTTTTTCTTTGAAGGAATTTTATTTAAATATAACGTAACTACTACAAGTATTTCCTTGTATCTTCCACAAGTATTAACCACTATAGACAAAGTATGACTTAAAGCATTCCGATATATTTTCTCTTTTCAAGATTTCGCGTGAAATACAATTGCGGAACCGAGCGAGTAAGCATCATAACTAAAATGAACGAGGTGCAGGTATTAAAGAGATACCCGAAAACTATAATTAACGCCGCGTTAAGTGGTGCGACCCAGTCTATATAGAAATCGTATGATATCGTCATTAACACGCTTTTATGAATACGATCATCTGTTGATGATCGTAAATACATAATGGCGGGCGTTGCAGAAGTTTAAAGAACAAGATAGAGTTTGTGCAAGTATTCATACAACTTGGCAAATTCTGATTCTGAATGACACCAGCAATCATAGAACATCCAACTCCAAAAAAGGTCAAGTTGTAACTGTTTTTTTTTTTTTTTTAATATTCCACCGAAAAATATATTAAGCACGAAGTCGGGTTGTATTGGGAACACGTGCAAATTATTTCTGTGCTTGTATGTGAGAATGTGTGTGTCTCTGATGGGTTTGGTTCGTTGACGTCAATCTGATGATGTCGTGTGACAGTGTTCGAGTTCGTACAAATTACACGGATATTTTGGTCTCAGCGTGTGTTGAGCAGTGAGCACATGTGAGCAACGTATGATCTGGTATCTGGATGTTGAATTTTTCATGCGAATATTTAAATAAATATTTAAAAAAAAGGAGTAAAAAAATAATTTGAAAAGAAGTTTCGCTGAAGCTTTGCCTGTGTTTGTGTAGAATCATTTTGATGGCACCATAAGTGAAGAGGAACATAAATTCACAGGAGTGACATTTCTCGCAAGTTTGTAACTCTAGATTTCACCTGATAAGTGAATTTGAAGCAATCGATATTTTTTTGGCAGGCTGCCTCACATAGATTCACCGGTGGGTAAAACAGTGTTATCATATCTTCCAAGAATCGTCACCAATTAAAGAGATTGGAAAATAAGCAATTTCTCTAATTGCGATAAATAAAATCATGAATTTGTGCCTCTAAGAAACAGATGTAAATAAAAAGTCTTTCGACGTCTTCAACCCAAAATGAGGCCCGAAATACCCAAACACAAATCGGTAATGTATTAAAGACAATTTAAAAGGGGTGTGATTTAAAAAAAAAATAGTTTACCGTGAAAGAGTTTTATCCTTAAAATAACCAGAGAGTTAATGTAACATTTTCTTTTTTTAACAAAGACAAGGAAAAATCGACTCCAGGCCTAGGTCTTGGAATAGCATCACTTAGATTTTGGGTAGGTGTTTAACTAAAGAAGCCACGGGACTAGACTGTATTTCGGGCGCGTGTACTTCCTACCCAGAATCTAGGCGATACCGGTTTTACCTGCTTCTCAAACATGATCACGGAACAATTTTTTGCTTTTTAAAAGCATGGTTGATGTTTTTGTGCGTCAACGGAGACAGGTCAACACGTTTGAAACCACTTTATTTGAAACTGGAAGTAAAAACGCTTGCAGGACCCGGCGTACATTGTTTAAACGCACGTCATCCATCTCGCAAGTCCTTCAGGAGTGGAAAATTCCCTGCGCTCAAAAATGGAGAGTTTTTTTCGAAGTAAAGTGAAAAAGGGAAGGGGAGATCGAGAGTTACGTAAAGTGTTTGTGCTTTCACCAACGTACGTTCAAACTAATTCAAACTCATTGTAATGTCTCAGTATATGCTCATCCCAGTTGTTTTCTCTCTATAAAAACACATCAGCTTTAAGACTGACTTCAAACGCAAGTTCTCGAAATCACCAACACACTTGTCACTGTGTTCGTAGAATCGCATCTGAATGTTAACTCACTGCCTTCAGGCTTCAGAGGAGCTGTTTGAATCATTTGCTCACCAGATGACGATAGGATAGCGCTTGCCGCCACGGCCGTATACCAAATGGACTACATTTTGCAAAAGGGAACAACATTTTATGTCACATTTTAGAAACAACGTGTGTGCCACTAGTTTTTCTATGCAGATAGGTGCTTTTACGGCTGGGCCGATCAGTAGCGCGCCTATGCCTGCAGCTGCATTCCTAATCAGTCATAATAAGTATTGCTCCAAAGAGCATGAATCTCTTATGGGATAATTTTGTGGGAGCACGGCACGGGGAGAGGGGGCAGTAGGGTGCCTCATCAAAAGGAATATGAGGCACACAAAAAATGTTCCATATAGGGAGTTTAGGGGGCTCTCTTAGCCTCGTTAGGGGTTCCGAGGAGCGTTCTAGCCCCAAAAGCGGGCCCGGAAGTTTCCCCAGAAAATTTTGAAAAATTTAGTTGACTGGCGTAATTTTTAACTGATTTTACGGAAGAATCGATTGAGATTTAAAATATCAAAGATGAAATATGTTTTAGGCATACATCGAGGAACATCCTTCATATGCGCACAAGGGGGTACACGGACTTTATGTCCACTTTTTTTACATTCACAGACTTTTCGTCCACAATTTTTACGTCCACAGTTCTAAAGCCCACACTATTGTTAAGTCCATTACTTAAACGTGCACTAAGTTAAGTCCACAAATGTAAAGTCTACTAAAATCAAATTCAAGCGTTAACTTTTGAGTCGTCCGTGTGTAAAATTATATTGACAATATCGAAATGAGAAAATTAAGAGAGAACAAGGTGTTGTTATCGTAACTCATATTTTAAATGAAATGTTAATTTCTTCTTTTGATTCATCTTTTCAAATTGTCTTTGCTAAATACTTGAGTTCATTTTTGTCCTTGAAATTTCTGATATAAAATATGCCTTAAACATTTTTTTTAAAAAAATGAAATCGATTACTTCTTTTTAAAAACATTTACATTTTTAATTCGTGGTAAATATTTGTAAAACCTCTTCCAAGCAATGGCATCGATATGAATCTCAATGAGCCGTAGTTGTGATGAAAGAAACTATACACAAATTAATAAAAGAGGAAAAAAACTAAGAAGCACGCAATTTTTTGTTTTTAACTTATTTGTACATCGACCTTTTTTAGTCAAGTACGTCCGATTTTCAGCGTTTAGTTGCGCTTACACCACGCTACAATACAGTAAAAGCCCAAAACATACAAGAATAAATTTGAATGCTTTGAAAATCATTAAATTTGACACGGAACTATTCTTATATTTACAAAGAACACATATCGACGGTGAAACTACCAAACCACGTATCTCGGTTTGCGACGTCGCAGACTTCCTGTCATACTTTATTTTTTAAATGAAAAACTATTTAACGTCCAGTCTTGAAAATTTCTGTGATTTTTCCTCTTCGCGCGGAGAAAATTCTGTGAAAATTTCAAGGAATGATATTGATTTGGTCTACTTCCAAAAAATAAAATGTGAGCGTAGATTTTTAAACACCGCAAACGAGATACGTGGTTTGGTAGTTTCACCGTCGATATATTTTCCAGCAGTACATATTCCTTTTTCATCAGTTTAAAAGAGATTAATCAATGCAGAGAGGGCAAACATTTCAAAATTATGAGTTGAAAAACGCTGACTTTGCGAGTTTAAATATTAGAGTCTAACACGGAGCGGAGCGGCGCGTTAGCAGCGCAGAATGCGCACTGGCGCCTACAAACCTAACGGGATACTTCACGCATTGCGCAACGCGTGAAGTATCCCGTTAGGTTTGTAGGCGCCTATGCGCGTGTCACGCTGGTTGCCTGCCGCACCGCAACGCTTTAAGCAACCATTTCGTGTCAGAGGCGTTGCACAGTGTCCTACAAGATTGAAGGCGCACGAAATAACTAGTTAAAGAGGACTTTCAATTTTGACAGCATCTGTTACCGAAACTTGTTTAATTTGGCATTGGGGCGTTTCCTAGGCTCCCGCTTCGGTTTTCATCTTATCATGTCCCTACAGTGTACACAGGAACATATGTTTTTATCTGCTCTTAGAGTCTGTTCTCTTCATGACTTGATTCATGAATGAAGTGTTTTTCAGAATGAAGGTAGTAGTAGTATGCATTTATTTTTGAGGTGGTTCCTGTAATTTAAATGAGAAGAAAAAACTGTGGACATAACATGTCCACAATTTGGAAAATTTTGGACATATTCATGGTTGGACATTAAATCATGTGGACTTAATATAGACTGGACTTAACGTTTAGTGGACATAAAAAGCGGTGGAAATTTATTTAATTGACGAAAGGTAGGTGGACATAAAGTCCTGGAAGCTATTGGGGCAAATTTTAAAGCAGCCCAATAAGACATCGAATTGCGATTTATTGCATAGTCAAGATGGGGCTTTGTCTTGTCGTGTCGGGCTGACATAGTTTCAATAGTCGGGCCGCGTGTGGAAATCAACCTTCCTTCTTGAATCGTGTTGGCTTTTTTTATTGATCTTTGAGTCTCAAATGAGTGTTATTCCACGCAAACTTAAAAAGTCACATCCTTCAAGAAAAAATGAGAAGGGTAGAGGAATAAACCAAAATAAAAGGGAAGAAAAGCAAACATAAAGTGAAAAAGTGTAAAAAAAGCAAATAAAGAATATTTGCTGGCGGGTGCAGATCGTAAAAAAAAATGGGGTACAAAAAATATTTCAAAATTCCCTGAACCACACGAGTGGCACTGTTGCCGCGCGTCACTCTGATCCGCTCGTGAAAAAAACATCATTCGAAGAATTTTAATCATACAGAAAATCCTCGAATCGAAACGTATAATATCTGGATGGTTTTCCTTTGATCGGTGGGTTATGCTTTAAAAAAATGATGGCTTCCTTGAAACCCTGAAGTTTTCAGCGTGGAGAGGTTGCGCCATTAACATCTTGAGTCCAACCAAATCATGAGAGCCGGGTTCCGGTAACCTAAATTTTCCTACCAAATTCCAATGAAAGAGTGCGCGTCAATTCATTGAAGTCGAAAATGTCATCGTATTCCATGTCATGACCCGACAGCTTATCTGGTAAGGTCACGTCAACAGAATGACGGACGAAAGGCTGCCGAAGAAGTTGCTCGATTGGGTTCCTCCTGGGAGGAGATGGAGGGGATGCCCATGCCAGGTGGCGGCAGGGGGTTTTAGAAGAAATGAGGGAGTGCCAGCTCCCTGAAGTGTTTTGGGACACACAGAGAAAAAAGATAGGTAGAATTTACCATTCCTTCATGCTGTATTTTACACAGTGTCAATTCAGAGTCAGTTCTGCCCAAAAAAAAGGTAAACGTTACTATATACTGGTAAAGGTAACCACCCCTCTGGCAGAATCGACTTTGAATTCACGCTGTGTAAAATACAGCGTGAAGGAATGGTAAATTTTACCTATCTTTTTTCTCGGTGCAACAGGGGACTTTGGCGGCTAGGTGTCGCAGAGCGCCGAGAGCGCTATAAAAGCGGATTTTATAAATAAAACCTAACTTTTTGTTAGCGATACCAAATCTCGTACTCGCGTAATAAAAAATTTTGACTATCCTGAAAGAAATTTGGTCCATTCGACCGACCTCTACGGGTGATCTGGGCCAAAAATATTGGTTTGTGCAACTATTTGTACTATTTTCAGAGAAAATGCATCCTCGAGTCCAGCTTTGCAATAATAAACCACATGCATCACAATCTAGTCAGAGTGTCAAACTTGCATGTTCACGATAAAATGGCAAAAGGCAGAACAATTGAATTTGTCCGCAACGAACACCTCAACTATCGATGTTTTCCCATAGATTCATACAGGAAAAGATCTATAACCGATGACAGTCACTTTACCGCTGGTACTCGTAGGCATATTGTGAAATCCAGTAGGCTGATTATTGAAATTGATATCCAAAAAGATAGACAAAGAGAGCACAGGGAAAATGAAGCGCGATCCCATTGGTTGAAAGAGGGTGGTTAGAATGAACAATAGAGGTGACTTATAGACTAACTAATGGTTTCCATAGTTAACCAGCAAGAACCACCCGTGGAAACCAAAACCCTGCTAAAAATGGTGAGTACAAATGAGTAGAAAATTGAAGTCATATGAATAGAATTCAACTTTTATGAATAGAATTAAACTCATATGAGCAGAATTTCTCTATCCAGTTTTCGCCAACTCATTTGACTAGAGATTTCAACTCACATGAGTTCAGCGTTGAATTTACCGTGTCCGATATCTCAGAAACTAGTCACCGCATCAAAAAAATCATAAGAACAAAACGTTTTTATTTTTCCAATTTATATACTACGTCAGTGCCTCCTGGTCAGAAACAGCACTTCTGAAAAATGAAAAAAATTGAATTCATATGAGTTGAACTTCTCTACTTTTATGGGTAGAATATTCTAGTGATATGAGTAGAATTTCCTCTCACATGAGTAAGATTTCTACTCATATAAGTAGGAAGTTCTTCTCATGTGAGTTGGCAAATTCTGAATAGCCTACTCGTCATTTTTAGCAGGGTGAGGTATCGTGAGAAAAGTTAAGAAACGAAGCTCGATTATTACGTACCTACGGCTCTCCTATTAGACTGTGTTGCTCATACATCCTTTCAAGTACCGCTACAAAACCAAATAAGACCGACCGAAACAAACACAGTATGGGATTAGAGCAAAGTAAAAGGATGCTCCTTGATGACGGCGCAGAGATACAACTATTCGTACATGATGGATGTCCGTGTTGCATCTGCAAAATTGAAGGCGCGATGGCGCTAGGCGTGAACTCGCAATGCTCCGTTCTATGCTGTCAGCGAGAAGTCTCTCCGATTCGAGAGGAAAATTTAAAAAACTAGATATTTCCTTTTCGTTCTTTGTCTATCGCTTTGCCTATCAATGCCAATTGTCAGCCTTCAATTTGAACATGAGGCAATCAACTTCGAGTTGGGGTCGGATACGGTTTTGATACCGCGATATTCGTATTTCATTTCTAAATAATCGGTTTGCAGTCTGGACCGCAAGCCGAAATCACGATCGACATTCTCCTCAAGTGAGATCGGCGCTGCATTTAAATGGTGCATTTACAATGCCCAAAGGGACCCTTCCGAGTTTCGATTTCAGCGCAGAATTAATAATTCAGGAGTCTGCGTAGTTTTATTTCACACGCGGTCGAATATCTCAGGTCTGAGCTTTCCGCGATCGGTCGTTTTATTCTCTACACTTCTATTTATCAACTGACATAACGTGGAGTCAATATCTTTGGTAAAATGAACCGCGTTAAGGAGAAAGGAAACAAGCCATATTATCATTGCCACATTTCATCTAACATTTATTTTGTTACAGAAGAATAATCATTCTAAACCAAGCGTCAAGCGTCTAAACCTCTTCATCAAGAATTCGCACAATCGTGCGAATTCTTTTGGAACTTTCAGAGAATATGTTCCACGCATCGTCGTTCATCTGATGAAAGGGCGTATCTCGATCTCGCCATGAGTCCCAGAGAGCATGGTATCATATGTAAATCAGGGCTTACGTGAAAATTGACATACGCTCTTGCGTCAAGGGGAATCATCGTGGAGGAAATCCCGTCCTAATTTTGAAATAATCTATAATCTACACCACCGTTATCCTGCAAAATACCTATTTCATCCTCAGAAGATATTTGGTAATGCTAGGTGTGACTTTATTCCTTTCTACTTGATACGGATGGACAAAACATAAGTATTGTTTTCCTCTTATGGCTTATAAAATCACCGTAACTGCTACAAACTACCGATTTGTATCTATCTGCATGTAATAAAATATGTTTAAACTACGAATTAAGATAAGGCAACGGTAGATAGTCACTCAAGTGAATTTTACTACGTAATGGGTTCCCATCCATCCTGTTATACTCTGTGCATAATATTATATGTTTCAAGTTGTGGTTCCAGTGCATAGTTGCTTTGAAATAAATCTGCAATCATTACTGTAACTCTCTGACCCCTGAAATGTACATTTTTGGTTATAATTCGTTCTACCGCTCCACTGGGCCCATGTCTATGATTTTTGCAGCTATCGACAAGAGACAGTCCGTAGATGAGACTATACAATCATATTTGGAAATATGACCAGATTTTCTTTACATAACATGACAAAGTTGTGAATTCTCTCTTTTTAAAGAATGCAAATGTTCATTTTTTCTTACAATATCTTCTAAAGATCTACCAGGCCGATTTTCGTGATAATACAATAATAAAACAAATCACACAGCGGGTAACAAGGGTACCCAATTTTCACGTAAAATACTACCAAAACGACTCGGCTGAAAACTCAGCTTTCCTCAGTTGGCTAAAACAGTATAAACAATTGTAAAAATCTAAAAAGTAGTGCTTGCCTGCACCTTTCAAAGCTGGAAAATGTTTTTATCATAACATTCATCATTTTCGTGATTATGGCGACTATCGACAGGGAATAGTCATTGGATAAGCTTACTCTATATTTAGATTAGATACTCGGGGACCCCCAAAAACTGGTCTTAGAGGGTGCAATACGTCCTCCGGGGATTAAGGCCAGGGAGGGTGCCGGGCCGGGTGCCCCCAAGTTATTACTAAACTTCGAAGAGACAACTCCTGCTAAGAGAAAAATTCTCTTTTTCCTCTGGCAGAAGTTTACAACGGACCCATTTTACACTGCAGGGTGTCCAGATTAGAAATCATTTCTGGGGGAAAAACTATGACTCTGAAGTGTTTTACGGAATATATGAGCAAAATAAGATTGTTTCGCACAGTAATATTCGAATGGAAATCATGGAATTGGGGTCCTGTTGGGTCCTAGCAATTGTTGTATGGTTGTTCTTAACCACTATTGGACGTATTTCTGTCAAATTGAACTAAGCACCACCTCGGCCTTTCACACGAAAATGTATGATGTTTAGTTATATGTATCTGAGAATTTTGTCATAAACGACGATGTAAAGGAGGGTGGGAGTGGGTTTATTTTTGACTTTGAGCTAAAGAAAGTAAGAAAAATTACATTACCAGTAAAACACAGCAAACACAAATGAACCGCATAGTTCAAGCCTGACTACGGAGAGGATTATCTAGGCACGCTCATTTATAAGTTCAGAAAACTTTTTTGTCGCGCGCGCTTTGTTTTCGAATTCTAAAACTCGCGTCACGGATGTCAGAGCGTCCTTTTCAAGCACCACTACAATGTGCCTCAAAAACTCAGTTATACTAGGAACACATCGTAATCGCACGGAGTGTTTTGTTGAGTTTTTTAACCGTTCCAAACTTGTTTCGAAATAAAGATCAAGCGAAGGATTTCCTGATGGGTCAGCAGTAGTATTGACTTCAAGGTTTTTATTTCACCAACGACAAGGTTATTTCGAGGGATTCAGTCAGGTGGTGCCCCATTTGCGTCGTTTAAAAATCTCAATTATTTTCAAGTTTATTTTTGATTCACTTTTTATTACAGAAAACTATTTAAAATACTCCTTGAAACTGTGATGGACCCGCGGTGAGATGGTGATAACTCCAGGGTCTTTAACTCGCTAACTAGGGGGTGTGCCAACACAGATAACCATACAACACGAAAATGGGTGTGAGAAACTCTATTCACTAAACTATACCGATAAAACCACGATAATGTGACACAAAATCCGTGGTCACAGAAGACGCTCAATACAATCCACTGAGTTGGATTACTCCGAGCACCCAGGGTGTCGAACCTCGGCGATCTAGAAAACCTGAAGACGCGTGGTCGACTGCCTAATGGAGGCGTAACGCGGAAACACCCATCCGGAAAACCGCGTCCGATGACGTCATTCGCGCTTGCAGAAGTCTCAGTAGAGAACTACATCACTAAGATGTACTCTGCGTATGAGATGAGGCTACATCGTCATCCCAACCAGGAAGCGCTTGCGCTCCTGGAATGGGAACAATGCGGTCGCAGGTAGAAGAGACGTAATGTGCTGGTTACTCGCTCAAATTTCCATCAATTTCCGATCAAATGGTGACTGGTGCGCACCATCCACCATCAAATTTCTGCGGCCTGCAAAAATTTGATGGTAGATGATGGAGCTGTGGGGCTCATCCTTCATCTGATTTCCACACAACCGTGCTTATTTCATGCTTATTTCAATCAACACGCTGTTCTGATTAATTTTACTCATCAATCTAGGTAAGTATCGACCGCCATCTTGGTTATCATTTTGATCGGAATTTGACAGCAATTTGATCTTGTAACCAGGCCATTAACCCTATGAGCTTTGGATTCAGGGTTTCACAAAATTATTCCCATGAAACAAGAGTGCCTCCCCGTACCCTCAGACGGAGCAGGGCGTTCTTTGGTCTTTGATCGGTGCCGGTCGACCACAGTTTTAGTTAAAGCGAAAGACATAAAGTTAAGACAAAAAGGCATTTTTATTTTCAGTAGTAATCTTGTACCGTTTCCCTCCTCATTATTTAGAGGGAGTATATTATATCAACTAAATCAGGTTAAAATCTAGTTAAGTCTATTTACACTTAAATTAAGCTTAAAAAGACATTTACTAATGTCTATGAGTGTATTTTGTACTAATTTGTTGCTTGCACAAATAATAAAAAGAAATTAAAAAAAAAAAAAAAACTTGCAGAAGTCCGAGATCCAAAACACTAGGTACAAAGGACACACGCAATTTCCCCGATAATTTCGTGTGTTCCATTGCAAAAATTTCTGGGATTATTTTTTATGAGTAGAAATCTCAATAAAAAATTTTGATTAGGTTCCTGTTAAGCCCAGCCCGACGGAATTGGGTATTTTAGACCTGTCGCTCGCTATAATTGGACAGACTTAAATTTACCTACAGGGGTCATATATACATGAAAGTTTTAAAAATGTATATTAATGAAGAACTGGGTCTGTCATGCTAGGTTTAATGGTGACAAATAATAGCCACCGGTATTTTTCTATCATACTGTAGATGGTAGCACTCTCTTAGGTTTTTTCATATTCTATGTTCCGGTTGACACTAAAGGTCAGCGTGACTTTGACGAGCCGTTGCCTCTTCTCTTTTTTTTTCACATCCCATTTTAAAAAAAAGCATACGCAACTGAACAAACAATGTTGCGACTCTTATTGCAAATCAGGAACATTTTGCAACGAAACGTGTGTAAAACAATCAATATTTTTAAGAAAACCTGCGTCGTCTCGAATCGATCACTTACTTCGTATTCTGTAGATTATACCACTGTTGAACAGAACAGTATTACTGTGTGGGGTCTACGTAATTCTGCAGGGAATCAAGTCGAAAATTCCAAAAATTTCCATTAAAGTTAATAACATGAACTCCACTTTTCCCCCTTTCTTGAGTCAATTTTCAAATGGAGCAAAAACGGTTTCCAACGTGCGAAAATAGCTATCGCACTACTCAACTGCCATGCTAAAGAAGAACGCCGCATGAACATTCGAGAATTGCCAAATTTCCTCCAATAAAATGTTTACTTTTAAAGAATGTTATAAATATTTTTCCTTGAAATTTTCAGGAACTGCAAGTAAAATTGCAAACAAAATCATCTGAAAAATTGGAAGGAAAATATTCATAAGTTTGCCAGGAAATTCGTGTTTTATACCAAATGAAATTTGGCAACGCCTGAAGGTTCATACGACGTTTTTCTTGAAACGACAGTGCTTCGTATCGTGCTTAGCTGTCGAAAAATCACCTGCGATTTAAAAGTCTCGTGCAGTTGGTCCACCGCAAGCTATTAAAAATTTTTTCTTGAGTAACTTCATGTGCGCAGGAAAAACTGCAATTTCTGAAAAAAAAACGAAAAAAACTCGCCAAAAAAATTATTTTGCTCTCGCGTTTCCGTGTTCGTTAAAGCAGAATCATACCGTCGCTCATTCAACGAATTCAAACGAGCCCAGGCACGTGTAGCCAGAATTGTGTATCGNGGGGGGGGGGGGGGGAGGTTGCGCGGTCCCTTTACTACCGGAAGGTCTGAGGGGTATGGAATATCCCCCAGTCCGGAGGGGGTTACGGAAAATTTTAGCAATTTGCAATCTAATTTGACGCATTTTAAGGCTTCCGTGACGCGGATTTTCCATCAATGTCTGCAGAAAAATTACGTTTCCTTTTTAACTTTCAGCAAAAAAGACTTTTAAATTATATGCATTTAAAAAGATCCTGAAAATGTTTGAAATTTTAACTCTTTTTGGACGCATTTTGAGGCTTCTGTACCACAGATTCTTCAGAAATTTATGCAGAAAATTCCGCTTTAATTTTTTCACTCCAACACAAAATACTTTCAAATTGTTATATTCGACAAAGCTGGCAAATTTTTGAAATTTCAACTCTATTTGGACGTATTTTGAGGCTTCTCTGACGAAAATTTTAGGAATGAACACAGTGTTTTCATTTAAGACTCCACATTAAAAGAGATAAATATCTTCGACGGTCTTAAACTTCTTCTTTTCTCGCACTTTCTCGTCTTCTGTCTCCTCTTTCCTTCTTTCTTTTCCTCCTTTTTCGGCTTTCGGGGGGGGGGGGGCAGACCTCATCGTGATTTTTGAACCATTTTCTTTCAGATATAACTGGACTGCATTTTGCAAAAAGGAGCCACGAGTATTCCAAGTCGCTATGATTGTGCAACTTTTTGTTTACCTCGTAAATACATATATACTGATAATCAAAACAAGTGTTATCTTTAGGTATCCCTGGTAAAAATTGGCGATAGGAGCTGCGTTTCAAAATACCATAGGAGTTTTTATAGCCGACTAAAGAAGGCTATTGAAAATCATTTAGCTGGCTGTAGAAAGCGGAGCAAATCATAAATCCGGGCTATACGAAGCTATAAGAAAGTATACAGTCGGACTATAGTTCCTATCGCCGGGCTTTACACTTTATCGCCATTGGCTCTAAAAGGCTATTAGAAATTGTGTAGAAATTCGTGTGCTTTGGAAATCATTAAGTTTGATACGGAACTACCTCAATATTTACAAAACACACATTATATTTTCCTTTAGTACATATTTTTTTTCATCAATTAAAATGAGAATAATCCATACAGGATGTGCAAACATTTCAAAATCATGGGTTGAATAACGCTGACTTCGCCAGATTAAATATTAGAGCCTAACACAAAGCGGAGCGGCGACGCACCGGCGCCTACAAACCTAACAGGGATACTTCACGAATTGCGCAACGCATGAAGTATCCCTGTTAGGTTTGTAGGCGCCAATGCGCGTTTCCCACTCTCTGCCCGCCCGCCGCGCCACAGCGTGCCACGGCGTCTGAAGCAACTATTTCACACCAGAGGTATTGCACAGTATCATGAGTAATTGAAGGCGCTCCAACTTATTAAGAATGACAGGCATCCTTCAAAAGTACGGAGCTTTCCTCGCAAAATAAAGCAAGATACTACGGCACAAAAAGAGAACGTTAGTCCAAAAACTAACTAAGTCCTATTATCCGTATTTTGTAACGTTGAGCATAAACTTTATCGTCTGGCTGTTGCTTAATCGCCATCGGCTATAAAAGGCTATAAGAAATTGTACAGCCGGCTACAGAAGCTATTGAAAATCTTACAGCCGACTTTAGGTCTATGGTATTTTGGAACACAGATTCTACTGCCAATTTTTACCAGCAGGGTACTCCTAATCATAATTTAGAATTTCAAGACGAAAATGACCTCTGTAAACTCAAGTTTTTGCGCGATTCCAGTTATTTTAATTCAGAGAATGTAAGCAGCACAAGGTTAGTGACATCGATTTGCTCTTGGTTCCTTTTCGCAAAATGCGATCCAACTTTTATTTTTCCTCTAGCTGGCGTTTGTAACATGTTCAGCTTTCATACATAAGAACAATAATGAATGCGGTTATAGGTCGATTTTCTTATCCTTTCATTTTTGCATTTACGCTCCCGTCAATACGAATCCGGGATAATTTCGATCAGATCCGATATTTTCTATCAGAAAGAACTTTCTTTTTTGCTCTAGCTAAAGTTTGCAACGGGCTCATTGTTTAAGGGTCCAATTATAAGAAAAAAGTATGGAAAAAGGCATTCAGTGCACTGAAAAAAAAACACATTGGATCTAGAGACCAGACTCTTGAAAACATTGACAAGAAAAAATACTCTTAATTAAATCGGATTTTTGCTTGAATCAAAACGAAATCCGCTTAAATTAAGAGGCTTGGTTCTTGACTTAAGCTAGATTCTGATTGAATCAAGAGTACTTTCTCTTGTCGATGTTTTTGAGAGTCTGGACTCTAGATCCAATGTGTTTTTTTTTTTTTTTTTTTTTTTTTTTTTTTTTTTTTTTTTTTTTTTTTTTTTTCCAGTGAGCGGCTCAGGAAACAATAAAAACGGAAGGAAGAGAGCGCGTGGCGTTAAAACCACGAAACCGCGATCGCATCCGTCACGCGCGCGGATCTCCCGGGCGCTAATTATAATTGAATCGTTTTAAATTCGAGCCGGCGCCGTTTACAGCTGTAATTCGCGTCTTATTTGGACCCCGGCCCCGCGTCCCGCCTCCGAGGGCGATCCCCGATGAACTGCTCTCCAGAGACAGGGACCCGATCACTCGCCACCCTCCCCGTTCTCATCCCCATCCCACCATCCCTCCGAGAGCCGAATTCTATTATACGCAATGAGATTACACTGTCCGCTACCTCGGTAATTTATCACTGCCCGCTCCTCTATCCTCTCCTTTTTTCCATCCATTTAAAAAGTTCATGTATAGTTGTAGTAGAAGAAGAAGTAGTAGTAGTAGTAGTAGTAGTAGTAGTAGTAGTAGTAGTAGTAGTAGTAGTAGTAGTAGTAGTAGTAGTAGTAGTAGTAGTAGTAGTAGTAGTATTCATTTATTTTTAAGAGGTGCCTTAACATCGGAGGCCATTTACACCTCTGATAAAAAATAAAATTAGGGTGTTCATCTTGCAGGCAAATTGTTAAATCAGGCATTTTATCGAATGCCTCGGCAATGAGTCAAATATTCTGACTTGGATTGAAATTCTGATTCTTTTGCTACTTTCAGACAAAGTGATTCGTTGCTGTATTACATCGAGTTTTGAAACTTTTATTCTTGTGATTACAGAGTAATGAACGGTCTGGCCGACATGTACACCACAGTTGACTCAACCATTCCAGATTCAAGCACTTTCAAAGAACACCTGATTCACTTGTCCAAAAGGTACCATCTTCATGTATTTTTGTTTTATAATTCGATAAAAGCTATGCTATTACTCAAAATAATTCGAGTGTAATCATTCTGGAGCAAGTTATTCAAATCAGACAAACACGAGCTATATCCCTACCAATGACGCTGTCTAGTGATAAGTTCCTTGCACCGGAAATATTTATTTATTATTTCGTTAAAGTTAAGAAATGAATACAACCTGGGCCCTTTCGAAAATAAATGAGTTGGAATAAATTAATGAGTTAGACACTTGAGATAAATGACTGTCTTTCCTAGTTTTTTATTTTTTTATTTCACTGCTAAAAATACTGATATTCTGTTTCCATATCGAAGAAGAGATCAAGTTTACCTTAACTCTGATTACCTGCTAAAGAAACTTTATCGGTTTTTTTTCTTAAACACTCCAATTATTGGCCCTAAAAATGACTCTAGTTGGCTCTGAATCAATTAATTGCTCTTACGCTTGAGTCTTATTTGACTCGATCTACAATGAAGATGTTGCAAGTGTGAGGAATTTGCATTTGACTGCTGATTCTTATGTAAAAGTTCGCTAGAAACACGATAGTGCCACTGGTTTTCTCTGAAATCAACTCTCAAGCTCAAAAAAAGCTCTCAAGTTGAGGCCAAAATTGAGGGGATATCCTACCCTACCCTGAGAGTCCACATCTACATCAAGGCAAACTCTCCATGCGAAGATAGAAAGCAAATACATTAGCAGGATTGCCGTGTTTTCAGTTTTGGAGTCCCCAAATAAAGTGGCAGCCCTGTCAATGTTTTTGCTCCCTATCTTTGCATGGAGAGTTTGTCTCGATGTAGAGGTGGACTCTCAAGATAGCGTGGGATATCCCCTCCATTGTGGCCTCAACTTGAGAGCTATTTTTGAGCTTGGGAGTTGATTTCAGAGAAAACCAGTGGCACCATCGTCTTTCTCGCGAACTTTTACATATAAATTATACTCAAATCGCAAATTCCTCACACATGCTACATCTACATTCAGTTTACTCGATCTTAAACGCGGGAACAAAATAAGTATTCTCTTTTTAATCGGTGTTTAGTCAGCATTTGTTTTTCTTTCTTTTAAATCTTTTTCGCCCCATCATTCCCTGACACCCAATTTTTTTTCCACAGAGATCGGTGCGAGAACCAGGTGACGCTCTCGCGGGAAGAGAGGCGAAGACGGCGCCGTGCGACGCAAAAATACCGCACGGCACACGCGACCAGAGAACGTGTTCGGGTTGAAGCCTTCAACGTAGCCTTCAGCGAGCTGCGAAAATTGTTGCCTACCCTGCCCCCGGACAAGAAACTATCAAAAATTGAAATCCTCCGCCTGGCTATCTGCTACATCGCTTACCTCAACCACGTTCTCGATGTGTAATCGGACGACCTTTTGCAACAAGGAACTACTATTTCTGACCCATCTATAGAAGAACCCATCTGCAAACGGAAACCAATAGTACATGCGATTTTTTAAAAATATGAGCTAGAAATAATAGATCCCTATTGCAAAAAAGAAGTCCAGTGAAATACGATACCTTTGACAAAACTCAACTAAAATTAAAGATTGTGCCGGACTGTGCAATATTTAGCAAATCGCTCTTCGCATAACCACTGTGTAAACCTTGATTTTCATTCCTAATGTTCAAGGTGCTTGTGGTTTTTGTCGTCATTCAATGATGAGCCGATGCCGATCCAGCAATTTGACAACACCGGATTTCCCCCTTTTAAACCTATGTTAAATAATCGATTCTATAGTCGGAGAACCTGGCCTCTACAAGAATCGATATATTTCCATTGGTTTAAATGGAGAAAAAACAAGGTTGTTAATTTGCTGGATCCGCTAATGATGATGAGTGTGACTATCCGGAGTCGAATGTTCTCCGTACAATAACAGCATACTTACTTAAATCTATACTTTCGCAGCCAATATGGACTAATCAGTGGCGTGGCGTGAATTGTGATATATCGATTGTTATGCCATTTAAACCTATGGTAAAGAATTGATTATGAAGGTGTTCACTGTGAACACTCTGTTTATCGATCCTTTTTCATAGGTTTAAAGGGCATAACAATCGATATATCGCAATTCACGCCACGCCACTGGGACTAATATTAAATATTACGACACTTTTTCTGATTGGGTGACGAGGTGCGATCAAGGTGCCTATGCGAAGGTCATAGGGCAAAATCATAACATCCCACAATATTCGGGAACTGGTGTTTTGTGAAGGAAATAACTTTTGTTATGTTCTCTTTTGCGTTCTTAATAGCTCGATTTTGAATTATCTTCGTCATTCGGACGCAACTATGCCGAAAAGAACAATTTGAAAATGACTTAAAACAAATAAGAATAAGCATGTGCATAGGGGTTGCATGCTGAGCAGTTCTTTTTGATTTGTATTCAATTTCAATTAGTTCCTTTCTGCATTATACTTCAATTTAGTCTTGTGGATCCTTTACTAAACCACGTTAAACTATATCTAGTCTTGTTTTCGTAGTATTATGAATACATTAAAATATTTACAGATCTAGCCATTAAGATATAAATTCTTTCAATTTTATAGTGTTTTTTACAATATAAATATCTACTTGTTGAATGTCTTGGTATAATTTATTTCGAACATTCTGAGAAAAATCTGTTTTTTCTACTTAAAAATGGCTCGATCATAGGAACAATGAATTCGTCTGATTTTAAAAGAAAAGCTATTACTATTTTGCGGGATGATAATGTTCTTTTTCCTCAAGGTGAAAAAAAGGAGTGGCAAGAGATCCTCGACGTCGTATTTATTACCATTTTTTACCGAGGGTTTTTTATAAACTGCAGTTGCACGGTATAATTACAATCTTATGTTCAACGTTTGGAGAGAGAGAACAAAGATTGGGCGTTCAGCGCGGTTGCCTGCTACATTGCGAGCCATTAGATTCGCCTGCAACTGACAAGATAGGCAGAAGCGGCTACTCAGGAGCTGTAATATTTGTATCCACAGTCAGTGACAGGCTGTGCTCTTTGAAGCCGTCCGCGTCCATAGATGACGTCGGTTTTTCTTTTAATTAACCCCTCCCCCTTCCTCCCCCTCCTGATGACTGTATCAAAGGCCTCTCCGGCCGAGCCAATTTTCGTTGATGTAGAATGGTAAGGCAAACATTTAATAACACAATTTTTAGAAAATATAATTTAGAACACTGAATAATCCATTTTAAAAAAATGTTTATATATCTACGCATACTTACTTTGACCAAGGTTTTCAGAAGGAAACCAACCAACATTCTCGAAAAAATTGAGTTAAGAATGTTTTCGAGCTTCACTCGTTGTTTATTTTCTTCTGCCAAAATCTAAAAGTCGAAAAAGAGAAATTAGTTTGTGAAAAGAGAGATTAAAGCTTATTTTCGGCATTGAGCCTTATGCATGCAAAAAACTTTAAACCTCTTTTCCTCGGTTTCAACATAATGTGGGTTGGTTCCTCTCTGATGAACTCGTTCTATTTTACTTTCACGAATCAGAAATCAAAGTCAAAACAAGAATAGTTTAACCTCTAAAATGACCTACTTCCAGTCAATTTTGCTTTCTTCTATTTTCAGTCGGATAATTGGCTCATCTATAGTTGCAAGCGAATTTACGGATGAATTTCAAGCGATAAAATTATCATATTTTTCTTCAAAAAAACGAATTAGGAGCGGAAATTTTGAAACATAACGCAACGGAGACACGTGGTTTCGCACTTTGGCCATCGATATAAAGATGTGTTTACAAGAGAGAAATAGGGGAAAACGTGTATCAGAACAGGGAAATGAAAACAAACTGTATCCGCTTAAGAGCGATTACCCTCGTTATTTTCCAATAACTGAGAGTGATAATAAGAGGCACTATCATGATCGTCTCATCTCCCGCGGCGGCGGGTCAGACCCACACACTCGCACCCCGGGGTAAACCGCCCTAACAAAGCGCGAAATGGTGACGACAGCGGAGGGTCCCTAATCAAATTACGAGCAAGTGTTTGAGATGTAAAACGCAATAAACATATTCAGACTCAATCAGGGAAGTAACCGATCTGGTAATTCGGGGCTGCACTCTCGCACTGTTGGAGGGCTGAGTTTTTTAAGCATCCGTAATTATTGATACGATCTTGTCGACTATCTACTGCCTGTTAAAAACTGAGGCGTGAAATTCGCTGCAGGAGTCTATACAGAGTGGTCCAGGGTTAAATGGCCAGACTGCAGGAGCCGAAACACCCCCAGACCCCCCTTCAAATTGAGTTTTTTTTTTTTAATAATTTATGGTGCGTAGCTCTAACTGGGGGCACTTTTGGAAAAAAAACTTCAGACGACAAAAAAGTCTTATTTTGACCCATAGAACATCTTCATGCAGTCCGGCCGTTTCACTTTGGATCACCCTGTATACCGCCCAAAAAGTCTGAGTGATATGAATGCGAAGTGAATTTAGCACCATAAAAGCGTATGTCGCTCCCCAAAAAGAGTAGATTCTACTCCGTGATAGTGTAAGTCACTCTATGAGAAGAAAAAATTTCACTCCGCGTTCATATTATTCGGGGTTTTTGGGTTATAGGGGTTGTATAGGTTCCAGCACATATTCTTACTCCAAAATTGTTAACGACGTGAACGGATTCAACCGATATCACTGAATCTTTAAAAATTTAATTTTGAAAGAATATAAAAGGGGGGGGGGGATCAACACCCAGGAATTGAATAAGTGATGCGTATTAGTCAGGTATTACAGCAAAGGATGGACGTGATTTTGGGGATGAAACTGCCCTGACCAAATTTCACAGACGAGAGAGCAAGCGACAAACAAAGGAGCTAATTCAATGCTTGAATGAACATGGTCAATACGTCTGGGACTTTACTCTCCGATTCGCGCTTTTGCTGTCCGTGCTATCATTAATCTGTGTCATTAGTCATTCGATTTATACATTTTATCAGACAAAAACGTCTTTCTAAAAATGTGTAAAATGGATGAAAATCCAGAACAGGAAATTGGCCTGGGGATGATGTTTAAATTACACATTGTTAATGGATGTTTTATCGTAAAACTTCATGTCGAAATAACTTTCGAAGGCGATAAAAAATTGTTAATTTTATATTACATATTTTGATATTTGAGATATTATATGTATAACGCAAAATGACATGAAAAATGACAACTCATTTCAATTTTATTGGAGCAGATCTTGATAGTGGGAGCCCCTTCAATTAGTGGATAGGCAACATACACAACACTAACTTGGCCACTTAGCAAAGGCCGACTGATCTCAGTTTCACGGAACCTCCCTGTGTTACTCTAACTTCTCAATGATTGGATTAGATTCTTACCAAATTAAGCACGTTAGCTCCTCATTAAAACTTTTAACGAAGCGATAAATTTGATTCCCTCTGTACATCAAGAGCGATGAATTAAAAACCAGTCATGTCCATTCCCACGTTTTCAAATCTTTCTTCTCGCTTTTCGTATGGGAATTATTCCATTAAGACAATTGAATTTTTTTGTGGTTTTTACTTCTTCTGCAGCGATATTAACTACAATGTTGATTAACATGCGTTTAATTAGTGTCATCGAAAAATAAGCAAGAATAACACTCGCAAAACGCGAAAATGAAGCATTATGCGCATTAAGTATAGAACAAGACACATCGACGATGGAACTCCCAAACCACGTATCTCGTTTGCGGTGGTTAAAAATCTCCGTTTTTATTTTCTCTTACTGTGGGAGCGAATCAAATCATTCCGTGAAGTTTCCGCAGAATTTTCTTCGTACAGAGCAGAAAAATCACGGAAATTTTAAAGGATGAACTCTGGGTGGTTTTCTTTTCAAAAAATAAAGTATGACTGGAGGTGCACAACGTCGCAAACTGAAATACGTGGTTTGGAAGTCTCATCGTCGATACTGACATACAAGTCACATATGGACGTATTTATGCTAAAAGGAACTATGTGCATAGGGATTGCGTGTGACATAGTTCCTTTTAGCATAAGTACGTCCAAGTATTATATTAATTTCCAATCAAAAATGGCAATGAACTTTGAAGTTCAAACCAGAGTTTCAAACCAGAATTATTTATAATGTGTCCAGGCATTTTACTGAAATCCTGACCTGCTTTTTTACCAACAACAAGTTCATGAGGGTATAATCGCTGCTCTGAAACTTTAGAACTTTAAAGACTCAACTAGTCTGTCGAGGACGGCAAAAAAATACGAGATTATAAAAATTTGCCAAGTATACCCTTTTTCTTCTTTTTTTTTTAGTCCCTCTTTTCTTTTGTTATTTCCCTTCCTTCTCTCCCTCATTCTTCTTCGTTTTGACGAGAATGTGCTCCCTCCGCCCAAAATATCGGCTTGTTTCACATCTTTTGTGACGAGAACTCGTCGAAGAGTATACCTTGGCATACGCCTTGCATGTAAAACGCCTTATGCACTCTTGATTGTTGTCAAATCTTCTTTGATGAAAAATTAATTTTTGGTGAAAGCCAAGAAATCTATGGCCAAAGTTCAAAACCACGCATCTTCTTTTGCGACGTTGCAGACTTTCTGTCATACTTTATGGTTTGCACAAAAAAATGGTCAACGTAATCCATCGAGAAATTACTTGATTTTTCTTCTCCACCGGCGGAGTATTCTGTAAAAATGTCAAGCTATCGTTGACTTGTTTCTCCTCGAAAAATTAAACAAGAGGCGGGAATTTTGAAACATTGCAATGATAAAATTTGGTTTCGCAGTTTCCGAAGACACAAACGGGTTTTGTGGCTTTCCATCTACACGTTTCCAGGCCATTTTCAGATACTTTATATGAAATCGCGTGCAGCATTCTCTGAATAAATTGGACTGCATTTTGCAATTTGGTACTATAAATTCTGGCTCTTCAGGAAAAACACTAAAGTGCATAGGGAAACTAATGACACATACGTTGTTTTTAAACCGGGCTAGAATTTATGGTTCCAAATTGTAAAATGTAGTCCGATTGGAAGAAAAAAATTCCTAAATTTCTCAGAGCGTCCGTGTTTTATTGAAGTCAATTTTGCAACGTCCAGAGGCTTATACGGTATTCTTCCTAAAACAGTGCGGGTGAGGATTGGATGAGGGTATCAGGTGTGCAAAGCGGATTCCTCGTCTACGGAGGCCATCAACGGGGTTTGAACACAAGTGCTCAGCGCTGTGTGCGCATGTCCTCGGCGAAGGAGGCAGGGAAAAGCTCATCTCATTCTCACCCAGCTTCAAAAGCTCCAGGATGGCATGCGTCGACTCTTGCAGCGACAAACCCATAAAAGATCCTCTGCTTATCGATTCCTGAAACTGAGGTGTCTTGATGTGGTTTTCCTGAACTTACCTGTTCACTTATTGACTGATCATTTATTCACTGTAGCCATTTCAGGCCCACGTAGGCACAATTGGACCACATTCTGCAATTGGACGTAATTCTGTCAAACGGAACTACGTGCATTTAGACATGAGCCCTGAGACTCATAGGAATATACGCATAACAGGGCTCACATCGTAATGCACATAGTTCCGTTTGACAGAAATACGTCCAATTATGAACCACTATTTCTAGCTCTCTTTAGAAACAACGTATGTGCCATTTATTTCCCTATGCATATAAGTGGTTTCACGGATGAGTCAGGAATAGCGATTCTAAATAATAAAATGAAGTCCAATTTACAGAGTGTAGTCGCTGAACTTTGTTAGAAACGAAAACAAGCTGCTGGTTCCAACACTACTGTGTTGGAGAGCTCGCCTTCGTGAAACTATTAACATGACAAATTTTTCACACCGCAATAAATAAACTGAATCATTAATAAAACAGAAGATAAGAGTGAGATAAGACAAAATACAATAGAAAAATGGTACAACGAAATTTATTGTAAAGTTGACAGGGAAAGATGAACTAGGACAATTATTGGCAATAAATTTTATTAGTGGATGTACATGGGGCATGGTGTTTCTGATTACTATCTGACACAGTTCCTGACAGTTTTGATGCCTTATTCAGCTAGATGTTGTTTCCACAAATTTATCAAATTATAATGCACGTCCACCTGTATATATGCAAATAAAAAAATAAATAAAATAAACAACAAACTCAGTTTATTTATTTATTTATTTATTTTTTTTTTTTTTTTTATTTGCATATATACAGGTGAATGGTCACTGAATTCAGTGTAATAAGTTTGAGCATTATAATTTGATAAATTTGTGAAAATAACATCTAGCTGTGATCCATATTGTGTTGTTACAGAGTGTGTTGGTAGTGCTGAATGAATTTCGTATTTAAAAATTTATGAATAATGGGCCATAATGAATATTGCCGACGATGGAGCGACTCTTCTAACAAAATGTTCACCTATGCCGTAGTATCGTTTTTGAAGCGGGAAGCTCAAAAAAACGCAAATTTCTTACGCAGATTGTGAAGTTATGAGTGCATTTCAGAGTTTTCCGATGCGCTCATCGTGATTTTTGAGGCATTATCTATAGGAAACAACTCTTATTTTTGCTCTAGCAAAAGTTTGCAACAGGCCCATTATTAGTCAATGTAACGCATATTTGCTCTGGTTATAAAATGTAAAACTCGGCAAAAAACGTACATCAACAAAAATTCTGTGACCAGCGCATTATCAGATCCAAAAATTTGGCAACATTGTTCTTTCCTCATTTAAACATATGTAAATGTATCGATTCCAGGAGGGGCCAAGTGCTCCGCCAAGAATCGATTATTCAACACAGGTTTAAATGGAAGGAAGGCAGTGTTGCCAAATTGCTAAATAGTAGCCCATTAATATGAGTACATATTACCTTGTACAATCTAATTTTTCAACAAAACTCAACACGAGTCTTTCACATAACAAGTAAATTTGAATCTGTAAACTATAAACCTTCTTTTCCTGCGGACAATCATGTGTAAAATTCTATCACATTTATTCTTCGTCTTTCACAAAATTATTAAGATTTATCTGGAAAGTAAGTATAGTACTTCGTAAAAAATAGGAAGAAAATAAATGAGTTCAAAAAGCAGTACCTGGTTTGTAGAGCGTCTCTTCATTTTATCGGAAATAGAAAAATTCAGGATGTCACTGTCTCATCGGAAAAGAAGGATTTTCCATTACACTCTGTAACCGAGGAAACTGGAAGATTCTCTAATAAGATAGCATAGAGATAGCAGTCAGCTGATAATTTTATCGCAACGGAACAGCAAAAAAATAGGACTTCAGTTTTTGAAAATGTGAACGGAAAATAATACATATAAATAATTTAGCATAAAGGTGAACACATACACAAACAAATTCGTGTTGGTGTGAGTCAAGTCTGCTCGGCCACCGGAAAGTGATGCTCTCTAGTGTAGCAAACGAGGAACAATTAATCCTCAGTTGAATGAGGGAACGGAAATGTTCGACGGAGGAAAACTGTAACCCGCGAAAATTCAACTTTTAGACCTTGAAATCAATGGGATTTTGGCCGTTCCTCCGACGGCAACGAGAACCATCCATTTGTCGCCACGGACACTACCAATGCTAAAAGAAATCGATCGCAAAGAGCTCTCCCGAGTGGGCGAGCTCAAAATGATCCTGAAATTATTGTGAAATATGAAGGAATCATTTTTCCCGGTTCTGAAGAAATGGTCACGGTCGATTAATGGGCAGTTAAAAAGTTTCACAAGTGAATCAGCGGGCCGGTTATTTAAATTTATAGACAAAGCTATAGACAATGAAGACAAAAATGATATGGTGGGTTCCTACTGGTGGAAGCGGGTGGTCGCAATGGACAAAGGAGGTAAGTAATAGACTAACTAACGGCAACCGACAAGAGACCCGACAGTTAGTCCATCATTTTCCCCCATAGTCTGTAAGAGCCATCTGTTTCAACCAATAGGATCGCCCCATACTCCCTATGTCATCTTTGTCTATTGCTTTGTCCATCAATTTCAATAATCTGTCCGCATGTAAGTTCAGGTAAACTACATCATTACTGTCCCTGTTAATATGGAAAAACTACTCACGTGGATATGCTTTGGCTCAATCGCGGAGCAGATAAGTAAAATGGAACGTACATACTCGTTAATTGGGAAAACTGAGAATATGTGCCGTATTCATAGGCGTTCCTTAAATAATAAACATAATTATCCTTTTTTTAAAAAACTCAATATAGTTTAGAAGATAATTAAGGGAGGTTTTAAAAAGGTTTTTACATAGCATCATAAAAGACAGCATCATAATATAAAATAAAATGGACCCTTGCAGGGTAATAAAACGATTTGCTTCTACAAAAATTAAAAACGCGAAAGTAAACATTTTGCACTTTTTGGAAATTTTAAGGCAGCTATGCACTTACCATGATTTTAAAATCGTTCGATTTTTTTTTCTATGGATTTTTTTATTTTTTGCAGCGATAAATCATTATAACTTTCCCCAATTCTCTATTTCCGAAGTTATTCTGTTGAATTTGGTCCAAACCTTGTTAAAATTTCTTAGAGAATATAGTAAGATCTATAATCCCTGATTTCAAAAAGGTAGTAAAATAGTGTTGGGTGCACACTATTTTGCGGGGAGGACATAAGGTCAAAAATTTCAATTAGATCTAATTGAGCTATATTTTTTCTTAATATTTGAGTTTGCCTTGCTTCGCAAAATAGTGTGAACCCAGTGCAATTTCACCACCTTATTACATACAGTTTTGGCCACATTTTTAGTGTTCTTTCCTTATTACTGATTTTATTGATCCTTTTTTTTCTCAGATTCACAATTTTTCGTGTTCAAACTTGTAACAATTCTTAAACAGTTAGTTTTCAAGATTCCACGTGTATTGTGTAACGGCGCAGCATTAATGTTTCTGTATCATTTTGTGAAGATTTCTCATCCTAAGTACGTGATTATTCAGCCTGACTCTATTCGACTTATTATACTTTTTTAAAAGTGTATCAAAGATTACGAGATTTATTTTCGTGGTGATTCATTGTATTATCAGTGTGTAGGTGTGGTGAGAATTTCGCCCTCAATAATAATCAAACCCTCCTTTTAACTGGAACCCAT
Source organism: Bemisia tabaci (assembly GCF_001854935.1). Taxonomy (NCBI): domain Eukaryota; kingdom Metazoa; phylum Arthropoda; class Insecta; order Hemiptera; family Aleyrodidae; genus Bemisia; species Bemisia tabaci. The sequence continues at coordinate 2,290,730 of NW_017547239.1, forward strand.
TTCAGAAGTGGCTACTCTCGTTTATCTTCAACAACGGACTTAGTCATTTGTGATTTTACGTAAGATAGGACAACACTTGAAACACGATCGAAACGGCTACTGAAATATTTAATGACAGTTCTGTTTAAATATGTTTGATTTGAGGCGCCTGCGGTTACGGTAAACCAGTGGAAATTCGTTTCAACTTGAGTATGAATCGTGAAACTCATCAACTTTGTAAAGCCATATTGTAAATTTTTTGAAACCGGTAAGGGTGTACTTGTCTTGTGGTGTCTATGTCGCAGGCAAATAGTGAAATCAGGAGTTTTTTTCAAATGCCTAGGCAGACAGTAAAATTTTGACGGTTTACAAAATTTTGTAAATTCATGACGAAGAGCTCACGAGTTTTCAATATTTTTGGAAGGATAACTCATGAAACTTACGAACTTTTTTTGTATCTTCCTCTTCAATTGCTTCTCATATTTTTAAATTATGAAATTCCGAAAATTCTGTAGTTCATGACATGCTGAAAATTTCAAGATAAATGGCTGCTCAGAAGCTAAAAATTGTTTAAAATACTATTGTGTGATGCAAATACTTACTAAGAATTTTTTCTCACATGCGCAATGAATTATTATATTAATTATTTTATTTTATGTAAAATTAGGGAAATAATCAAAATTTTCAACCAAGTCGGAATATTTGACTATTTGCCTAGGCATTTAACATAATGCCTGATTTCACTGTTTGCCTGCGACATCTATTATAGCGGCGGTGAAACTGAAAACCGCGAAGCTCTTTTGCGGCGTTTCAAAATCCCTGCTCTAAGAGGCCGAGCAATCACTACTCCTTGAAATTTTTGCAGAATCCTCTTTGCACAGAGAAAGACATCTAGGAAAGTTTATCAGAAATGACGATGAGTTTCTTGGCATTTAAAGAATGAAGCATGTCATGAATTTTTGCGTCGACGTACAACGAGATTCGCTTTTTTGCAGTTTCACCGTCTATATTTTTTCGATTCGTTAATGAGATTTTTTTTCCAAATAGAAAGTCCTTTTTCAGTCATTCTTGTCGTCACACAACGAAACGAGTCAATAGGAGATGGAGAGGTCCGACAAAATCTGAAAACTTTGAACAGTGTCGTGGCGTGTTTTGCGATATATCGATCGATCCGCCATTCGAACCTATGGAAAAGGATCGATTGACAGGGTGTTTGAAACGAACACCTTAATAATCGATTCTTCAACATAGCTTCAAATGGATAAACATCGATAATCGAGCATTCACGCCACGCCACTGACTTTGAAAGCTTACATTTTCCAAAATATGAGACAAAAAAGTTTGAATGTGATTCCGTTGGTTTTTCCGTGAAATTACCTTTCAGTCACACCCCTTAAAATTGAATTTGCAACAGTATATACATCAAAATTTGAACTTTTAGTCAAAAAGTTCATGTCCGAACTTTTTTATTGTCTCGTTCCACCGTGCAGTGTCCCTGACGTCATTCTTTCGAAGTTCTTATTGAATAATTCTATCCAAAAAATAAAATAACTTATGTCTCAATGATTTTATTAAAGACAAAATCCCTCATCTATGATGTAGGTCTAGAATAGTCTGTAACATACATCGTGAACAACGCAATGATGAAACAGCCAGCCTTTTTTTGAGACCCAAACATATTTTTAATCCAAATGCTTTCTGGGAAGTTGAAATTTTCTGGCGATAGTGCTTACATAGTATGCTTGGCTGCCCATTTTGTCCAAGACCATAAAATTAAAGCTAATCGCTCAATTTTCATTGTACGATCTCTTGATTCCACAATGAAAATGATGTGATTGATTAGTGAAAAAAATTAGTTGGTCAGTACTTTGAGCTGGTGGTAGACAGAAACTTACAATTAGCGACACAATTTTGATCTGATGTATATTTCAAGGATGTATAACATGAGACAGCTCGATAGTTTAAAAATTCTCAGTATTGTCTTTTGCCTCCCGTCTTCCAAATAAATTCCCCCTCGAATCATCGAACTCAACCAAAACTACCTTACAGCACATATAATCGCGAGAAATAGCACGGAAGAGGACGTCCAGTAATTTTTGAGTGAGCCAGTATTTGACATTTTCCTCTTTTCTAGAAACTATTGTTAAGCTGACAAGTGCGAATCATGGCCGTCATTTTTCTTCCATTGCTGGCGTTAGTGCATCAATGCATTGGCTCCGAAAATGTTGACGCGCTTTTAAAGAAGCGCCCGTCTTGGTCGGTAAGTAAGCGCTTTTAAGATTTATTTATTTTATCTAATATTTAAATTGACGTTAAGGACGTCGAAGTTTACTTTGGTGTTTAGTAGCCGTCAACACTTCAAATTATCGATGTTACTATTTGCAACGAAATTAAAGGAGTACATTTACCACTTAAGAGGACGCAGATTAAACCACTCGTCCCAAGAAAAGAAAATACATTTCGTCGTTTCTCATACTGCCGTGCTAAGGAAAAACGCCGTACTCACATTCAAGAGTTGCCAAATCTACCCACGTAAAATGTTCATTTTTGAGGAGAGTTATGAATATTTCCTCCTGAACATTTCAGATAATTTAGATTTGATATGCGAACTAAATTCTCTGAAAAATTCGGAGACATATTTCCCTGAAATTTCATATTTTGTTAAAGGAAACTTAGCAACGTCTGAAGATTCATACGACGTTTTTCCTTTGCAGAGTAGCGTTGAAGAAGGAACTTTCTATCCTAACTTAATAAAATTGACTCGCGAAATTCAAATTTTACAAATTTATAACAATGTAATTTCTGTTCGAAATTTCACTGATTTTTGCGTATAATCAGAAGAGGAATCGGTGAAATTTTCAATTAAAATTTTTGAAAATGTTCCTCGTAGAACATAATTTGCAACGTTGAAAAGTGGTTACGTGCTGAGTCAAATTTGGCAACAGTTGATGTAGCTTTGTTCTTTTTCGCTGAACGCGGTCCATTTTTTAGTGGTTCGTTGTGTTGTGTGATACTCAAAATTTCCCACTTTGCTAAAGTTGCGAATTCCATTTCAGTTAGAGGTGGAGAGTATTGAATCCTCGATCAAAAATGCTCTGCACAAGCACAAGTTAGCAGGACATGATTTTGAACTAACGGAAGAAATGTTGAGAAGCGATTTGAAAAGGAGTTTAGCCCCCGGTGCTACTCACATCCCGAGGAAGGTTGGTGATCCCAAATGGCAACAGGATCCGAGGAAAGTCCCTTCTACCTTCGACGCAAGAGAGCACTGGAAGGCGTGCGCTGATATAATCGGGCATGTTGAGGACGAAGGTCCTTGCAACACAGATGTGGTAAGTGTGGATGGAAGTATACGCAGACCTTTTGAGAAGTATATTGATCTCGAAGTGCGAAACCATGCATCTCCGTTTGCGAGGCTGTGGACTTCCTGCCGTTCTTTCTTTTTTCTTTGGAAAACCAGTCGACGAAATGTCTTGAAAAATTTCCTAAATTTTCTTTTCTGTTAGCCGAATCTATACTATAAGATCCGAGACCTCGTAAATTTGCATAAATGTTAACGCTTAGTTCCAACGTTCGACCAAACCGATTGTCATGATTTTTGCGATTATAGATAGGCAATTGTCTCTAGATGAGCCTCCCAAATTTTGAAAATATGACACAGGTTTTTTTATATTACGTGGTAAAGTTGCGAATTCTCCCAATTCGACAATGTAAATTTTTATTTTTTGTCACAGTTCGTTTGAGCGTTCTACTGGGCTTGTTGTCATGCTATTTGCGGTCATCGACAGGTGATTGTTCCTAGATGAGCTCGCTGTTATCAGACTTTGGAAATAGTGCCCGGATTTTTTTTATAAGAGTAGATCAGGGAGCTTAGAAAGGGGGTCAAATTTGAATTTTCAGCGATGAAAAATGGCGGGCATTTCAACTTTAGCTGAAAATTGAACAAAGCGCGATTGAGCAGAGGGGAGAATTTCATGATCGCCGCCGCCCGCGGCGCACTATGAGCCAACATTCAAGAATAGGAAGAAATAAGTCAGATAATGACTGAAAGATCACGAAAGTTTTGTAACTGGTGTTTTTAGAAGTCGCTAATTTTGAATTTGATATTGAATTGCCTACATTTTAACGCCCTGACCTAGAAATTGTAGGCAAGTTTATGGCACACTGCGGCTCAGCGCGGCGCGGCGTGCTGCCAGCTTGAAACGTGCACTGACGCCTACAAACCTAAGGGGATACTTCAAGCATTGCGCAATGCGTCAATGACGCCTACAAACCTAAGGGGATACTTCAAACATTGCGCAATGCGTGAGGTAGCCCTCTAGGTTTGTAGGCGTTGTTGCGCGTCCCGCGATGGCATCACGCCGTACCGCGCCGTCACGACTCTGCAGGCGGGCGGGTGCGAAACTATTTCTTGCGGGGAGATCTCCCCGGCGGAGAAACTCGTGTGTCGTTTAATTTTTTTCCCCAACTTTTTATTCAACTTTTTTTCAATTTTTTTTTCCAATTTTTGACTTTTAAAACTACTCACTGGTCGTGTGAAGTAATTAGTGAACTCTCAACGCTAGGTGAAGTGTAATGATGAAAGGAGGGTCGTGCGCCATGCGCGCTGCGGACGGCGCAGGGCGGCTCATGAAATTCCCCCGGTGCTCTGTAAAACGAAGTGGGACAAGTTGAATCTTGGTCTGTCAGTAGAGGAAAGTAAGTGAATCGAAAGTACGTTCCTTTGCTACTTACAATACATCCAAAAGCGACGAAACGCTCCGTTCCGTTCGTTCCGTTTCGTTTAAGTCTTGGCGCAAAGTTTGAAATAAATGATGACTTGTTTTCATCAATTCTTATTGGTCCCATCACTTCCGGCAATGGGGCAATGGGGAGTTTGGACAAACAAGAGTCGGGTATGAAAATCTTTTAATTTTTTTCTTTTGGGCGGGTTGCTCTTTTGTCGAAGCGGACCTATAAAAGAGCGCGAAGCGCCCTCTGGGAGTTGGGCCGCGTAGCGACCACGGAGCATAGCCCCCTGGTATTCAAGTACAGTTTCAAGCAATAGAATTGACTCTTCGGAAACATAAAATAAGAGCGAAAATATTTAAGCATAGCAATGGAGATACATGGTTTCGCACTTTGGCTATCGATATTGGCCAGTATTGCAGATTCACACCGTAGGACTCTCGCGCGTTATATGAGGACGGAGGAGCTATGAGCAGCCCATGATATGCACGATTTATAGGATGGAAAACAAATCTAAAATTCTAGAAACAATACTAAATAAATCCAAAACGTTCTGGGAATTCATTTTACCGCCTTCATAGCCTTGTTCCTCGCATAGCAGTTTTATTTTTCACCTTTTTGTACTTACAAATAGGACTGCATTCGAAAGAGATGAGACGAAAAACAAAGGAGAGAAAAAATTTTGAAAAGAAGAAAAAGACTAAGAGGACTCAGAAGAAGATGAAGTAATAGTAGAAGTAGAATAAGTTTATTTTTACGAGGTGCCTTAACATTGGAGGCCATTTCCTCCCTGGAAAAATGGATAGAAAAGTGTAAAGAGGGGGAGAAAATGTAAAAGGTAGGAGTAAAAATCAAGAACATGACTACTATGAACAAAAAATGAGTCGCATAATAAACTCAAACTTTCAAAATACGTTGATATTTACATGAAAGGACAAATTTGTTTCGGGAGCCTGACTGCTTCCATCCTCAGCAGGTGACCTGCAGATGGGAGCAGTCAGGCTCCCGAAAAAAAATTGCCCCTTTTTGCAAATATCAACGTATTTTGAAAGTTTGAGTTTATCATGCGACTCATTTCTCGTTTATCTTAATTTTCAAAGTTTGTAATCTCCTGTAAAAGTTGAACATGACTACTGTTTGGACCGCGTTATGCAGAAAGGAACCAAGCCACATCAGTTATTGCCAAATTTCACTGGGCAATTTATTTTTTTACATGAAAACGGTTGTGAGGATTTTCGTGCAAATTTCAGTGAATTTCCTGAATAGTGCGAAGCGAATTCCTTAAAATTTTCAAAGGAGTCCACACAAACGTGCTCTTGTAAAATATTAAATTGCCCGGTTTTTGGTAATAGCTGATGTGGCTTAGTTCCTTTTTGTTTAACGCGGTCCATTTGAAGATGCTGTGTGTTCGTCTATTCAAGTGGACCAATTTTGTGTTTCTTGCTGTTCCATGACGCAGCCAGCTGTCATTGCATCTGTGATGTCAGACCGTTATTGTATTTACTCCAACGGCACCTTCAAGGACAGGCTATCCCAAGAGGTGATGATGGGTTGTGGTGCACTCTGTACCGGTTGGCAAATGTCTTACTACGCGTGGGAATATGCTTTATATAATGGGCTTCCCACTGGCGGGCCGCATGGATCAAATAAGGTTTGAGTCTCGTTATGAGTGAAGTTATGCGAAATCTATATCAGCACCGGAAAAAAGTGAAGTTGATTTGGACTGCATTGGCTCTTCTGGAAAAACACTTATGTGCACAGGGAAACTAATGGCACATAGGTTGTTTTTAAACCGGGCCAGAATTTATGGTTCCAAATTGCAAAATGCAGTCCATTTAACGTTCTGTATGTAAAAATACTGTGCGAGAACTTATAAAATGCTGAATTATTACGAACATATTTTGAGCAACCGCAACCTTTATCAAATTTCAGAAATGAGAGACACGTCTACGCGCATTGATGACGGTGCAGAGATACAACTATTCGTGCTTGACGGATGTCCGTGTTGCATCTGCAAAACTGAAGGCGCAATGGAGCGAGGCGTAAACTCGCAATGTTTCGCTCTGCGTTGCCAATGAGATGACGCATAGATTCGGTCCATTGTAGAACACCCTTAATTATTACGTTCTTTTTTTTAAACGCAATTCCTTACCGATCATTTTTGGACTCACCGAAAAAAAATGAAGTTGATTTAAAATTCTTGATGTGGAAAAAGTGTGCGAGAAAATATAAAATGCTGAATTACCCGGAACAGCATGTTACTTTAGCAATGTCATGATGTAAAACTATCTGCTGTGGCGGGTAATTAAGCATTTTATATTTTCTCGCACACTTTTTTACATCTAGAATTTTAAATCAACTTCACTTTTTTTTCGGCGAGTCCAAAAATGATTTGTTAGGAATTGCATTTAAAAGAAGAACGTAAAAATTATGGGTGTTCCAGAATGGGCCGAATCTAAGCGACATCTCATTGGCAATGCAGAGCGAAACATTGCGAGTTTACGCCTCGCGCCATCGCGCCTTCAGTTTGGCGGATGCAACACGGACATCCATCAAGCACGAATAGTTGTATCTCTGCACCGTCATCAATGCGCGTAGACGCGTCTCTCATTTCTGGGGTGTAATAAAAGTTGAGGTTGCTCAAAATAATGTTGTTATGACTTGTATAAATCAATAATCATTTTGAAAAAGAAAAACACATTAACAGGTCTAGAAATCCGTATTTTGGCGAAACTTGTGTCGTGTCAAGGATTTTTTTTTCCTTTTTTAGGACTACCCCTACATATCTCACGCTCAGTCTAATTCACCCGACTATTTCCTTTGGGTTTGTAACATGCGAGAGGGGTGGTTAAGAAAGCGTCAGTATGCCACCAAAAAGGTGAACATTTCAACAACAATAAAAGTATTTTCTACCTTCAAAAACATCGAATTAACATGCGCTGTACTTCAAAAACTATCAAAATCAATTTATATGAATATGGGTCAAGTTGACTCGACTTGCGGGACTCACCATTTAAAAAAAGTCTTGAGGATTTAAGGGTTCATTCCATTCGTTTATTTCCTTCGTAATAATTACAATGCGCACAAATTGGAAGAGATTTATTCTATGTTCATCTTCATTCTATATGCTTTCGTTTCAGGGCTGTGCACCTTACTCCTTCGCTGGGTGCAATCATACCGGATACTATGACTTGACAGGTTCCGGACAGAAAATGGAAAGTTGCCAAGTTCCATTTGATCTAGAGTGTCCCATGGAATGCACTAACAAGCACTACAAAACACCTCTTGACAAGGATTTGAGAAATTGTACGTAAAAAATAAAAAAGAACAAATTTAAAACCATCCATACTATAAGCTCCGAGACCTCCTAAGTTTGCGTATCTGGTAACGCTTTGTTCCAGCGTCCTACCGGGTCGATTTTCATGATTTTTGCGACTATCGCGGGCAATTGTCTCTAAATGAGCTCGTCTTATTTAGATTTTGAAAATATGACCCAGGTCTCTTTATATTACGTGGTAAAGTTGCAAATTCTCCCATTTAAACAGTGTATTTTTTTTATTTTTTGTCATAGTTCGTTTGAGCGTTCTACTGAGCCGATTTCCATGATTCTTGCAAGTATCGACAGGTGATAGTCTCTAGATGAGCCCGGTTTAATCAGAATTTGAAAATAGGACCCAGGTTTTTTAATATTAGAGGGGACCAGAAAGCTCAGAAAGGAGGCAAAATTTATGTAAGCGGGAAATGTTGAATCTTGGTCTGATTCTAGTAGGGTAAGGTAAGCAAATTGAAGGTATACTCCTTTGGCTACAGACTGTATCCAAGAGCGACGAAACGCTTTGTTCCATTTGCTTCGTTTCGTTTCAGTCTTTTTTGGTCGTTCTTTTATCGAAGCGAGCCTACGAGAGCGCGAAGCCCCCTCTGGGGTTGGGCCGCGTAGCGGCCAGGGGGCATAGCCCCCTAGTCGATAATAAAGATTCAGAACAATTTTTAAGAGTTTTGAAGATGCAAGACAGGTAAATGGATCACTAAACAAGGTGTAAATTCAAGCATTATGATGTAATGTTCCCCAATCAAAACACGTGGGGCACGATTTGTACCACGATAATCATTGAAAGCAACAGACTCCTAACCAAGATATTAACGTTTTTCAATGCATAGATTCTAACTTCCCGCTCATTAAAATAGTTTCCAGTAATCTTTCCAGTAATCTTATTTTGTTACGACTTGTCTGAATTTATGTAAGAATGACGAGCAATTTGTACATAGTTTATATCATATTTAACTAAAAAAAACTTTATTTTAATTTACTTCTAAATTCTTTCTTTAAACTTTCTTTATTAAATTATTCCATCAAATTAATTTCAATGTAATCCACTCATAGTCATACCCAACCCGTTTTAGTGCGCGGATTGATTCAAGTAGACTCTGGTTTCTTTTGTCGGCGAGATTCAAATTTCTCATTACCCGTGCTAAAAAAAAGGGTGAAATTTTGAAGAAAATATATACGTTCTCAAAAATTTGGTCGTGACTTCGTTTCGTTAAAACGCCAGTATCATTGTAAGCATGCACAACAGAGTCTACGAGCGCACATCTACTCTCAATCTAAGAATAGTACTGAATAGATCATTTTTTTTGCTTTTAAAGTAACGTTAAATGATCTGTTTTTTTTTGTTTTTTTTTTAATTCTTACAGTGACGTGTTTTTACTTCACATCGAACAATGAGTTTGCAATGCGGAATGAGATTATGACTTTCGGCCCGATCATGTCAAGCGTATTCTTGTACAATGATTTCCTGGAGAAACCTAAAGGTAGGTGTCTGTAAGCAACTATTCACTGAATGTTCTCTGCGTAACGCTCTGTAGAGAAGGGGTCTGAGCCTATGTGTCACGGATGCATTACGGGAGCATAGAAAGGGAAAGGGGGGGGGGAGGGGGGAG
>NW_017547239.1:2300407-2358395 GCF_001854935.1 Bemisia tabaci
CCAGGAACGCGTTACGTTACGCTCGGAGCTGTGTCTTGTTACATTTTTCATTGAAATAATGGTTTTTATTTACTTAATCACAATTCAAGAACCGCTTTATTTAAACCAATATGATTTTGAATTTATCTTTTATTTCAATACTCTCCTTTTTTCTTTGAATTTTATCATCAAAAATGTTCGGACCGCTTAAATGGAGAACAACCAGTGTTGCCATTTTGCAAGAATTGATACTGTATAGACCGCTGTTACGGGTGCGTTGCAAGTGGGGAACGAGGTAAGAAAATCCTTTAACTAGCGTTACGTGTGTATGATGAACGACCCATTTTTTCAAATCATCGTGTGGCTCATACCGCATTCGAAACCGTTGTCAACTTACACACAACTGGACTAAATTTTGCAATTTGGAACTTTAATTTTTGGCTCAGCTTCGAAACAACGTATGTGCCGTTAGTTTCCCTAGGCATATAAGTGCTTTTATGGATGAGCCAGAAATTACGGTTCCTAATTGCGAAATGTCATCCAACTCGTCTTCATTCTATATGCGCGTTCACGCGTGCATAGAATAAAGACGAGTTGGACGAGTTTTGACCTCCTCGTCGTCCGTGAGTAATGCCAGAATATTTCAGAATTTTCCAAAAAGAATTTAACTGTTGAATTTGTCTTGTATTTTGTGCAGGAATTTTCCAAAGGAGGGAGAACAGAAAATTCTTGTATGGACTCAAGTTTTTCAAGATTATCGGCTGGGGCGTGGAGGACGGCAAGAAGTATTGGCTCTGCATGCATACGTGGGACACGTGGGGTGACAAAGTTTTTAAATTTCCGCGAGGAGAAGATTATGACTTCATCGAATGGAGGCCGAGCGCTGGACTTTTCGACAACATGGACTGAGGGAGAACGCAACATTTGGATTACATTTTGCAATAAGGAAGGAACCCCTATTTCTTGCCCATTTTAGAAACAACATACGTGTCATTGGTTTCCCTATGCAGATATGTGCTTTTATGGAAGAGCCAGAGATAGTGGTTCTTTATTGCAAAGTGTAACCAATTTGATTTAGCTGTCTTTTGAATGGACCACTAGACAAGGTACAAATTCAAGCAATCTGATACATGATTCTTCACCAGAATTTCATGTAGAACACGATTCGCACAACGAAAATTACTGAAACCAACTCCTAACAAAGATATTAACGTTTTTATTTCACATTAGTTACGAGGAATTTGAACTGCCCGCTCACAAGAAACTCATAGCTCTTCGCGAGTCAAATCGTGCACTACAACGATTTCAGCAAGCTTCTCAATCGAGCAATGTTTATTTCCCACCATGTGCTGTTCAAACTATTAGCAATATGCTACAGCTGAGCCAAAGCGTCAAGATTGAGGTTGCCAGATTTTTACATCGCAGAGACTATCATGATAATGTTTAGCGCGCGATGTGAATCTCGTAGAGCATTGAGTATTAATGAGCGGGTGGTTTGAATGCACGCATCAGGAATCACTAAATATGTTTGTAAAGAATTGATTTCGGTAATTTTTGTTATGCACATCGTGTTTTTCGTGAAACTTTGGTTAAGAAACTTGTATCAGAATGCTGAAGTTCGTACCTTGTCCTTGTCTAGTGGTCCATTAGGATGGACCAAATATTCATCGTTTGTGACTTTCAGGGAAATTGACCATTTGGACAACATTTTGCAATTAGCAACTGCAATTTCCGGCTCTGTTTAAAAACAACGATTTTATCATTAGTTTACCAATATACATGAGTGTTTTTACGGTCGAGCCAAAAATTGTGGTTCCTAGTCGCAAAATGTAGTCTATTTCACTTTTGTGACTTGCACGTGCCGCAGGCAATTAGCAATCGCCACTACGTAGCAAACCACGTTAGGAACTACAATTTCTGGATCATCCGAAAAAATACCCGTGTGCATAGGGAAACAAATGGCACATACGTTCTTTCCAAGCTGAGCCAAAAATTTAATTCCTAATCGTGAAATGAAGTCCACTTGTTGTTTCGAAACAATCGTAATGATTCGCATCGGCATTAGAGGGTTGGATTAATGATGCTCTTGAAACGCACAATCGTGGCCTCAAGCGCCTTCATGTTGCAGCGATACTCTACGCTTTGTTGCAGAGTTAGTTTAGTTGCCTATCTGATCCAAACCCACCTGAAGTCACCGATTTCACTACACACTACACTCAAATAAGTATTCTTCCTGCAGTCATGAATTTATTGATAACGGAAAAGTTCAATTCAATTTCAAGACAAAATAATCAGTATACTGTAATAACTTGTTCTTTATTGTTGCTGAATTGCATGTTTTTTTTTTTTTTATTTATGAAGATTGTGCACATTTTTGAACTTTGCTTATTGATATTAAGAGAGGGAAGAAATTACGCACTATTTGCACAGATAGGTGCTTTTCCTTTTCTTAAAAATATTCAGCAATGAATACCGCCAATTACTTACCAAGTATGTTAACCAATTTTACTGACTGAAACATTAACAATTCAGGATTTCCGACAGAGTTACTCGCAAATAAGAAAAAAAGTTGATTGAATTTTATGGAAAATAAATGTGATTCAAATCACTGGATAGACAATCTTTATTTTGCATCTCTCTTTTTCTCCTTTTTTCTTGTCTTGCTGCACACCATACATCATATACGACTTGAGCCAAATAATTAAAACTATTATAACTATACGTCTCCTCTAGATTAAGTTTTCAGCGCGGAGGACTGCACGACAAGCTTCTAAAAAGTGTGCAATGTATTTCACGATTCTTAAAATTATTTAAATCATTCTCTTTATTAGATACAGGTATAGCCGTCATAGTTGTAGTTGTTAAATAGTGACTTAATTTACTCGCAAATAACTTCCATCAGTTTCCTTGAAATTCTGATTTATATTACAATTTTTTACTATGTGAAAAGAACCAATGCGATGGAGTCAAGCAATATGGCCTATGAAGTGAAAAAATAAAAATAAAATGACACGAAATGACAGGCAAAGAACACCCATCAATTCCAAAACTGACCCTTTGCGAGAGAGATATATTGGGAATGGACCACTAGACAAGGTACTAGTTTAAACAATCTGATTCATGTTTCTTAACAAGAATTTCACGTAGAACATGATTCGTGCAACGAAAATTACTGAAACCAACTCCTAAAGAAGATATTAATGTTTTTATTCCACATTGGTTACGAGAAATTTGAACTGCCCGCTCAGAAGAAACTCAAAGCTCTACGTGAGTCAAATCGAGCACTACAGCGGTTTCAGCAAGCCTCTCAGTCAAGCAATATACATTTCCCACCACGTGTTGTTTAAATTACAAGCAATTTGCTATAGCTGAGCCAGAGTGTCAAGATTGAGGTTGCCAGATTTTTATATAGCAGAGACTGCCATGATAACGTTCAGCGCTCGATGTGAATCACGTAGCGCATTGAGTTTTCATGACCGGGTGGTTTGAATTCACGCATCAAGAATCACTAAATAGCTTCGTAAGGAGTTAATTTTTGTAATTTTCGTTGTGCGCATCGTGTTTTACGTGAAATTTTGGTTGATTGACATGTATCAGAATGCTGAAATTCGTACCTTGTCTAGTGGTCCATTCGAGAAAAACCCGTTGAGTCTGCCGGTCACGGCAGATTCCCAATGTATCGTTCTCTAACTTTCAAAGGGATCAGTTCTGGAATTTATGGGTGTTCTTTAGGTGTCATTTGATGTCGTTTTATTTTTATTTTTTCACCCTAATGATCGTATTGCTCGGCGTGTGTTCATGGCGTTTTTCCTTGGCGTGGCAGATCGCTAGGCAGTGGCGATTCTCAAGTTACTAAGGTTTCGTCCATTGAGAGCTTTGTGGAACAATCAGTGGCGTGGCGTGCTTTGCGATCTATCGATATTTCCCCGTTTGAAGCTGTGGTAAATAATCGATTATGAAGGTGTTCGCTGTGTATCGACACTTTTCCATAGGTTTAAATGGCCGATCAATCGATAAATCGCAAAGCACGCCACGCCACTGGAAATAATCAGTATTTATTGGAGCAGACTGTCTCACCTACAGAATCGATTATTTAATTGATTTGAATAGACATTGCTTCCAACGTGCAAGAATCGTCACATTTGAATCCCATGAGACACGCGTTGCCTTTCTCATTGATATACATTCAAAAAGAAGAAATACAATGGGAAATGTTCATATTAGTACATACGCCGAAAATACGGGATGCTGCTTTAGCATTCTGGATGTAAAAAAGTGTGCGACAACTCACAAAGTGCTGAATTAACCGTAGCAGTTATTTTTACATCTTGAAATCGCTAAAGTAACTGCTGTAGTGGTTCATTCAGCGTTTTGTGAATTTTCGCGCACTTTTTACATCCAGAGTGTTAAATCAGCATTCTTTTTTTTTCGGTGCACCATGATTTTCCATGTTTTCCCCATTTTTTCCCTGTCTTCAGTTTTAACGTAGTTTCATTTCCATATTTATTATTTTTCTTCAGTTTCAATTAAGAAAATCCACTTTTAGTTCATTCACCCTTTTGATCTCTTATCTAAACTCTTAATGATGAATTCTTGATCAATAAAATTAGAGATAGCCGGATCGGACGAACAGGATCTTATCATCTGACCGCGTAACCGAAGCTGTCACAGAGGCTATGAAAGCCTTTGCTAGCAAGGACTCGAGAGAAGTAACGCACAGGAAGTTTTAGGAATGAAGAAAATATCCAGCAACACCAATTTTGCCTCTGACGTAGTGCTCAAGGTCGGTTCTAGTATACCCTTGGTACCGGGTCATATATATATATATATATATATATATATATATATATCGCTTTACAGGTACCGGGTGACATAAAAAAACAAAACAAAAAATCAGAATTGAGGTCTTTTTCTACATTTTAGACCCGAAAACCTATGTCACGCTCCTCGCTTATTTTCGAGCGTTTTTCAATCAAGTACACATGTTACATTCTTAACTCTTTCAAAAATAAGTGTTTTTCCTTGCATCTCAAAATGAACAGTGATCTTCATCTGGTGAATCTTGTGTTGCGAACATGCTGATACCTTCCTCGCTCCCCTCCCTATCATTTTTAACCAGTGGCGTGGCGTGAATTGCGATAAATCGATTGTTACGCCATTTAAACCTATGGTGAAGAATCGATTATTCAGGTGTTCGCTGCGAACACCCTGTTTATCGATCCTTTTCCATAGGTTTAAATGCCATACCAATCGATATATTGCAATCCACGCCACGCCACTGTATTTAACATGCTATACCGAAACCGGCATATTTAGTTCATATCATTTGACGTGGTGCCTCTATTTCGGTCTCTTATATTCAAGTCTGGTTTAACATTGTGCCCTCAACCCTCATGAATGCTCTATATTGTTCAACGGAAAGTGAAAAATTATAAATAGAGTTCAGGAACGATTAAAGAAGATTGTGAATGGTGTAGAAATGATTTTATTTTTTCCTTCAAATTCTTTATCATTAGTGGTATACAAAGTTATTCCTACAGATTTTCATCCACGAGGGGCATAAAACTTGATTAGGTATATATCTGTGGACTTTTGACGATGTAATCACGCCAAAAACGATCGAAGAAGAGGCACATGGAACTTTGGTGACATTTTAAAATAATTAAATAAATAAATTTAATATAAATTTAATTTAATTTAATTTATCAAAATGAAAACTTGGAAAAAGTAGAATTAGGAATCCATATTCGTCCATTAGGTGTAAACTTGAAACAAAGTGCTGAGAGAGAAAGTTGGACCAACTTTCTGGAAGAAATTCATCGTCTGCGGGATCATCCTATGTCAGTGGCGTGGCGTGAATTGCGATGTATCGATTGTTATGCCATTTAAACCTATGATAAAGAATCGATTATTAAGGTGTTCGCTGCGAACACCCTGTTTATCGATACTTTTCCGTAGGTTTAAATGGAATCACAATCGATATATCGCAAAGCACGCCACGCCACTGCCCTATGTGTCATATTCAATCGAGGTCTTCAAAGACTCCTGCCGTCGGAAATAACTCAATGTACCAATAGTTGATTCCTCTTGGAACTTTAAAGACTTTATTGTCACCCCAGCTGTCCCAGGTGTTCACAGCGAGCCAATATTGGACATCGTCCTCCACTCCCCATCCGATCAACTTCATGAACTTATAGAAGCTCAAAAATTTCGCTTTTCGATCGACCCAGTATATTCCTGAAAAAATGTATCAAAATATCAAATGCAAACTCATCAGCAAACGCTTTTTTAATCAGTGAAAAATTTTAATAGATAACCGATTTTGAAACTCATTAAAGAGCGTATTTGTAAACTCCTACCCAAAGTGATCCGAAAATTGGGCAAGAGCAAAGTAAGACTGTTTTATTTGGAGAAAAACTGCGCATTATATACCAGATTGCTCTAAATGTCATTTTAAATTAGTTATATTGCTCCAAAATTATTCTGCATCGAGAAAAAATGTTCATTTCATCGATTGCTTAACTGCGAAACCACGCATCTCCGTATACGACGTTGCAGACTTCCGGTCATACTTTATTTTTTCTTTGAAAAACTAGTCTTCGTCATTCCTTGAAAAATTTCTTCAATTATCTCCTCGTTTAGAGGATTTTATTGTATACATCAAGCTATACAGTTAGGTACATTTTATCGCCAAACTTGGCTGGCTAAGCTGTAGAGAACACGGTAATTGATTAAAAAATCGAGCTCGATTTCTGACTCAAATACCATGCTCTACCAAGTTAGCTTGTTGCTCTCCGAGAAAATATATAATATGAGCGGAAATTTTGAAACGCTGCATTTGAGATACGCGGTTCCGCACTTTGGCCATCAATATACACACGGTAATGATACAAAAGAGCCAGTGACTCACTACCTATTTAACCACTCATATTTTATCAGTGCTTTCGACCTTCATTTTATGAATATATTTCAAGTATATGTACTTAAAGTATAATTTACCTTTTGGTTTCTCAAGTAAGTCCTCAAACAATTCCATTGATGTTGCCACGGATCCGTAGGTCATTATTTCATTCCGAATGATATATTCTTCGTTGGACACCCAATACCAGGTTGTCGCTGAAACAACATAGGCATATAAAGAGTGAACAAAAATTAAGTAAAAATTTCCATCATTAAACGATACAATATGAAAACATTAGACAGTGGATCCTAGCGTGTCCGTCTGTTCGTGTCCACGACGTAAGCTTTTTCACTTATGCATTTGCACACATCAATCAGTGGCGTGGCGTGAATTGCGATGTATCGATTGTTCTGCCATTTAAACCTTTGGTGAAGAATCGATTAATAAGGAGTTCGCTGCGTACACCCTGTTCATCGATCTTTTTCCATAGGTGTAAATGGCAGAACAATCTATATATCGCAAAGCACGCCACCCCGTTATCATCAATCGGCGGAACTACGCAGTGGCGATTCTTGTAAGTTGCCAACACTGTCCCTCCTACATTCAAAAATATGTTAAACAATCGATTCTTGGTGAAGTAGCTTGTCTCACTAAAATCGATATTTTTAAATATATTTAAATGGTGGAAAAGCAGTATTACCAACTGGCAAAGTTGCCGCTGCCACAGTTCGCATTGCCTAATTTCCTGTCGCTTTTTTTGTCCTTAATAGATAACTTAACTTCATGACCAGTGTCGAGGTGTCAATGATCGATCATCGATATTTCCCCCATTTGAAGCTGCGGTAAAGAATCGATTATTAATATTTTCGTTATGAACACCCTGTCTATCGATCCTTTTCTATAGGTCTAAATGGCAGATCAATCGATACATCGCATATCACGCCACGCCATTGATCGTAACGTGAAATTTTTCGTGAATTATTCGTGGTTTATATTTTGTAATACGAAGGGCTAAAGTGTGGAACCGCATATCTCCTTTTGCGACGTCGCAAAATTCCTGTCATACTTTATGTTTTCTTCAGAAAAGTAGTCAGCCTATTGTCTTGAAAATTTCTTTTATTTGTATTCTCTATCGGCAGAATATTCTGTATAGATTTCAAGCCATGAAATTCGCTTGTTTCCTTTGCAAATAAATTAAAGCAAGCAAGACAATTAGACAAAGTTTTTATATTCAGGCTAAATTCTGGTGAATCCCTTCAAATTCAACCGTACAAGTATATTTTCCATAGAGAAAACTTAGATTGACCAACGTATCCTGAAAAGGATCGTGGTTGCATAGAGAAAAAAAAAAGGAGGTGTTTGCATTTCGGACATCTTGGAATTTTTTGATGACTTGATGACGTAGGTGGGTACAGCGACGTTTAGCTTAATATGAAAAACGGACCATAATGTCCGATTTTTTTACTTAAATCAACTCATTATATAATTTCAAGCACTTTTTATAGAATGACTTTTTTCCTTAAATTACACCATTTCCAAGAAAATCGACAGGATAAAAACGTCGCCTGTACCCACCTACGTCATCAAGTCATCAAAAAATTCCAAGATGCCCGAAATGCAAACACCTCCTTTTTTTTCTCTATGTCGTGGTTGCATCCCAGCTAAGCTAACTGAGAGCAAGATAGTGCCCACTTACTTCTTTTACGATCCGCGTCCAAAGATTTTTGGTATTTGGGGTTGGAGCATTTCTTAGGACATACTCGATCGTAATATAATTCTTCGTTGCAGGGTTTTAACTTTTTGCCGTGACCGTTTTGATAGGTGTGGTAGGTGTCATTACTGTGAAAGCATGGCTGGTCAGGATTGGGGTAGCAACCCTAAAACCGAGAGGAAACTATTGGTCAGTTTTTGCCACAGAAACTTTAAAAAAAATCGAATAAGAATAATAGAAAGGTGAGACAAACAAAAATTATCTAAACCTAAAAAGCACGCACCATTTTGCAATTCGGAACTACAATTTTTGGCTTCTTTATGGAAACACCTATGGATGTAGGGAAACAAATGGTGCATGCATTATTTTTACAGTGAGCTAGAAATTTTAGTTCGTAATTGCAAAAAGCAGTCCATATGTCGTATAAGCCTTCAAAAGTTGCAAGATTTCTTCGATAAACCACTAACTTTCAAGGAAATCTATGCATGCTTTTCATCAAATTCTTCCGATGATTTTATTCGAAAGTTTATTGACAGCGTTACAAAATTTTATTGAGGAAATTCCATAACTTCTCTAATTTAGCTTGTTTAGGGAAACTTTGGCTTACGAATGTTAATACAACGCTATTAATTAAACAGGGGGCTATGCCCCCTGGCCGCTACGCGGCCCAACCCCCAGAGGGCGCTTCGCGCTCTATTAGGCCCGCTTCGACATAAGAACGACCAAAAAATGAAAAGATTTTCATACTTGGCTCTCATTTGTCCAATCTTCCCCTGGCAGGGAGCGATTGAACCAATAAGAATCGAATAAAAAAATCGACATTTATTTCATACTTCTCGCAAAGACTGAAAGGAAACGGAACAAGGCGTTTCATTGCTGTTGGATAGTCTCCACCAAAGGAGCATACCTTCTATTCACCTTCCTTACCCTACTAAGAAACCAAGATTCTGCATTTCCCCCTTACAAGGGGAACTTCCCAAGCTGCCGCCTCCGATCGGGCTGAAAAAATTCATACGAACTCTTTGGATGAATTTATTTGACCCGTATTTTTTTGTTTTTTCCAACGCCCCCTAGAAACCCCCCAAAAAAATTCCGGAAAGTCTTGCTTTGAGCGCTCGAGTGTATATACGTAGTATGGCAATCAGACCGTATCAGTCGGCGGTGGCTCTACGGTAGCGCGCTTGACCGGTGTTTCAGCAGTCCCGGGTTCGAATCCCGGGCGCCACGCCCATTTTTACGACCGAATTTTATATTCTCACACATTTTCACATCGAATCCCATTTAATACAGTGGAACTTAAAACATCAATTAATTTACAACCATCATCAAACACAAATTGATCTACGATCAATAACTTCTTCAATTTGAAGTATAGATTTTTTTTGGGGAGGGGGGGGGGGGTCACGCGCGCGATATTCTCGCCAGTCACTGTACTTTCACATTAGCAGACGACCCGCTCCGCCCCCTCACATCAACATATTTCTCCCGATCACCCGTATGCGTCATGATTTTTCCCATCATTATCCAGAAAATGATAATGAAAAATTGCTTCGAACATTCAAATTAAAAATGCTACAATTTTTCATTATCATTTTCTGGATAATGATGGGAAAAATCATGACTCATACGGGTGATCGGGAGAAATATGTCGATGTGAGGGGGCGGAGCGGGTCGTCTGCTAATGTGAAAGTACAGTGATTGGCGAGAATATCGCGCGCGTGACCCCTCCCCCCTCCCAAAAAAAAATCTATACTTCAAATTGAAGAAGTTATTGATCGTAGATCAATTTGTGTTTGATGATGGTTGTAAATTAATTGATGTTTTAAGTTCCACTGTAGTAAATGGGATTCGATGTGAAAATGTGTGAGAATATAAAATTCGGTCGTAAAAAAATAGGCGCGGCGCCCGGAATTCGAACCCGGGACCGTTGAAACGCCGGTCCAGCGCCCTACCGTAGTGCCACCGCCGACTGACAAGAAATGGTTGCCATACTACGTATATAGACTCGAGCGCTCAAAGCAAGACTTTCCGGAATTTTTTTGGGGGGTTTCTAGGGAGCGTTGGAAAAAACAAAAAAATACGGGTCAAATTAATTCATCCAAAGAGTTCGTATGAATTTTTTCAGCCCGATCGGAGGCGGCAGCTTGGGAAGTTCCCCTTGTTAGTTCAATTTTCCGCTAAATTTGAAATTCCCGCCATTTTTTACTGGCGGGAATTTCAAATGTTGTCTCCCTTTTTAAGCTTTCTGGTCTTCTCTTATATAAAAAAATCTAGATCCTATTTCCAAAATCTGCATATAGCGGGCTCTTTTAGGACCTGTCGCCTGTCGATAACCGCAAGAATCATGGAAATCGGCCTGGTAGAACGCTCAAACGAACTATGACAAAAATTATAAATTTACATTGTTTGAATGGGAAAATTCGCAACTTTTCCATGTAATGTAAAAAAACTGGGTCATATTATGACAATCTGAATAAAGCGGGCTCATAAAGAGACTATTGCCCGTCGATAGCCGCAAATATTATGAAAATCGGCCCGGTAGAACGCTAGAACTAAGCGTTACCAGTTATGCAAAATTAGGAGGCTTCGGAGCTTATAGTATAGACAAGGCAGAATATCAATTTACAAATAGTTGAGGGAAAAATTCTAAAATTTTCTTGACAAGTGGCGAACTTCATGAGAATCCGCCTATCGTTGATGAGGGGAAGGGCGTGAAATTTTAAAAAATAAAATAAAAAAAAAATTGTCAAGTGTCATCCCTATCCTGTAGCACGGAGAGGTTTCAACCTCATTCATGATAGAAAACAATTAATATTTTGTCCCTCATAGTCTAATATTACTCTTGAAATTTTTGACGTTACACTGATACAAATATAGGAGTTCATTAATCATAATTCCTCGTAGTGCATTTATGTCTTTCTCAGCATAGGTTAAAGTAACGTGTGGATCAAAAAACCCAATGAACTCTCATTGGATGCACTCCTCGCGGCCCCGACCCCCTTCACCGAAAAAAAGTGAAGTTTATTTAAAATTCTTGATGTAAAAAAAATTATGCGAGGACTTATAAAATGCTGATTTACCCGCCACAATAGATACTTCAGTATCGACCACCTATGGTCGAGATATCCCGACTGGCGGGTAATTCAGCATTTTATAAGTTCTTGCCCACTTTTTTACATTCAGAATGTGAAAACAACTTCACTTTTTTCAGTGTTTCCTTCAATGACACACTCTTTTCATGCTTCCATAATTCCTTCGAGTGTAGTGTATTTCACTCCTCTGCCTGGAGTCATTCATTCCGGCTAAACTTTCCTTCTTTTAACTAACAAGAACTCCGATTAAACGGCCAATTTCTGACAGTGTATCTCTCGGACACACTATTTTCTGTCCAAGAAACAATTAATCTCGAATGCAGGGGTAATTGTACTGCATTTTGCAATTCGGAACTATAAAGTCTGGCTCTTCTGGAAAAACACTTAAGCGCATAGGGAAACTAATGCCACAAACGTTCTTTTTAAACCAGGTTAGAATTCACAGTTCCAAATTGCAAAATATAGTCCAATTAAGACCTGTAAGTCTAATCGTTTTGGACGAACCTTCTTTGAGCCATAAGCACCGCCGGTGGGGATCCCATGGTCCACAGTATAATTCCAGGATTTCTGAATGCGGGGTTCATTGGTGCAGGTTTCCGCACAAGTCAGAACATATTGTGACAAGGGCTCCTTCACGGCTCCGTTCGAGAAAATGCACATCCGGTCCGTCATAATCGAGGCAACCACTGCTGGCTGTACAAAAATGGAATAGTAACTTTTGCAATTTTCAAAATCAGCAATGGGCCTATAAACACCCTGGTAAAACTTGACGATAGGAGCTGCGTTTCAAAATACCATATAGGAGTTCTTAAAGCCGACTAAAGAAGGCTATTGAAAATCATATAGCTGGCTGTAGAAAGAGGAGCAAATCATACATATAGCCGGGCTATACGAAGCTAAAAAAAAGTATACAGTCGGGCTATAGTTCCTATCGCTGGGCTTTACACTTTATCGCCATTGGCTATAAAAGGCTATAAGAAATTGTGTAGAAATTCGTGTGCTTTGGAAATCATTAAGTTTGATACGGAACTACCTTAATATTTACAAAACACACATTATATTTTACTTTAAAACCTATTTGTTTTTCATTAATTAAAATGAGAATAATCCACACAAAGTGTGCAAACATTTCAAAATCTTGAGTTAAAAAACGCTGACTCCGCGAGAATCAATATTAGAGCCCAACACAAAGCGGAGCGGCGACGCGACGCACTAGCGCCTACAAACCTAACAGGGATACTTCACGCATTGCGCAATGCGTGAAGTATCCCTGTTAGGTTTGTAGGTGCCAATGCGCGTTTCGCGCTCTCTGCCCGCCCGCGGCGCCGCAGCGTGCCACGGCGTCTAAAACAACTATTTCACACCAGAGGTATTGCACAGTATCATAAGAAATTGAAGGCGCTCCGACATATTAAGAATGACCGGCAACCTTCAAAAGTACGGAGCTTTCCTCACAAAATAAATCAAGATACTACGGCACAAAAAGAGAGCGGTAGTCAAAAACTAACTAAGTCCTGGAATCCATATTTAGTAACGCTTAGTATAAACTTTATCGTCTGATTGTTCCTTAATCGCCATCGGCTATAAAAGGCTATAAGAAATTGTACGGCCGGCTACTGAAGCTATTGGAAATCTTAGAGCCGGCTTTAGGTCTATAGTATTTTGGAACACACATTCTACTGCCAATTTTTACCAGAGCAAGACGGTCATTTTTCTATAAACAGAACTATATGAAAATTATGAAGCGCTGAATCTTCTAGACGCCAAGAATCCTCTAGATCAGTTTCCGGATCACGCTGTATCATCGCTTCCTTTCTCGATCAGGGCTGACCGATGCCAACCGTGCAAATTGGGAATTCCCCGACCACGAACTGCCGCCCCCATTCGAACAAAGCGTCGATGAGCCGTGCAGGTCGGCTATTTGGAACACCCTGTATCCGCGCTTTCCGCCTCCGACGGGGACGACTGCTGCCAACCGTGAAAACTGAAAATTCACCAAGTTGATACCGGGCTCCCTAGCAACAAGGATCCGTCGAAGAATGGGATTACTTTTAGGAACACGCTGTATCTACGCACTCTCCTTTTTTCGGGATGACTGCTGCCAACCATGAAAATTGAGACTTCACCGAGTTCATAGTTGGCTCCTGGGAAACTGGGATCCCTGGAAAATCGAGATCATCTTTAGGAACACTCTGTATCTACACACTCTCCTTTATTCCGAATGACTGCTGCCAACCGCGCTAATTGAGAAGTCACCGTAACGAAAGCGTGCCTCTCTTGCCAGCAAGCATCCAAAAATCATCGAGATCAGATTTCGGAACACGCTGTATCATAGCTTCCTTTCTCGATCAGTGCTGACCGATGCCAACCGTGCAAATTGGGAATTCCCCGACCACGAACTGCCGTCCCCATTCGAACGAAGCGTCGATGAGCCGTGCAGGTCGGTTATTTGGAACACCCTGTATCCGCGCTTTCCGCCTCCGACGGAGACGACTGCTGCCAACCGTGAAAACTGAAAATTCACCAAGTTGATACCGGGCTCCTTAGCAACAAGGATCCGTGGAAGATTGGGATCACTTTTAGGAACACGCTGTATCCAAGCACTCTCCTTTTTTCGGGATGACTGCTGCCAACCATGAAAATTGAGACTTCACGGAGTTCATAGTGGGCTCCTGGGCAACGGAGATCCCTGGAAAATCGAGATCACCTTTAGGAACACTCTGTATCTACACACTCTCCTTTATACCGAATGACTGGTGCCAACCGCGCTAATTGAGAAGTCACCGTAACGAAACGTGCCTCTCTTGCCAGCAAGCATCCAAAAATCATCGAGATCAGATTTCGGAACACGCTGTATCATAGCTTCCTTTCTCGATCAGTGCTGACCGATGCCAACCGTGCAAATTGGGAATTCCCCGATCACGAACTGCCGCCCCCATTCGAACAAAGCGTTGATGAGCCGTGCAGGTCGGTTATTTGGAACATCCTGTATCCGCGATTTCCACCTCCGACGGGGACGACTGCTGCCAACCGTGAAAACTGAAAATTCACCAAGTTGATACCGGGCTCCCTAGCAACAAGGATCCGTGGAAGAATGGGATTACTTTTAGGAACACGCTGTATCTACGCACTCTCCTTTTTTCGGGATGACTGCTGCCAACCATGAAAATTGAGACTTCACCGAGTTCATAGTTGGCTTCTGGGAAACTGGGATCCCTGGAAAATCGAGATCATCTTTAGGAACACTCTGTATCTACACACTCTCCTTTATTCCGAAAGACTGCTGCCAACCGCGCTAATTGAAAAGTCACCGTAACGAAAGCGTGCCTCTCTTGCCAGCAAGCATCCAAAAATCATCGAGATCAGATTTCGGAACACGCTGTATCATCGCTTCCTTTCTCGATCAGTGCTGACCGATGCCAACCGTGCAAATTGGGAACTCCCCGATCACGAACTGCCGCCCCCATTCGAACAAAGCGTCGATGAGCCGTGCAGGTCGGCTATTTGGAACACCCTGTATCCGCGCTTTCCGCCTCCGACGGGGACGACTGCTGCTAACCTTGTAAACTGAAAATTCACCAAGTTGATACCGGGCTCCCTAGCAACAAGGATCCGTCGAAGAATGGGATTACTTTTAGGAACACGCTGTATCTACGCACTCTCTTTTTTTCGAAATGACTGCTGCCAACCATGAATATTGAGACTTCACCGAGTTCAAAGTGGGCTCCTGGGCAACACGGATCCCTGGAAAATCGAGATCACCTTTAGGAACACTCTGTATCTACACACTCTCCTATATTCCGAATGACTCCTGCCAACCGCGCAAATTGAGAAGTCACTGTAACTAAAGCGTGCCTCTTTTGGCAGCAAGCATCCAAGAATCTTCGAGATCAGTTTTCGGAACACGCTGTATCATCGCTTCCTTTCTCGATCAGTGCTGACCGATGCCAACCGTGCAAATTGGGAATTCCCCGATCACGAACTGCCGCCCCCATTCGAACAAAGCGTAGATGAGCCGTGCAGGTCGGTTATTTGGAACACCCTGTATCCGCGCTTTCCGTCTCCGACGGGGACGACTGCTGCCAACCGTGAAAACTGAAAATTCACCAAGTTGATACCGGGCTCCCTAGCAACAAGGATCCGTGGAAGAATGGGATTACTTTTAGGAACACGCTGTATCTACGCACTCTCCTTTTTTCGGAATGACTGCTGCCAACCATGAATATTGAGACTTCACCGAGTTCAAAGTGGGCTCGTGGGCAACACGGATCCCTGGAAAATCGAGATCACCTTTAGGAACACTCTGTATCTACACACTCTCCTATATTCCGAATGACTGCTGCCAACCGCGCAAATTGAGAAGTCACTGTAACTCAAACGTGCCTCTCTTGGCAGCAAGCATCCAAGAATCTTCGAGATTAGTTTTTGGAACACGCTGTATCATTGCTTCCTTTCTCGATCAGTGCTGACCGATGCCGACCGTGCAAATTGGGAATTCCCCGATCACGAACTGCCGCCCCCATGCGAACAAAGCGTTGATGAGCCGTGCAGGTCGGTTATTTCGAACAACCTGTATCCGCGCTTTCCACCTCTGATGGGGACGACTGCTGCCAACCGTGAAAACTGAAAATTCACCAAGTTGATACCGGGCTCCCTAGCAACAAGGATCCGTCGAAGAATGGGATTAATTTTAGGAACACGCTGTATCTACGCACTCTCCTTTTTTCGGAATGACTGCTGCCAACCATGAATATTGAGACTTCACCGAGTTCAAAGTGGACTCCTGGGCAACACGGATCCCTGGAAAATCGAGATCACCTTTAGGAACACTCTGTATCTACACACTCTCCTTTATTCCGAATGACTGCTGCCAACCGCGCTAATTGAGAAGTCACCGTAACGAAAGCGTACCTCTCTTGGCAGCAATCATCCAAGAATCTTCGAGATCAGTTTTTGGAACACGCTGTATCATCGTTTCATTTCTCGATCAGTGCTGACCGATGCCAACCGTGCAAATTGGGAATTCTCCGATCACGAACTGCCGCCCCCATTCGAACAAAGCGTCGATGAGCCGTGCAGGTCGGTTATTTGGAACACCCTGTATCCGCGCTTTCCGCCTCCGACGGGGACGACTGCTGCCAACCGTGAAAACTGAAAATTCACCAAGTTGATACCGGTCTCCCTAGCAACAAGGATCCGTGGAAGAATGGGATTACTTTTAGGAACACGCTGTATCTACGCATTATCCTTTTTTCGGAATGACTGCTGCCAACCATGAATATTGAGACTTCACCGAGTTCAAAGTGGGCTCCTGGGCAACACGGATCCCTGAAAAATCGAGATCACCTTTAGGAACACTCTGTATCTACACACTCTCCTATATTCCGAATGACTGCTGCCAACCGCGCAAATTGAGAAGTCACTGTAACTCAAACGTGCCTCTCTTGGCAGCAACCATCCAAGAATCTTCGAGATCAGTTTTTTAACACGCTGTATCATTGCTTCCTTTCTCGATCAGTGCTGACCGATGCCAACCATGCAAATTGGGAATTCCCCGATCACGAACTGCCGCCCCCATGCGAACAAAGCGTTGATGAGCCGTGCAGGTCGGTTATTTGGAACATCCTGTATCCGCGCTTTCCACCTCCGATGGGGACGACTGCTGCCAACCGTGAAAACTGAAAATTCACCAAGTTGATACCGGGCTCCCTAGCAACAAGGATCCGTCGAAGAATGGGATTACTTTTAGGAACACGCTGTATCTACGCACTCTCCTTTTTTCGGGATGACTGCTGCCAACCACGAAAATTGAGACTTCACCGAGTTCATAGATGGCTCCTGGGAAACTGGGATCCCTGGAAAATCGAGATCACCTTTAGGAACACTCTGTATCTACACACTCTCCTATATTCCGAATGACTGCTGCCAACCGCGCTAATTGAGAAGTCACCGTAACGAAAGCGTGCCTCTCTTGCCAGCAAGCATCCAAAAATCATCGAGATCAGATTTCGGAACACGCTGTATCATCGCTTCCTTTCTCGATCAGTGCTGACCGATGCCAACCGTGCAAATTGGGAATTCCCCGATCACGAACTGCCGCCCCCATTCGAACAAAGCGTCGATGAGCCATGCAGGTCGGTTATTTGGAACACCCTGTATCCGCGCTTTCCGCCTCCGACGGGGACGACTGCTGCCAACCGTGAAAACTGAAAATTCACCAAGTTGATACCGGGCTCCCTAGCAACAAGGATCCGTCGAAGAATGGGATTACTTTTAGGAACACGCTGTATCTTCATACTCTCCTTTTTTCGGGATGACTGCTGCCAACCATGAATATTGAGACTTCACCGAGTTCAAAGTGGGCTCCTGGGCAACACGGATCCCTGGAAAATCGAGATCATCTTTAGGAACACTCTGTATCTACACACTCTCCTATATTCCGAATGACTGCTGCCAACCGCGCAAATTGTGAAGTCACTGTAACTAAAGCGTGCCTCTTTTGGCAGCAAGCATCCAAGAATCTTCGAGATCAGTTTTCGGAACACGCTGTATCATCGCTTCCTTTCTCGATCAGTGCTGACCGATGCCAACCGTGCAAATTGGGAATTCCCCGACCACGAACTGCCGCCCCCATGCGAACAAAGCGTTGATGAGCCGTGCAGGTCGGTTATTTGGAACATCCTGTATCCGCGCTTTCCACCTCCGACGGGGACGACTGCTGCCAACCGTGAAAACTGAAAATTCACCAAGTTGATACCGGGCTCCCTAGCAACAAGGATCCGTGGAAGAATGGGATTACTTTTAGGATCACGCTGTATCTACGCACTCTCCTTTTTTCGGAATGACTGCTGCCAACCATGGATATTGACACTTCACCAAGTTCACAGTTGGCTCCTGGGAAACTGGGATCCCTGGAAAATCGAGATCATCTTTAGGAACACTCTGTATCTACACACTCTCCTTTATTCCGAATGACTGCTGCCAACCGCGCTAATTGAGAAGTCACCGTAACGAAAGCGTGCCTCTCTTGCCAGCAAGCATCCAAAAATCATCGAGATCAGATTTCGGAACACGCTGTATCATTGCTTCCTTTCTCGATCAGTGCTGACCGATGCCAACCTTGCAAATTGGGAATTCCCAGATTACGAACTGCCGCCCCCATTCGAACAAAGCGTCGATGAGCCGTGCAGGTCGGTTATTTGGAACACCCTGTATCCGCGCTTTCCGCCTCCGACGGGGACGACTGCTGCTAACCGTGAAATCCCAAAATTCACCAAGTTGATACCGGGCTCCCTAGCAACAAGGATCCGTGGAAGAATGGGATTACTTTTAGGAACACGCTGTATCTACGCACTCTCCTTTTTTCGGAATGACTGCTGCCAACCATGAATATTGAGACTTCACCGAGTTCAAAGTGGGCTCCTGGGCAACAAGGATCCCTGGAAAATCGAGATCACCTTTAGGAACACTCTGTATCTACACACTCTCCTTTATTCCGAATTACTGCTGCCAACCGCGCTAATTGAGAAGTCACCGTAACGAAAGCGTACCTCTCTTGCCAGCAAGCATCCAAGAATCTTCGAGATCAGTTTTCGGAACACGCTGTATCATCGCTTCCTTTCTCGATCAGTGCTGACCGATGCCAACCGTGCAAATTGGGAACTCTCCGATCACGAACTGCCGCCCCCATTCGAACAAAGCGTCGATGAGCCGTGCAGGTCGGTTATTTGGAACACCCTGTATCCGCGCTTTCCGCCTCCGACTGGGACGACATCTGCCAACCGTGAAAACTGAAAATTCACCAAGTTGATACCGGGCTCCCTAGCAACAAGGATCCGTGGAAGAATGGGATTACTTTTAGGAACACGCTGTATCTACGCACTCTCCTTTTTTCGGAATGACTGCTGCCAACCATGAATATTGAGACTTCACCGAGTTCAATGTGGGCTCCTGGGTACCACGGATCCCTGGAAAATCGAGATCACCTTTAGGAACACTCTGTATCCACACACTCTCCTATATTCCGAATGACTGCTGCCAACCGCGCAAATTGAGAAGTCACTGTAACTAAAGCGTGCCTCTATTGGCAGCAAGCATCCAAGAATCTTCGAGATCAGTTTTCGGAACACGCTGTATCATTGCTTCCTTTCTCGATCAGTGCTGACCGATGCCAACCGTGCAAATTGGGAATTCCCCGACCACGAACTGCCGCCCCCATTAGAACAAAGCGTCGATGAGCCGTGCAGGTCGGTTATTGGGAACACCCTGCATCCGCGCTTTCCGCCTCCGACGGGGACGACTGCTGCCAACCGTGAAAACTGAAAATTCACCAAGTTGATACCAGGCTCCCTAGCAACGAGGATCCGTGGAAGAATGGGATTACTTTTAGGAACACGCTGTATCTATGCACTCTCCTTTTTTCGGGATGACTGCTACCAACCATGAAAATTGAGACTTCACCGAGTTCATAGTTGGCTCCTGGGCAACAAGGATCCCTGGAAAATCGAGATTACCTTTAGGAACACTCTGTATCTACACACTCTCCTATATTCCGAATGACTGCTGCCAACCGCGCTAATTGAGAAGTCACCGTAACGAAAGCGTGCCTCTCTTGCCAGCAAGCATCCAAGAATCTTCTAGATCAGTTTTCAGATCACGCTGTATCATCGCTTCCTTACTCGATCAGTGCTGACCGATGCCAACCGTGCAAATTGGGAATTCCCCGATCACGAACTGCCGCCCCCATGCGAACAAAGCGTCGATGAGCCGTGCAGGTCGGCTATTTGGAACACCCTGTATCCGCGCTTTCCGCCTCCGACGGGGACGACTGCTGCCAACCGTGATAATTGAAAATTCACTAAGTTGATACCGGGCTCCTTAGCAACAAGGGAACTTGGAAGATTGGGATCACCTATAGGAACACGCTGTGACGAAGCCTGTCGGCGGCTATAACTCATGAGTCCTGTCCATAAAGCTCAAGACACATGCCTCCGGCTCATGAGCCCCGCAAACTTTTGGCACATACTTTCTTTTGATGAATTGGAAAAGCGGGATTTTACATTCCGTCAAGTATGTGCCAACCACAGATTAGTCCAGATCGCTAACATCGGCGGAAGAGCGTGAGTAGCTTTGTGAGCGCCATTGGCGGGAAAATCCATGGGCATTTAAAACTAGGAACCAAAACTGAAATTTTGGCTATTTTCAGCAGATTTTCGGCGGGAGAATACTTCTTTTTCAGATTTTTGTGGGATGAAACGTTCCGAAGAATTCAAGAATTAGTTTCTAAGTAGAATTAATGTGGTTCAATATTTCCAGATTAAATAATTAAGGTGGAAATAAATAAGGAAGGAGAATTAAGTAAAATACGAGTAAACAAGGCTAAAAATTATTGAAACACTTAAAGGTAAGACGTTTCGAGCTGCTTCCAGCTCATTTTCAGCTGCAAAAACACATAAAAACAAGTAAAAAATTGAGTGGCGACCTGACCTCAGCCGTTATCACGTAACCACTCATAATAACGGCTGGGGTCAGGTCGCCACTCAATTTTTTACTTGTTTTTATGTGTTTTTGCAGCTGAAAATGAGCTGGTAGCAGCTCGAAACGTCCTGCTGCCTTTAAGTGTTTCAATAATTTTTAGCCTTGTTTACCCGTATTTTAATTAATTCTCTTTCTTTATTCGTATAATCGGGCTATGTTTTTGTGCTTTATCGGTGGAAATAAACAAATCAGAGTTCATCAGTATACTGAGTAGATGACATTATTGAAAAAATTTGCAGATTATAATATATCATATTTTTGAAGTTTAAAGCCTTAGAAACCGAAAATTAAAGCAAAATCCTGCCAAAATGAGACTTTTGGTTCCTAGTTTTGAATTCCCGCCAGGCCCCCATGAGAGCAGTTAATTGCTACCAACTGTTGTAAGAATATTGAAACAGAATACTTAGCATAACAGTACTTGATAAAATCTTATTTGATCAAAAACCATTATTACACATTACTATTTATACTTTTTTCAAGCTTTATAATCAGATTCAATAGGAAATTTCTCTCGATCCGGTCAAGTTCTTTCACTACTGGTAGTGCCGTCAATTTTCTAAAGTTGCCTAACCTGTAGCAAAATTACTCACGCTTCTGAAGCATTGGCTAGATTGGATGTTAGCGATCTGGACTAATCTGCGGTGCCAACCAGTGTTCGAATCTTACCTTTGAGTTTCAGGAGCCATCTGGCGCATCAAGCCCGATTTTTAGGCGTCATTGAAGATTTTTTAGAGGCCAAATTAACTTTTTGCCCATACATTACGGCGCATTTAGTGAAAAGTTAGACGCAAGATGTTTTCGTAACAGAATCAGTAAGTAGCTGTAATTTGGGGAAAACAAAAGCACAAATGATGAAATCGTGAAGAATAGAAAAAGCTTTCACTTGTGGCGCTGACAATTTCCTTCGAATAATCACCTAATATGAAAATTCAGATTTTTAGGGGCCACGTTGGCGTGGAGCCTTCATTTTTTAGGCGCCATGGCCGATTTTTTATGCGCATTTGGCGCAATGGCGCTTGTGAGTTTCGAACACTGGTGCCAACTGTATGCGGGACTCGTGAGACGTAGGCGTGTGTCTTGAGCGTTGTGACATGGCTCATGAGTTTGACGAAATTGACTAAAAAAATTCAATTTTTCGGAAGAATATACCTGTAAATAATTGAACTTTCTTAAAACGAACATTACCAATTTTTAACCATCCATATGATTAACACTTACTTATCGAATACCTTACATCTATGAATAATAGATGAAAAAATTAAACACTAAGAAGTGGCCCGAACTGGATGTAACAAGGTGGAGAAATGGTATGCTGGGTCCACACCATTTTGCGGGGAAACAAACTGCAAACAGGGAAACAAAATGCAATAAACTGCCTGAACTGAACACTCTCCCCCTCAGTTTCGTACTGGTGCGCATTAGAGTTCAAAAAATTTAATTTTGACTCTAATTTTAATTTTTGGAACTTCTTCGCTTTATTTCCCCGCGAAATGGTGTGGACCCAGCACTATTTCTCCACCTTGTTATGAATAATAGATTTGGACGTATTTCTATCGCACAGAACTATGTGCAGGTGAGAAAGATGGGATCTGCTCATTAGTGCTCAGGTCATGAGAATGAATGGAGCCAGAACTAAAAAAGCCTAAACCAATATTTCCCTATAGGAATGTCGCGTATAAAAATACCAATTTTGACTTTTCAAATCATATGGTTTAATCACACTTGTCCTAAGCGGTAATTCAAAGATTAGCTCAAATAATTCATTACCCCCAAAAAAGTTGTTGTTTTTAGTGATTTTTTTTGAAAATTTTGAAAATGACTTTGTGCCCTTCTAATACTACATGCTTGAACTGTCAAAAAACAAACGTTCCCCATTTTCAACCAATCATATGGATTGTATTTGGCATAAAGGAACCAAGAGCATTACTAATGTTGCTAGGATTGTGCAACTGACATTCTGTGTTATAAAATTACTAAACTCATGCAGCAAATTAACAAAGGTAATTTTCGTCGTAAATTATGGTTTATAGGGAGTAAAGATAAACAATTTTTAGATGATCAGTTTATATTTGCCAGGTAAAAAAAAAACACAATCTCACCACCATTGGAATGCTCTCGGTTCCTTTCTGCAAAATGCAATCCGAAGATTAGCGTTCACTTACCGAGTCGGCGTGACAATGCCCCTCGTCCTCAACCTTCTCTAACAAGTCAGCGCAGTGAGGCCAGTGCTCCCTTGCATCGAAAGAGGACGGTAATTGCTCAACACTCACGTATTTTGGGTCACCAACTTTCCTCACGATATGAGTTTCTCCAGGCCCCAGGTTCGCTTTGAGTATCGTCATCAGATCGTGGTTAGAGTACTGGAATTTTGAGCCCCTCGTGGAATTTTTTGTTCTCTGTATGATATTTTCAATGCTCTCCACTCTGAACTGAAATTTTTAAATAGCACTCATTCAACAAAAAGGAGGACAGGAGCTTAAAAAAAACGAACAATTTGCTTTGTTTCAGATGGATTAAATTCGCTTTAGAGATCAATGCCCTTCGATGTTTTTCTGAAATTACGCCACTGCCTTTAAAGGAATTGAACTTCAAAAAAAAACGCACAGTGCCGATACGTATCAATAGGTTCAGAACGTCGCTTATCGATCGAATCGGTCAAAATTAGAGTAACTATATAGGAAGAGTGTGGACGACTCGAAATATGTAGCTCTTAGGGCCCAAAAGAGTAGGTATAGCCTTTGAACGCGAAAAATGTCACTGTCAATCTTTAGACTCCAATTTCAAACAAAAATGGACAGTAAAATTCATAAGTAAGCATTCTTTCACAAAAATAAGGAAGTTTAAACAAAAACCAAGTCAAGTACGTGATTTACCAACGACAGTTCCCAACAATTGTGATTATAAATCGCCCTGAATAATTTGAATTCATAGATTGCCAACACTGGTAAAAAAAAAAAAAAAACCTCTTGGTTCAAGAGTGCAGTTTCTTGTCACCGGATTTAAGAGTCTGGACTCTTGTTTCAATGCAAAATCCGCTTGAATCAATGCAAAATCCGCTTGAATCAACGCAAAATCCGCTTGAAACAAGAGTTCAAGACTCTTAAATCCGGCGACAAGAAACTGCACTCTTAAGTCAATGCAATGCGGCATTGGTCCAAGAGGTTTTTTTTTTTACCAGTGAACCCTTTTAAGGTCTGAGAGCTCCATCACCTGACTTCAAAGTTTTCGACATGTCCATACTCTCCCTATATAGGTACTCTGGTCAAAATTGTGTGCCTTTCGCGCTCTCAAGTGTGCTTGTTGCATATGCGTAAAAATTGAAGGCGGGCCTCAAGTGGACGATGCCTGCAACTAATAACTGGTTTACGCACTGGTACCAGGGACCCACTATCCCCCCCCCCTTGTGGCGGGCCTGATCGCGACTGCGTTGATGTCATGCTAATTTTCTCATGGAAATAAAATAGTGCATACTTACCGACCAGTTAGGATGTTTTTGAAGAAGCCGAGTAACATCTGGAACTGAGTTACTTCCATGGACAAGAATCAGAGATAATACAACGACTCCAACAAGCATTTTTCCTACTAAAGACGGAACTGTTAAAAGACAATTCATAATACAACAATTATTTCTTTGCGTGACAAAATGATGGATTACTAAATATGGATACTTGGATTTGTATTTCGCAAAAAGGAACCAGGAGAACCGCCGTGTCGTTAAGTTTGTGCAACTTCACCCTTTCCATGAGACTACTCTAATCGTTCAAAAATATGACATTTACGTGTACATTTTTGTCTTAAATTTACAGGTTTTAACGTGTAAGATAGAACATTTTTATTGATGATCAGGTTTTTATTCCAAGACAAAAGAAGTTGCACAATCTTAGCAACATTGCAATGCTCTTGGTTCATTTTTGCAAAATGCAATCCAATTAATTGATAGTTAAAATGACCGATTAATCTTACCCTAAAATCGTTCAAAATAAATTAGTTAAGCAGAAAAAATGAATAAATTAGTTAGCAAATAAATTAATTGTACATTACTAATTTTGCCTATGAGAATCACAGATCAATGGCTAAAGTAAGAAACCACGTATCTCCGTTTGCGACGTTGCAGCCTTCCGGACGTACTGTATTTATTCTTCAGAAATAAGTCAACTTAATTATCGGAAGACCTCCCAGATTTTTCCTCACTGTCAGCGAGAATAATCCGTAGACGTTTCAAACTATATTGACCTGTGCCTCTTCGAAAAAATAAAGTAAGAGCAGGGATTTTGACACACCGCTACGGAGTAACGTGGTTTTCAGTTTGACCATCGATATAATGATTGTGACAACATTGAAAAATGGAATCAAGTCCATTGCAATTAACTATTTTTTTTTTTTTTTTTTTTTTTTTTTTTTTTTTTTTTTTTTTTTTTTTTTTTTTTNTTTTTTTTTTTTTTTTTTTGTGATTTTTCAAAAATTTGATCGGAAATCTAGTAGGTATTTCAGTTTCTAATATAAAGCTCTTCCTGTAAAGTAAACCTTATAATTGCAAGAGCCATCGACTAATATTTTTCCAAGTTGAATACTCCATTTCAAAATATATTCAAGGTTTGTTGATTGCAAAAACGTCAC
This sequence comes from Bemisia tabaci, assembly GCF_001854935.1. NCBI lineage: Eukaryota > Metazoa > Arthropoda > Insecta > Hemiptera > Aleyrodidae > Bemisia > Bemisia tabaci. The sequence continues at coordinate 2,326,245 of NW_017547239.1, forward strand.
TGATGATCTGAGTGTTTCTATAGGAATTATTATGACACCGTCTCATGTGACACGAAAAAATAAACGGCAGCGGCGTAGAGTCGGCTAAATATGTCAATTAGATACTACTTTCTCACGATCAGATCTGCATTGCTACATGTAATCTTGCTTATGAAATTGATCACTGATATTTCAAAAGTGTGCATTATGAATACTGTCAATGAATTGATGCAGATGTATTCCGTAAATTTCTTTTCTATTGATCCGTTTATATTTCATATTAAAATTTTCAATGAGTCAATTATTATATTTTTGTATTACCCTTCTCGAATTAAATTGGGTCTGTGGTTGTAACAGGAAAACTTGCACTTACCAAGTCCAAAATTACAATTTTAAATATAAAAGCGAATGAAAAACACAAGCACTGAATGTGTGAGTGCCGTTAGCCTATTTATCAAGCACTGTCCGGTATGTAATCCATGAATTCAAAAGTGTTAAGTCAATTCGACAGACATAAGTGTGCTGCGATTGTTTTCATCCAATCGATAAGATTGTTGAAATACATCTTGACTGTAAGTGAAGTCCTCTCCGGATAGCATTAGTCATATTTTCCAAACGATATTTGGACGTATTTATGTTAAAAAGAGCTATGTGCAGGTAGAAGGAGCTATGTACTTGTGCATCGTTTCATCGAGTATGAATTCGTCCATTTTGTGGTTAAAACACCCAGGAAGCTCAAGCTTAAAATTGTATTGATTTGGAAGTTTAATGATTTATTTTTAATCACGAATGCAATATACAGCGTCCATAAATAACTGTCTTTTTTCTTTAAATTGATGACCAGAAAAGAAGAATGTAGCGATCATCTTGAACCTTCGCCACTGCGTAAAGGCACTGGCAGGTACGAAACGTCTTGAAATGTCCAAATGAGAAATTATTTCAATGAGACCTCACTTCAATCCTCAAGATGAGGATTGAGTGCAAACATTGTCTATGTTTAATAAAGCACCTACAAACTTCGTCAAAAAGAAGAATTTACATCATTGAAAATTACAAATCGTCGTCACTTTTCCGCATCTTCTAATCCGATCATCAATCCGAACAAACAATCTTGGATATTCAAAGTTTATACCAAGAGTTCGTATATTAAAAATAGTAACAATAAAATTAACTGAACCTAAAATTGACGACACGCCCGCAATATGTAAAGAAAAAATTAACAAATCAACTGATAAACCCCTATGTGTTAACCTTAAAGACAAGGGAGGACAACATGTGCAATTATTATGCAATAAAATCTCAAATTTTTCTGATTATCTCTCATTTCTTTTTTTTATAATTCTTCTTTTTATTTTGTCACGTATTACTCGCAAAAACTACACCAGAATTTGCGAGGTCAATAATATCTTAAAAGAGAATGCGCTCATTTATACGTATGGAAGCATTGGCGCTCTCACTGTCATTTGTCCAACATTATGATTGCGTGGGTACGACTCCTTCATTCACAGAGACGGCAACTCATGTTACAATAAATATACATAACCGTGCTGGATACAGGATCTGCTCAAGATTAAGTTACATGCAGCTGACAAAAATGAAATTAAAATATTGTGACCATGCTTTTCCAGTTGTAGACCATCCTTGTACATGTCGATGGTGAAACTACCAGACCACGTATCTCGTTTGCGGTGTTTGAAAATCTCCGCTCCATTTTATTTTGTTGAAGGAGAACAAGTAGAAAGTAATATCAATCCTTGCAGTTTTCACGGAGTTTTCCCCGTGCAAAGAAGAAAAATCACGGAAGTTGCAATTGAATTGACGGAGTTGGAATTGACGTCGAATAGTTTTCCATCTAAAAAGTAAAGTATGGAAGGAAGTCTACAACGTTGTTAACCGATTTACAAGGTCTGGTAGTTTCACTGTCGATATACGAGGGGCGTTCAATAAGTAAGTATCCCCCCCTCTCTAAAATCCATAAGAATGGACCAATTTTAAAAAACTTGGGCTCAAAATCTTCCTTAGGATATTTTGAGTTCAACAAAACAAACCGCAACAAAATCGGACTATGTGCGGCCGAACGCGAGCCGTTTGAACGCGCCGAGGTGCTCGACGCTCCCGCCGAATCTGCGAGGATTTGAAGTCCGCTACAGGAGAAGAGCTTCTTTGCCAAGGCCTCAGTCGTTCATCACTGACGAAAAATCAAAGAAATTTTTGTAGAATAAGGGGCTAACCTCACTTCTCCACATAACCAGATCGATCCAAGCAAGTCTGATACTGAGACTAAGACTAAGAGAACAGCTTTTGGATGCCTCGTGCGTGGAAGTCTTTCAGCTGACCGCGGATGAAAGAGTGGACGGCTTGTTTGACCTCTTCCACAGATTCAAAATTAACTCCTCCAAGTTCAGATTTCAGGAACGGGAATAAATGGTGGTCTGGTTTGCCATTTATTAATTTATCTGAAATCTGAACTCGGAGGAGTTAATTTTGAATCTGTGGAAGAGGTCAAACAAGCCGTCCACTCTTTCATCCGCGGTCAGCTGAAAGACTTCCACGCACGAGGCATCCAAAAGCTGTTCTCTTAGTCTTAGTCTCAGTATCAGACTTGCTTGGATCGATCTGGTTATGTGGAGAAGTGAGGTTAGCCCCTTATTCTACAAAAATTTCTTTGATTTTTCGTCAGTGATGAACGACTGAGGCCTTGGCAGAGAAGCTCTTCTCCTGTAGCGGACTTCAAATCCTCGCAGATTCGGCGGGAGCGTCGAGCACCTCGGCGCGTTCAAACGGCTCGCGTTCGGCCGCACATAGTCCGATTTTGTTGCGGTTTGTTTTTTTGAACTCAAAATATCCTAAGGAAGATTTTGAGCCCAAGTTTTTTAAAATTGGTCCATTCTTATGGATTTTAGAGAGGGGGGGATACTTACTTATTGAACGCCCCTCGTATCTTGCGATCCACGGTAAGACTATATTTTTCTGATTTATAAGAAAAGTCTTAAAGAAATGAAAACTTAATGATTTTTATTGTGTAAGATGGACAATTTTATGGTGAAGCCACAACTTTCTTGCTTACTAAGATGAAAGATTCCTTCGTTAGATCGGTATTCCGACGATGTATCTCGTTTGCGGTGTATTAAAATCTCCGATCTTATGTTACTTTTGTGATGGGGAACAAATCAAGTCCTCATAGAATTTTCATCACACGGGGAAGAACATTCTGGGAGGTCATAAAAATTAACGTAGAGTAACTCTCCATTCAGAAACCATTATGTTAAGAAACCATACGTCACAAACCCATTATATTTCTATGCGGAATTGCAGACCTCTTATCAAGTCATATTATTCAATATGTTTGAGAATGGCTGATTATCATTTTGCTTGTGCTTACTCTAAAATCTCTTTGGTTTTACAAGAATAATCTCTAATATTTTCGTATTAACGCAACTGGCTAGGCTAGGGGCACAGAAAGACGCTCATACATAAGCTCTGTACGGTCACCTGTGATAGTTTACTCAACAGGTTGAAAAAATCTATGCTGAAATGCTGAAAAATGAAAGAAAAAAATTATTGATCAATGTATTTTTGACGTTTGAAAACTGTATTTTGATGCATTAGAGAGCTACACTCCACTCGACTACATCATGGACGTGCGAAAGAGGAGTCCAGGGGGACCTGCCCCCCTAAAGTTGAAGAAAGTATCAACTGCCCCACCTTCGGCAATTCTGGATTGTGGGAAAAGACCTTCGTCGAGGATGATTATCTCTCTTAATGTAGAGTCTAAATTGAAAACACCGTGTACACTCACTTAGTAATTTCTAAAATTTTTATCATGGAAGCCTCAAAGTATGCGTCCAAATAGAGTTGAAATTTCAAAAATTTTCCGGATTATTTCAATGCAGCAATTCGAAAGTATTCTTAGCTGAAAGTAGAAAAAAAAATAAACGTGATTTTCCCGAAAAAATAACGGAAAATATGCGTCATGGAACCTTCAAAATGCGTTCAAATAGAGTTAAAATTTAAAAAAAATTCCAGGGGAAGCCCGAACCCCCCACTGATCCGAGGCACCCACTTTCATACCCTCAGACCTCTCCGTGATAGGGAGGCTAGACCCCTCTAGAAAAATAATCTAGATTCGCTTATGATCTACACCAACCAGGAGCTTGAAAAGATGATTGAGAGGAATGCTACGCACAAAAGTTCCCATGAGCACATGTCACGGGCTGGGAGAGACATGTGAGCCTCGCCCATTCAGCTTTGACTCCACAAAAATTCTCAGAAACATTATAAAAAAAATGCAGAACTTGTTGTGACAAAGGGGTACGCTGCCCCCCTCTCTTGTGCTCCCTTCACCCACATTCCTAGATACGCCTCCGCAGCAGCAATGCGATCCGTCCAATTATGTTTATTCTTCGTTAATCTCGGTTCTTTAAGCGCTCGGTTTCAGCGATACTCATTGATGATTCATTAAAATAATTTCAAATCGATCGCTTTATCAATGATAACATGAAGTGGTGCGTCACTTGAAATTTTGTTTTGAATCTCATATGCATTGGAATTTTCGCAGAATATCCTCCTCGCCGGGAAGAGTAGTTTGGAAAAGCTTAGCAAGATTATGAAAGTTTAGAGGATTAAGGAAATTTTCAAGAAATGACGTAAATTAGCTCTGAATGTAAAGAGCGAAGTATAACAGGAATTTTGCAAATCCTCCCACGATACTCTATTTTTTTCCCGCTTTAACCAGCAGCATATATACTCACAACAAACAGATGCCTCTCTTAGTTTGTTGACAGTGAAGGCATTGCATTTTTTGAAGTGCCAAAACGTTTATACTTACACGATTCCTTCGCGATTAGGATAGTTCCTTCAAAATTACTAGGTCTACATATCAGGCTGTTGACGAAGCAGTCACATTGTTTTGTGAAATACTTCTTTTCCCTCCAATCTGCTTAATTTTTAAAGTATTAAATTTTCAGATACAGGCGGTTCTCGTTTTTATTGGATGAAACAATTTTAATCTTCAGTTTACTCAGTTGATAAGTTGCATCTAACATTCTAGGCCCTGTTTAAAAGTGCTTCAATGTACGATAAATTCTGCCTCCCGGAGAGATATGAAGGCACTGAGTACTGTGTGTGGTAGGTACACTGTAAATATTAATTAATTTTTACGTGTTCAACCAATTATATAAAATTTAAGTGTGTGTGCATCGTGCAAATTAAGTCTATATTTTGGTGTCCGGACATTTTCCCATGGATATGTCTCCATCGGACAAATCTCCAACGAGAAATCAGCCATTTCCGCAAAAAAAAAAATTCTCCATAACCAAATTTTCAACCATCTATTTGCATCTTTATTCCGGTCATTGCCTTTAATTTTTACTATCAGTGATATCCTGTCAACGTGCGTAATGTGAAGGTAGAATCCATGGCCATCGCACTATTTGGCACGGGGAAAATATATTGAAATACCACGGTTTTTCTTCTAGATCTACATTGCTGTGTTAAGGAAAAACGCCGTATGATCCTTCGAACCTTGCAAAATTTTAACACAAAAAACGCAAACTTTCTGGAAAACTTGTGCATATTTTTCTTTCAATTTTCATCGAGGATTTTTATCGCAATTTGATCTGAAGTATCACGGGGACGTCCCGTGAAGGGATGGCGGCAGGGCGTTGACGAAGAGATGTTGCGGTGTCAGTTGCCCGATAACCCCTGGGAAGATAGGCATAAGTGGCGGTTGGGTATCGCAGAACGCCAGAGTGAGTAGAAGCGACTTTCATGTATGTGTGATCTAAAGTATTTGGAAATTTCAAGGTAAAAAATTCATATTACTCCTCGATAATAAATATTTTCTCGTGGAAAATTGGGCAACATTTGAACATTAATAGGACTTTTCTTTAGCATGACAGTGTATCTGGCACACTAAACGCAACAAAAACGTAACTTTGAAAAGCTTATATCAGAGAGTTCAATTTCTCTATTTTGCAATCATACTCGAGGGTCATCTACTGCATTTGAAGTATACTCATTGCCCTTCTGACCCACTAATTTTATAAGCGCCATTTATATACTATTCGATTTCAAAAGCAAATCATAACTGCCATATTTACATCACTGTTGGCCATTTGGTGTCATTATCCTAGAATAATTCCAAGTTGAAGACTGGTCTTTGCACAAACTAATTTTTTTTTTCGACTTTGAGTTTTTGGCAGGCGAGAAATACGACTACCGGAACTCAAAAACATCCTTAACTCAATTTTTTCGAAAATGTGGGTTAATTCCTTTCTGATAAACTCGGTCCGAATAACCTCCAAATCGATATTTTATTATTACGTATAAATTTATGGACCTGAAGTTTTAAAATTTTGTCCTCTCTGTTTCGCTTTTTGAAGGATGGAGTACCGACAGCTGGCATTGGAATACAAGCCCGAGTGTGACCTGAGCTCAGGTTTTCCTGACTTTCCTGCATTTCCAGATCACCTGAAAAAATACGTTGCCGAAGTCACCAATGACAAGGATTTAGATCACGTTCTGTACCAATACACTCGAGGCTATGTAAGTTCATTAATATTAATCAAAATTTCATTTTCTGGTTCCAACAGTTCCATCCAAAGTAATGCCAACATAGAAATTACGAAACAGCGTGCCCACGACGTTGCAGATGTTCTCTTTAAACTTCAATACTCCTTTTTTTGAATTGGATAATACTTGAAATGGACGTATTTCTATGAAACGGAGTCATGTGCATTGGGACGTAAACCCTGTTATGCACATATTCTTATGGGTCTCAGGGCTCATGTTTGAATGCAGATAGTTCCGTTTGATAGAAATTCGTCCAAATCAACGGTGGAACTCTTAAACCATGTATCTCGGTTTACAACGTTGCAGAACCCTGTCATAATTGATTCTTTAAATGTGAAATCGCTCAACTTCAATTCATGGAACCTCCAGTAATTTTTCCTCTCTGTGAAATTAATATTCTGTAAAATTTTCAAGCAATTATGTTGAATCGTTTCCTTTAAAAAGCAAAAAGGGAGCAGAGATATTAAAACACGTCAAACGAGATACGTGATTTGGAAAGTTTTACTGTTGATACTTGTGCACAGTATTATTTCTGAGAATATCGATAACGTCATAGATAAATCGTCCGGAACTTTTTGTAAGAACAATGATCAGTCGTTCTTTAAAAAAAACGGAAATTCCTGAGGACATGCGCGCTATGAAGTAAGACATAATCGCACCATCATCAATCAAGAAGATGCACAGAATTAGAGGATGCTACTGTATCGGATATGCGTTGCGCCAATTCAAGAGATGAAGGCGAACAATAATTTACGACGTGCTGGGCCAATGAAAGGGCCATTGGCGTGGCGTGATTTGCGATATATTGATTCTTATGCCATTTAAACCTAAAGAAAAGGATCGATAAAGGGGCTTTCGCAGCGAACACTTTAATACTAGATTCTGTACCATAGGTTTAAATGGCATAACAGTCGATACATCGCAATTCACGCCACGCCACTGAAAAGGGCATAAATATGACGACCATTTACTTAAGGTTCTTTCTATTCTATCTTAGGGGGGGCTTTTACTTTTGTCCCTCATTAAAGAGACACTCGGCACCCCCCCCCCATCCCCCGAAAAGCTATCAAAAGTATAAGCCTTGTTACCCGTACCTAAAAGTAAAATCGAGGTCTCTCGCGAACTCCTTGACTAGTTTCAGAAATCTTCTGAGCTCGTTTTTAAGCTGAAAGTATATTAAATAGTGCGCCTTTTTACCCAACTGATTTATCTGTTTTAGTTCGGAGAATAATTATAATAGCACAACTCAATTTTAGATGACCCTATCGCAGTTTGAAAAGCGACTTCATGACAGAAAGCTTTTGCTAGAAATAAGGAAAAAGAAAAAGAGTCTCAATACATAAATTTGACGCACTATCAGTTCAGTACTATCCCTTTCACCTCATCCTCCTGCAGAAACTAGATTTTTCAAATATTAGACCAGAGACAAGAGATCCTCCACTCGTATCTCGGCTATGCTGGAAGCTTTTACTTTCGCGACTTCAACAATAAACTGCTGACTTACCTACATGGTTGATGTTCAACAACGTGTTGGCAGTTTCGTTTTGCAAACAAGCCGAAGTTGTTTGGCTCATAACGTCACGCGAAGCTCATCACCCACTATGTAGGTAGGTTAACAGCCGAAAAAAGAGTAATGACTGTCGCTCCATTATGATTGTCCATAAGGAACTGTTGAATGCCCGATAGTAAAAGCTTCCACCTTTCGCCAAGATGCTAGTGGAGGGTCTCTCGTCTCTGTATTAGACTAAGACCATTTTATTTAAAATGTTTACAGGGTCATCCGCGACTGGTCAACGCCATCTCCAAATTGTACAGCAAGTTGGTCGGAAGGCACATTCAACCGATGTCCGAAGTTCTGGTTACCATCGGTGGCTGTGAGGCGCTTTACTGCGCTATTAATGGACATGTTGGTCCGGGAGATGAAGTCATTATCATCGAACCGTTCTTCGATTGCTACGAGTCCATGACGATTTGTGCGGGTGGCACTCCGGTTTTCGTTCCTCTCAGAAATGTAAATCTATACTTCAGTTTTTATGTAAACATCACGGAAAAAACGAGCTTAGGGTTGGGACCTACATGTTAGTGCTGGGCACTAACGAGGGTTAGATCAAATGGAGCCAGCAAGTCAGAGGAGTGCTGGGCACTAAACAGCTCGAGGCTGGGTCACTAAGGAAGAAGTAGTGTCAAGCCCTAAAGTGACTTTGGAGCGAGCGTAAAATATGAAACGCCTCCGCCGGGGATCGAACTCGGGTTGCGCCGGTGGAAGACCAGCGCGTTACCACCAGGCTATCGTGACTCCGACGTCTTAAGTGTGAATTTACACCTGATAAGCGCAACTACGTCTCGCGGCATCTGATTAGCACTACTCATGTTCAGTGCTCACCTGTACTGCCTTCCGGTGTTGAGCTGTACAGCGCTTAGACGCCAGCCCTCAACTACTCCCCACTAAACGGCCAGTAGTGCTCAACACTAGTCTTGTTTTTTCCGTGATTCTTATTCAAATCAGATATAAATCATTATAATTTTTTCAGTTAATGAAATTAATATGTTTTTACCCCTGACCTGATTAAAATAAGACCAGTGATTTATCAGCAGTGAGAAAATGTACTCCAAGTCTAAATCCTTCTTTTCAACCAAAAATACAAAATTAACCTAAAAAAGGTGACATATACCTACTTAAAGACCTACCTAAAGTGTTTAAGTCTGAGTCAGCCAAGAAGAGATTCTCCTTCATTTTGTGGATAAGCAAGTTTACCTACTTGGAAGTAGGAAAAGTTGTATTACGCGTTCCGCCCCATCCAACTTTTCTACTCCAGCGATAAAGTCTCTCAGTCAGAGAAAAAAAGACCAGGCTCTTTTTCAGTGTTAAGGATATGCGAGAAAGTTTTGTCGCTTCATAATTGTGACCGGATCTGTGAAAAGGGACCTCATTTCCCGGAAGAAAATGTCCGCAACTTTAAACTCTGCGCGAAAAGCGATCGCGGAAAGCGCCTGCAAAACTGTATGAATACTTCAAGCATTACGCGCGCCGTCCGTCCGATCTCTAGTCTCGTTCACGGCTCTTGACTCGCGACTCACGCTATAGGCCTGGATACACGCTTAAATTTCTATTAATTTCCGATCAAATGTTGACTGATGCGCACCATCTACCATCAATTTTTTGCAGCCTGCAAAAAGTTGATGGTAGATGATGGAACTATAAGTCTCATCTGTCATCTCATTTCCACACAACCGTGCTTATTTCATGCTTATTTCCACCAACACGCTGTTTTAATTAATTTTAGATATCAATTTAGATAACTCTCAACCGCCATTTTTGTCATCATTTCGATCGAAAATTGACGGAAATTTGAGCGTGTATTCAGGCCTTAAGTTCCGAGACGCTATTTGGAAATGCGTAGAGCAGCTTGCGAGCACAACTTCGAAATTTTTACGCAAAAGTGGAACGCATTTTGATTAAACGTAATACAATTTATATGATGAAAATAATATCCAAGGTCGTAGCCTACGTAATTTTTCCACTGCTCTCGCTTTTCGCGAGAGACCGATTGGTCGTTGGTTTGGGAACATTTTGCACCCCTGTGGAATGGTGCGCTAACAATCCAATTTTCAGTGTTTCGGCACAAAAACCCCTTTACTCGTGGACGGTGACATATTTTGAACTCAGTATAAAGATTCTTAGCTGATTGATAGATGACGATAGATCGATTTCTATCGCGCCACGAAGAATTCGGAAGTTATTACTTTCTTTCTTCTCCAATTATAAAATATTGCTTCTCTGAAGTGAGAAATCGCACAGATTTATTTTATTTTTCCAGTTGTCAGAATCTTTAACTAAATTTTCCTAAAATTTTTGTTTTACAGAAAGGAAAGAGCTCTGATTGTGCAAGTTCGAGAGATTGGGTCCTGGATCCGGACGAGTTGACAAGAGCATTCAGCAACAAAACCAAATTATTTATTTTAAACACACCTCACAACCCCTTGGGTAAAGTATTTACCTTTGAAGAACTTCACTTAATTGCTAAATTATGCAAGAAGTATAATGTGATCTGCGTTTCCGATGAAGTTTACGAATGGTTGGTCTACAAACCAGCGCGACACATCAGGATGGGTGAGTGCCAAACATCATAATCATAATTTTTAAAGATTCAAAATGTGCTTGACTTTCAATTTGAGACCAGTTTATGATCACGTGACAACTTAACAATTTCCTCTTTTTTCGATTCGACAAAAGTAGTCCGTTCGTCTCAAACCTGTCTGAATTTTGACACCAAAATTACAGTGCGCGTCTATATAAGCCCAAAACTGGACTTTTTTCGTTTGAGAGGGGAAAAAGTGTGGTATTATAGCAAAGCCTTGAGTATCGGGTAATCTGAAAATTGATTTTTTGGGAGGAATTCTAAGTGATTTCCGAGAGAAAAAATATTTTATTTTGGTAATTTATTTGTACTACAGAACAAACTTGAAGTAATATTGAACTTTTTACGTTTCAGCTACTCTGCCAGGAATGTGGGAACGGACAATCACCATAGGTTCGGCTGGTAAAACGTTCAGTGCGACTGGTTTGAAATTAGGATGGGCGTTCTCTCCGGCTAAATTGATGAAGAATTTGTTCATAGCTCATCAGAACAGTGTGCGTTGTGGGGTCACGTTAATTCAGGTAACTGATATCTTCATTAGCATCAGAAATTGAAACAAGGAGGTTGGAATAGAAAGTTTTAATGCACAAACTATTAACTATTAAATTTTCTCACAGGATTAAAAAAAAAAAAAAAAAAACTATAGGCACTATATAACTATATACTATGATTATAACAATAGGCACTTGTAAAGTAGGTAGGTATTCATATGTGAGCAGTTATTCTGCAAATGTCATGCTGAAAGTCTAATAAAATTAACTAACCAGCTAACTAACTTACTTATCTTCTAAATGTAAAGTGATTAAAATATAAAAGATTTTACTGTATGGATTGAACCATTATTTCATCGAATGGTCACCTTTTTTCATGTCTGATGTAATGAAGCTTATACTGTCAAGTCATAAATTTGTGCCTGACAACCAATAGTAACGAGGTTCTTGTACATTTTTAAAATAAAATTTCAGCTTACAAAATCGCAAACATGTATCCCCGTTAACAGAGTATTGTAAGCGCGGTTGGAAAAGGTATATTCTTCCTTCTAACCAACTATTCAGGGTGTCCCGAAGTTAAACGAAAATATTTTCAGAATCGATTATTGTGATCTGAATGACTTTTTTGTTCTAAAGCGTTTCTTCACGCACCCTCGTCCAGAGTTACAGTATCCCTCACAGCTCAGGACAACAAACCGTTGTTCTTGATTGTAACAACAGTTTTGGATGGGAATGCATGGAAATTGGCACCTCAATTTACTTTTACACCCTGAACGTATTTCTGATCCCCCCCCAAAAAACCAAAATCTTACTTTCGGGGGGATAGAGAGTTCTTATGGGAGGGTTTATAACTTTAATGGAGGTTGATTTTTTAGATAAAACGTTTTTTAACAAAAAGACTAGTTTCGATCAAAAACCAATTTTGAAAATACTGGCTTACTTACTTACTTACTTACTTACTTACTTACTTACTTACTTACTTACTTACTTACTTACTTACTTACTTACTTACTTACTTACTTACTTACTTACTTACTTACTTACTTACTTCTCACTTCCTTACTTACTCAATACTTAGTTTTTGGACACCCTGAAAATCTTGATTTTTTTGTGATTTTTTAGCAACCTGCTTTCAAGAATTTGCAGTAAGAAATAATGTAATACTATTCATCTAATTCTCCGTTTCGATTTCAGGAAGTGGCAGCTCGGTGTTTAGAGCACGAAACGTCCTTGCTTGGTACATCCGACAGTTACCTCGAAAACCTATCCACTGGTTTGCAACCCAAACGAGACTACTTCTGTCGAGTTTTAACAGATGCAGGTTTTAATCCGTCGATCCCGGAAGGAGGCTACTTCGTTTTTAGTAAATGGTCAAACTTAGGTAAGAACTAAAATTAAATTTTTGTATTAGCGATGGATTTTTGGCAATTGCACAGGACCTTTAAGACTGGAAGAGACCACTCCGAAAGTGTGTTTTACCCCCTCTGCAGTTTCTAGTCCCTCATGCCGCCGATGGTTCCGAGCGGTTTCTACTCAGAATACTTCCAGTGAATCGCTTCCCATTCTTGTATATGTAAGTTTATGTCACACGACCAAACGATGCTATCAATATACAGAGTTATTTAAAAGTCACGCACCACTGGCCATAACTTTAGATCTAAATATGATATCGATTTGCGATTAAAGACGTTTTTCCTCATATCGAAGGGAAACTTTTTTAGGTACATTCCAGTTTTTGATCCCCTGGGGGAGGGGAGAGAAGGGCAACTCAAAAATTTCAAACGGCCACCCCCCTCATGGCCAGTGGTGCGTGACTTTTGAATAACCCTGCATCAAAATCAGGTGTTGTGATTAGCTTAGACATTCAATGACTTGGATCAATCACAGGATCTGGCCTTGATATATTGATAGCACATTTTGATGGTGTGGCAATAGCTACGCAGGTAAAATTGACTGTTGAAGAACCCAGCTGTGCCATCGTGAGTTTATGTTCTCTGAGTAATTGAGAAACGCCTTCAATCTCTGATGATACCAACCACCTTCCTACTGAGAGTTCTTGACTACGAGGACTTTTCTGTGAGAATATTGAAGGAATTACGTGTCTTACTCCCCCCCCCCATTTTTTTCCATGTCTACGTGCAATCTTAGTAATAAGTGAACTAGCACAGTATCTAGTGTCCTTCGTTCTTTATCGGATGCGCTGCATCTTGTCTTTTGTTCTTTAGCTCACAGGGTAAACTTGAGCTCTGAAAAGGATCCATACATAGACTTCAAATTCACAAAATGGATGACGAAAAACTTGAAATTACACGGAATCCCTGTGTCCTGCTTCTACCGTGAACAGAACCGGTCTCTTGGCGAAAATTACGTCCGCTACTGTTATTTCAAGGTACGTTTAATGCTTTAATATTCATCTAAACTCCACAGCCTCTCATACTAAAAAACCAGTTTTGTACCCAATAGCATAGCTTATAAAGAGAAAATCGTGTTCCAATGAGCTATTTACTCCTATAAGAAGAATTTCAGTTTTACTTTGAATGTTAAAGCGTGTTGACTAAATCTTCAACACTTTCTTATGATGAGTAAGTAAGTACATATGACTTGGGAAAATCGATAGCAAAGAAGGGCAAGCAAAATATTTTGATGGCTAAATTTATACATGAAAAATGTATTTTTCTGGTAGTACGCTTAAGAACTTTCGATTGTTTTTTCGTTTTACTTCTATTTTTTTAAAGAAAATTAACTATCTTCCTTAAATTTTCTATAAGTATTCTCGACGGGATGAAAAAAATATTATAAAAAGTTTTTCGAAAACAATATCATCGGTATATCTCCTTTCGAAAAAGTAAGAAATGATTTGGTTGTAATCGGACCGATATTTTTTTGACTGAGGTCATCAATTTACAAACTTATAAAGAAAAACAAGTGCAATGTTATACTTCTACTATGGAAGTATCCTAGACTTGGAGAGTGAGCCATTACAGGGGTTAAAATCAATGAATCCTTTTGTCCCGCAGCTAACTTCATGGTTAAAAATCGATCTTTGACTTTTGATCCTCTTGCATTTAATTACAATTTTATCATTTTTTTCCATTGTAACCTCTCAATTTGATGTTGATCTATTGCTTGAAATCATGAAATTATTTTTAATTTCATATCACAGAAAGACGAAACTTTAGCCAAAGCAGAAGCAATCCTCACGAATTGGAGCGGAAGGTCGGAAAAAGAAACTTGATAGAAAACGCGCACTCCGCAAATACTCTCTGTTGTGTTGCAGCGATAAATCTCTGCGTGTATCAATTTAATTTATCATATTATGTATTTTTGTAAGGTTTTTATACTTTTTTCATTGATGGTTCCCTATTCAGTTTTAAAAGACGACCGAGTTACCATTTTTTAACTGTACATTTAAGATGTAATTATGCACAAAGAATAGACTGTTAAATTACTCCCTATAGGAGGAAGAGTTCTGAGTATTTCTAGTAGTTCCCCAAGTATCTAAGTATTTTATGTAACTTGTGACTCTTTTTGCGATGTGACAATCGCATGCACTCAAAATTAAAGTGATTTCGGTCTGTTGCAAGTTTTGATTACAAATTGCACAATCTGAGTATCACTGCAAAACTTCTAGTCATTTTTACAAAGAATGATTAAGTCAATGTTGTCCATTTCATCTCGGAATAGCGCCTTGTGCGTCGAGCAAGCACGAGCGAAAGATAAATTGCCTAACCGCAAATCCGAAGGAAATTCTTTAACTTTCAGCCTACCTCGTCTCGTATGGCGAACAGCTGCGCTTTGCTTCGACAGATGCTTTGAAGCTACAAACGTGATTTATATCGCAGCTGAATACCTTTCTTTAAAGAAAAGTCCACCTCCCAAAAATAAATCCAGGCAACGAAAAACAGGGCTAAACATTTTCGCGAACTGGAAATTGTTTTTTCCACATGCCATTCCGTTCCCTAGAAGAGCACCGCAGCCAAAAATATTTAATTATTTAGTCCTTTGATCGTACAATAAGAGCGCTCTTAAGTAACGAGACACCAAAAAATTGTAGGAGCAGTCAATGAATTTATTGAACATTACGACGGTGAAAGTTGGCAATCACATAACTCGGTTTGCGACGTCGCAGACTTCCTGTCATACTTTATTTTTTAAAGGGAAAACTACTCAACGGCAATTCTTTAAAACTGTCATGATTTTTCTTCTCAATGCGAAGAAAATTCTGCAAAAACTTCAAGAAATAATATCAATTTGTTCTCCTTTATAAAAATGACGTAGAGGCGGAGATTTTCAGACACCGCAAACGAGTTATGTGATTGCCGACTTTCACCGTCGATTAGGTTTTGACAATAACTGTCTATCTTTAGCATTACCATTGACTCAAATTTTCAAAAATTATTCCTTCCTTTCAGACGATAGGAATATGCATGCTTTTACATTTCTTATCTGCATTTTGCTAACATTGAAATCAAAACCAGCACTGCAGTTTAATTTGTCCAATAATTCATGTTATACACTGGGACTATGAAAAGGTCTCGCCCGTAGTTTGTAAATAAAGTGATAAATCGATACCCACTAGTATGTTTGATAATTTGAATAAAAAAAAACACCTTATCCTTTTTTATACCGTTTATTCCTTATTTTTGCTTGACTTGCAGTTTCTCTGTCTTGTCAACTCTCACGATAGTGAACTGGGTGATCTTCGATCTTCCTCGCATCTCAGCTCCACATCATGCACTGCGTTTTTTCAACACTGATACGGGTTAAAACGTCGCTCCCTGACGTAATATCGTATCTCAATCTTCACGTGAGCCCTGTTTGACGTATAAAGCCATGTTTTCTGGGGCTCATGCACAAACCGAGTTACGCCCTTACGTCAGAGGAGCGACGAGTAATCGGCAATCGCATATTACAGCAAGCGGAGGAATGAAATACTAAATTTTGCGCACGCTCCTCTCAGCTCAACGCACAGTGGAAGCTGAAGACACTGGAAAAAGTTAGAAATGACACGTTTTACTGTAATTGCAAATATTTACGTTTATTTTATTATATTACACTGGAAAAAAAAAAAAACACATTGGATCTAGAGTCCAGACTCTTGAAGACATTGACGAGAAAAAATACCTACTCTTGATTCAATCAGATTTTTGCTTAAATCAAAAGGAAATCCACTCAAATTAAGAGGCTGGCTCTTAAAAAAGCCGCAAAGACTGTTTTAAAAGGCTGTCTCGGAAATATTCTAAGACAACAAATCAACGCCCTTTTTAGTTTTTATGTTCCATATTAACAAAAATAAAAGCTTTTAAATTTTCTATACATCATGCTCTCAAATAGCACAATGTATCGAAAACATATCGATGGTGAAACTCCAAAACCTTGTGTCTCGGTTTGTGACGTTGCAGACTCCCTGCCATACTTTATTTGTCAAACGGAAAACTTCCCAACATTAATTCTTCAAAACTTATTCCGTGATTTTTCCTCTTTGTGCGAAGAAAATCCCGTGAAAACTTAATGCAATGGTGTCGATTTGTTCTCCTTCAAAAAAATAAAATGGGCGCGGAGACTTGAAAACACCGGAAACGAGTTACGTGAGTTGGGAGATACACCACCGCTATACAGCATTTTGAAATTTAATGCAATAAAATTGCACTTTTCGTACCATGATATTGCATTATTTGCATTACATCATTTGGTCAATGGATGTAGACGATCATTAAAGTGAGTTCCATGTGGAAAAGTTATATGCGATTTGCAATGCAGTGAATATTGCAACTTATTTCAATTTTATTGCGAGGGATTTCAATCAAACGGGCCCCTTCTATCAGTAAATAGGTAACATACACGAGACTTCGACACGATATTGATACTTTTAACAGGTAATCGCGATGAATTACAAGCTGTGCATCTGGATCCAACCTCTCCCGCCGACTGGTCTCATTGTGCGGTGAAGGCTTTTAAGAAATTTTAAATTTGCACAGACCTGCACGCTGAATGACTCTCTCAGTTCGTTAATGATACTCGCGCGTGTTGTATATGGCTCGCTAGTTCCGTTCCGCAAAAATGTTTCATCCAAAACCACGTGTCACGCTTTTTTCAGATAATGCGAGAGCCCTCACAATTTGTGTACTTTCAGCGAGACGGCTCTAATAGTTGCAGTTTAAACACTCGGCCAAGATGGACCTCAGTACCGTCAAGTAAGTGTTCGCTTATCAGTAATATTCAATGAGACGAAGCGATTTATTTTAGCGCCGGTTACGTAACTATAAACATACTGGCAGGATACGTAATAGTTGCCTCTTCAGGTTTTTTAACTCAGGTGGAACGTGCCAAAGCTAGCGTAGTTCCCATCGTCTTGTTTAGATTTTCCCGGAGGATCTAAGTAGGTCAATTCATCTTGAAAACTTTGTAATGATAGCGGTTTCGTCAAGACGATACCTATCATGAAAGAAGCACTCTGATTAGAATAATTGTGATGGTGAATTTTCTGCGAGGAAAATAATCGTGAGTGCTAAATTGTGAAAAATAATTTCAATAATGGAGGGGTCAGGCGACAGTGAAGGCGGGAACCGTGATTTTTAGTGATTTACAGTGGATAAAAAAAGGAAATTGTAAATTGGAATGATTTAGTTTTCAGCCGGTGTTTTCATCATGTACGCTAGGTAAGCTCTGCTTTTATTATTACATATATTTGTGATCATCCACAGAGGAGGATTCTTAAAGGCTCCAAACTGAGGCGTTAGAACATCGAGGACGATTTTACCAAAATTTTGGAATAATATGACGATCCACAGCTGCGTTATTTCAGATTTAAGTCTGGAGTTGAAAAAAGGCACCATTATTGAAAGAAACCTATATTCAAAACTGAAAAGATACTAGGTCAGAGGTGCTTAATTTTATCAGAGCGCTGCAAATTTTAACTTGAAAGGTCATTCGCTCACCTTAGAACAGATGCAAAAGTTATTGATTTGACGAAAATTCTTGAAATTTTTAATGCAAAATATGAACCAATTCATGAATGAAAAATGCTTTTTCAGGTGAAACTTCACAGTATGTAAGTGCAGTTAAGCTCATCTGGCTCTCATCCCCTTAATTCTAATCTGTCATTTTGAGAGTACAGATTGCTGGATTATATACGTCCAATATGAGCAGATATGATAGTCTTTTATTAATACCAAGACGAATAACTTTAACCGCTCGCAACTCATTCGTTAGGTAATTAACTTTTTCCGTAAACGATCATGTACGAAAAATTCTGTTAAGCAAATAGCCTGCAGGAGACCACTTGTTTCTTCAAAAATGTATTCCCCTTTGCGAAATGTAGCCTTATTGACTCAAAAACAATGGGGAGAAATGCATCATGATTTGAAGAAAATTTCGATCCGGAAAGAAAATTTACGGAAAATTTTACAGGAAAATTTGCAACCATCTTTGAGTGAAGAAATAAGTTTTCAAGTGAACCTTTGCAACGTCGCAATACAATTAAGCCCCGATGGCTCTCACCCCTTCAAGTGAGAGTATATAGGAGTCCAATCACCCTTTAAAACATTTTCACTCTCAACACTGCAAATACATTTTCGAGTACCACTTCAAGTTAGATTGTTTTATGTTATCATCGACTAACGTTGAAACCGTTCAGAATGTTTCACATGGAGAACTTACGCTGCAAAGATCCGGCTTGGTTCATTATAATGGATTTTTTTATATGCTTACTTTATAAGGACGTATTTCTGCCAAACGGAACTATGTGCATTAAGACGTGAGCCCTCAGACCCATAAGAATATATGCATATCAGGGCTCACGTCATAATGCACATAGTTCCGTTTGATGGAAATATATCCATATGCTCGGCTGCATGAGAAAATCACGTGCAGGTTCGTTTCAGTTGAGGCCCTCGATTGGCCAGACGTCATAGTAGTGGTATTAATGAGATGTTAAGATTTTATTATAAGGGTAAAATTGCTTTCAAGAGGAGTGCACTTGAATTTTTATCAAATCCTAAAATAGAGTTTCTCTAATTGTAAGACCAGAGAGGAAGAAAAAACGACGTAAAGAGGCACGCGATCATTGCAGATTAATTGTCTGAAAGCCTTATTTTCTATTTAATTGGATTTTATTTATTTATTTTTTAATGTCTTTACCGAGTAAAAATTTAAAGCTCCTCTGAATATTGGGGGGCTTGGAGGACAAGGCGCATAAAAGTGCAGTTTTTGCTATTTCAAGAGATACGTGTTTAGTTACGAAATATCATGGATCCGATCATGGCAGAGAGAAAGTTGAAAATGACTTTTTGATGTTTAAAGTTTGAGTTTGGGAGCGAATTATTCATAGAATTTGCATTAAAACTAAGTTTTACTTGAAATCATTGCCAACTCATTTTTTTTTTCAAAAACTGCACTCAGGTGCCTTGTCCTCCAAGCCCCGCAAATTGTACGGTTAAAAAAGTGTACAGTCGTGTTTATGACAGCCGTTTACTTCGACTATGACAAGTCACAGCAAATTTTTTTTTAAAGAAAAAAAAAGATCGAAGAAGTCGGGTGAAAATCATTTTCTTGCAATAGAGCGAACGTTTAAACTTTTTGGAGTTGAGCCGTTTTCAAACCAGCCGATTCAATTCCCAGACTCCCACGCATTCGTACGAGCGGTGAACGAAAATTTTGCAAATAACGAAGGACGAATTTGCTTGTGACGTAATCTTACGAGTGCGCAGAGTTTGCAGCTTTCCATCGCGTCAGCTGCACGTCTATTGAGAGTACGGAGTACGTCAAATGATGCCGTTATTTTCAAACATCAGCGCTGAACTCACTCACTCATTGCCGTCTACCACTCCAAATTGATGCCACATTTGGATAGACGCTATTAGCGTGACGTCAAACACAACACGATATTCATCGATTTATTCTCATTGGTAGCATTAAAAAGGGTATAGATCCAGTTTCACACAATGCAGAATCCCTCGGTGACGTCACCACCAGTGCAGTGGCGTGGCGTGAATTGCGATGTATCGATTGTTATACCATTTAAACCTATGGTAAAGAATCGATTATTAAGGTGTTAGCCGCGAACACCCTAATGATCAATCATTTTCCATGTGCCTAAATGGAATTTAATTGAAATCACGAGAAATTTCGTTGCGACATTATATTTTGTCCTATTTTCCTTTTCGCTGTTTTTACCGAAATGAACCACGGTCCCTGATTCTTAATCGTAGGTATTAGAATGGTTTTTTTTTTGTTTTTTATGCTGAAAATATGAGGGGCGTCATGTATAATGACGCATCGTCTATATGTCGCAGCGATTTTAGCGTTCGTCCCGCCCGCGAGGGTCGGCAGGGCGGTCAAGACATCTTCGCAGTTTGACGCGCCTTCAATCCGGCGGAGCTGCAACATGCTTACACCCGTGGTCAAATAGTTGCATGTCACGCCTGCCGTAAACGAACTCAAATATCGATGGTTCCACGCGAAAAGGAGCTTATGACCTGCGTTTCAGTGTACACGTTGAAAACTGCATAAGCAAAATTAGTAAAGGGATCTTTGTGCTAAGATACTTTAAAACATTTTGCCAACACAGCTTACTTATGCAAATTTATCATTCATTTATAGTAGGAAATATGAATTATTGTTTATCTACATGGTCATTTTGCTCAGATAAACTAGTTGATAGAATTTTTAAATTGCAAAAGAAAGCAATGCGAATTATTTTCGGTATGAAGACTGAAGATTCATGCCATGAGTTGTTTAAAAAACATAAATTACTAACATTTCCAGCAATGATAATTTTAAAGAGAGCAACATACATACAAGAAAACTCCAAACAAATTACAAAATTATCAGATCAGCACAATTTTAACACAAGAAATAAAAATAAGTTCATAACACCAAGAGAAAACGAGTATGTAAAGCAATGTTTACTGTGTTACAATGCACTTCCTTTGAAGGATTTAAAAATTGATGATAACACGGAATTGCAAAAATTCTCAAAATTGATCACTGAATTCCTAGTGGAGAAAGAATTCTACACAGTTAGAGAACTGGTGTAGACGTTTATTCAATCTAATTCACTTGAAGAATTGTCTAATCTAACTATTATGCATTTTTCTAATTTTGAATGTTAGTATTAAGTTTAATCTAAGTTGACCCGTTTGTTTGCCTTTTTGAGCATTTTTTAACGAATAAAGTGATTTCTATTCTATTCTATTCTATTCTATTCTATTCTATTATTTACCGCGATTGCAACGTTGCAAACCACAGTTAATGCTTCAATTTCAATCAATATATATTTTTTAAAAGATACCCACAGATTCTCGGAAAAAATTTAGAATGATTTTACGAACGATTTTAATTGAAATTGCGGGAAATTTCGTCGCGATATTATATTTAGTCCTATTTTTCTTTTTACCGATAAAAAACCATGGTCCCTGATTCTAAATCGCAGCTATTAGGATAGATATTATGATGATTTTATGATGAAAATTAGAAGCGAGTCATTAATAATGACGCGTCGTCTAACAATAAGTGTCGCACCGATTTTAGCGTTCGTCCCGCCCGCGGGGGTCGGCAGGGCGGTCAAGACATCTTCGCAGTTTGACGCGCCTTCAATCCGGCGGAGCTGCAACATGCTTACACCCGTGGTTAAATAGTTTTATGTCACGCCTGCCGTGAACGAACTCCACTATTGATGGTTCCACGCGAAAAAGGAGCTTATTCAGCTCGATTGCAACGCTGGAAACCACAGTTAATGCATCAATTTCAATCGATATTTTTTAAAAGATACCCACAGATTCTCGGACATTTAGAATGATTTTACTAACGATTTTAACTGAAATCGCGGGAAATTTCGTCGCGATATTATATTTAGTCGTTTTTTCCTTTTCTTTGTTTTTTCGACTAAAACCACGGTCCCTAATTCTTAATCGTAGGTATTAGAATGGTTATTTTTTTGTTTCATGCTGAAAATATGAAGGGAGTCATAAATGATGACGCATCGTCTATGTGTCGCAGCGATTTCAGCGTTCGTCCCGCCTGCGAGGGTCGGCCGCGAAGTGAAATCAGTGACCTCAGTTGAATCAGTGAGAACGAAAACACACCAACTTGGTGACTCGAAAATGCTCAATTTTCATTGAAGACAGTCAGTTTCATAAAGATCATCGAAGTTAGCGCATCTGTTCCAACTTGCACCTTTAAAGTGTCCGGCACCAAAAATATTTTTCTTAGACTAAGTTCTTCATCTAATGTGCAGTTTTGTGTGTGTCTTGATTGTTTTCACTTTGTCGAGTTGGTGTGTTTTCCTTCTTACTGATTCAGTTGGGTATGGTTCGGAAAGGCAACTAAACTAACTTCTTGGAAAAGCGGAGAAAGTCATTGTAAACTGAAGGCGCTGTGAGTCGAGATCGTGCATTTGAAGTTCTGCACCATAATTAAAGCTTTATACTGTGTCGAAGCAAATTTAACCAATTTGCCACATTAATCCATATTTTAATTTGGGAAGTCGCAGACTTCCTGTCATTCTTCATATTCAAAATACTTAATTTTACATATTTTAATTGAACTCTGCGATTTTTTTAATTCATGCAAGATATCTAGGGAAAATTTTAAGTCATGGTGTCGGTTCTTTTTCTTAAAAAAATAAAATAGGTTAATAGGTAGGGTTAATAGGTAATAGCGGCTATTCAAAATCAACACTGATTTTGAATAGCCGCTATCGCTATCGCTGACGAGATACGTGTTTCCGCAGTTTAAGAGTCTTTATTTCTCTTGATTTGAGGGGTTTCCTCGGCGGAAAATTTAATAATTAAACCAAGTCACTGTTTTCCAATGTGACCACAGTGGGCTTTTTAGTTTATCTGTAGGGCGGAAAATATGGGTTTCTAGCCGTATGAGAGCGATGCAGCGCGCACCGTGCTGTACGCGCAATGCATGAAGTATCCTGCGGTCTTGTAAGGCGTTACCGTGCGTTTTGCGCCGCGCGCGCCAGCCCCCCGCGCGATGCTTGGTGTGATCCTAAACGACAAACCTTGCATAATGGAGGATTAAAATTTCAGTAGCCTCAAAGGTGACTTCAAGCAGATAGAGGTTTTTTCCTCTTCATTTTTGCGGATGTGGTTCAAAATTCTAAAAATGAAGTCTTGACTAGGTATGCTTTATAAGCTCTCTGGATTTTATTTTATTTTCCCTTTTGTAACTTTTAATACTTAGATGCCCAAGCCGGGTCAAATCAACCCGAGACTTCCAAAAAACATGATTTACGGATTTTATAGGGCCGATGCATCATACAAACTTAGAAATAGATCTACGGTGACATTCTAAAAAAGAATCAGACGTCAAATTGAAAAAAAAAAAAAAATCGCGTACACAAAGAAAGGAGAGGCATATTCGGATCTCGTTTTGTAACTTTTCTCCTGAATCTGAGCGACATTTAATTGGCAGTATAAAGCGGAGCATTGCTAGTTCACGCCTCAAGCACGCCATCGCGCCTTCAATTTTGCAGATGCAACACGGACATCCATCGAGCACGAATAGTTGTATCTCTGCACCGTTATAAACGCATGCCCTTCCCTTTGCTCTATTACCATGTTGTGTTGGTTCTGTTTGTTTTATTTGTAGTGCAGTGCTTCAAGAGATTTGTGAGCATCATAGCGCTATCTTCGTTGGGGCAAACAAAATTGGGGCTCGTTTTTTCAACTTTCATCTGAAATCTGAGTCATACCTTATTGGCAGATTAGAGCGGAGCATTGCGCGAGTTCACGCCTTCAATTTTGCAGATGCATTACGGACATCCGTCAGGCACAATTAGTTCTATCTCTGTGCTGTCATCTTCGTGCTTTGAGGTGTCTCTTATTTTTGAAATTTGAGAAAAGTTGGGGTTAGGTTTGCATAAAATATGCTATGATGTATCCAAATCAATAATAAATTTGAGGAGGGAGAAGTTTAGAGATCTCTTGAGCGTCCTATAGGACGCATGTTTAAAAAATTGGTATTTTGTCGAGAGTTGTATAGGTCAGGAAATTTTTTTTGGCCGCCATCCTTAGAAATCACAAGTCAAATTAATCGGACTATACCTCCTCTGAGAAAGTTACATATGATGCATAAGCAGGAGGGGTGCGAGAAAGTACCATCATGATACGAAAAATGTGAATATGTGAAGAAAAAAAAAAAAATTGCTTCTGATCTTCAAAAACACAGAAATAACATAGATACTCCATCAAAAACAAACAAAATCCATAAAATGCGAGCACTTCTGTCCCTATTTTTAGTGGCGTTATAAATCGAAATATCCTGAAATTTCCTCTCCTTTGAATAAAAGAAGTAACTCAATTAACCTGTTGCTGCTTCTTCTAATTGCTACTATCTTATGACCTGTTGATATCGGTGCGATTGTGATAAAGATACTGGCAAGACGTGGCAACGTTTGCTCTAATCATATCTGCCTCGAGCTAACGGGACCAGGTGAATGTTTGCATATTACTTGATAGTTTTGTAAATACTCCGATTTCGTCGCTTCTCTGGCGTAAGGGCGTATCTCAATTCCCACGTGAGCCTTGCTCTCCGTATAACTCTATACTTTCCGGGGCTCATCTGAAAACACAGATACGTCATAACGACAGAGGAACTACGGTTTGAGTGATTGGCACATCTACCACGGAGAATTTGCGTAAGTCTATCATATTTTTCTAGAATTTATGTAGCTCTTCTTCCTCCTGTTTAATGTTCCGCTACTGCAAATTTGTAGTATAACCCACCGGAGAGGACGAAAGTGTTGTTATCAATATGTTTCTCAAAGCGGAAACAAAACATTTTTCAAAAAAACTTGGAGAACACTAGTATACTTAGCCAAACTTGAATGATGCAGATGCCGGAAAAACTAGTTTTTCCCTGTTGTCTCCCAATCACTCTGATCCTCTTTCTTAAATTTTCTCTGGTATACGCGTCGTGTATACCAGACCGGTCGCGTGTCCTCACCGGTCTGCGTAACGGTCGCGTATTACGCGACCGTTAGGCAGTTTTTTTTTCCAAAAACTCCGAGAAACCTTAAAGAATTATTTTAAAGGAAACCTTTTTTGGGATATTTTGTAGGTAATTGTTTTTTTCTAATAATATTTCTGTTAGTCTTTAAAAAAACTGCTATTTCTATTTAAAGGTATTTTTAACTTATTTTCAAACATTTTAACTGTTTAAACTACAATTTTAGATCATCCAAGAGTTTAACTACACGTTCTTAAACTTAAATTTTACCTCTTGCAAATTTTACCAAAGAAAATACCCAATAAGGGTTACCTGAAACATAAATTTTAGTCTAAAAGCTTTCTTTTGTAGGATCGCTCCGTTTTCCCTTTCCTTATTTGGACGTATTTCTGTCAAACGGAACTATGTGCACTAAGACATGAGCCCTACTACCCATAAGAATATATGCATAATAGGGAATATATGCATAACAGGGCTCACGTCGTAATGCACATAGTTCCGTATGGCAGAAATACGTACACTTGTCTATCAATATCAATAATCAGTCCGCAACCCACAAAGTAAGGGACTTAGAGTAAAAAAGTATCGACCGCATGGAGCTGGGAATATACTGTCGTGTAAATATTTGGCAACTCATGTTGAGACAACTTTAACTGCAAATGTGTGATTCAAGCTTGGTTTGGTGATAAAATGTGGCTTCAGCGCCAAACAATTATTGTCGGAAAAACTTCTTTCCTTATACCGGTCACTGTCAGTCTGAACAAACGAGACACAAAATACGTCATAAAATCACTATCGGCTTTTGCCAAGACCTTGGCATCTACCTGTAATTTTGCTTCTCAGATTAATTGTTGGAAAGAAGTACTTAGCCGCATCGCAGCAAACGCTGTGGTCGCAAAGAGAGCTTCAACTGACTGGAGAAGCATTGATACTATTCAGAATTGGTGTTAGTAATGACACTATTAAATGGTTAATTTTTAGTTTAACGCAAACAGTATATGTGTGCCTCTCTTTGCGAGGTAATAATTTCTTTTAACCACTTAATGCCTACTTTTTTTCATTTTTTAAAAAAAAAAATTATCATTCGTCAAGTAGCATAGATTGTGATTGATACAGTTATTGAGTAAAATAATTGCTACTGCATCGTAGTGTTATGTGTGTTGCCTATCTGCTGATTGAAGGGTCACTTCTCATTGAAATGTATTACAATAAAATTAAAACAAGTTGCAATTTTCTACTGCATCGCAAGTTGTCCATGTTTTTGACTCATAGGATATCATCTTTTTGATAGTTTAAAATCACCATGCAACATCATGCATGAGAGCTATAAGTAAGTTTTATTCCATGTAGAATTCAAATTTTTAAATTAAATTTTAAATATTTCCCGCAGGGATATCCACATTTTTTTCTTTCGACATTTCTTTAATTTTTCGCAAACGGTGTCATAAGGCCAAAAGCGCCATGTACATTTTATGAAAACGCAACCTTGATGACAAAAAACATAAATTTTACATCCTACATATCTTTACGGAAAAAAAAATTGCGTGAAGATCAACACCACGGCTCACAGCTGAAAAGCTTTTTACGTTCATACATAGAATCGGAGTTTAAAATTTACGTTTTCTGCTACTAGGGAAACCACAGCCATTTATCATCAAGGTCTATGATACACGCGATAAATCAATCAGCATCAGAGATCAGTGATATGTGCGTGTGGACCGCAGTTCACATTGAAAGCCACCGTTAGGTGTAGAGTAGACGTATGCTCTTGAACTTGACGTTTAGATGTAGATCCAACCGCGCAGTTCAACGTTCCCTGAGAAAAATGAACAATGACAATGTACAATTAATTGCGGACGTGTCCATAACATATAACATCAATTTGCACCTATGAAACTAATATGTATGCTTATACTCGCCTTGTGTTATGCCCGTCCTCTATTATTCGCGCGTCAAGATTCCTCGAATGAATGCTTTTCATGCATTTTTAAACTTTTCATCTCTAATCGTGCCTCTCTCATCGATGAATGCGACTGGAAATTTTCCCAAGAAAAGTCATTTTTCTTGATTTTTAGGAATGCCTCACTTTAGGACCCCTCTCCCTCTCCTCATGAATTTTTTTTTTACCGTAAATCCTTCCTCCTAAAAATTTCTTGGTTCGATTAGGTACTGAGATGAGCACATCCGTCCCCACACAAATGACTCACTAAATACCTTTTTGGACCAAATTTTACAACGAGGAACTACTATTTCAGACCCTTCCATAAAAGCACCTATCATAGCATAAAGGAACTAATGACATACATGCTCTTTCTTAAATAGGTCGGAAATATAGTAATTTAATAAAAAAAAATATGTTTTTATGCAAAATGTGATCCAAGTGTGCGAATCAATATGCATATAGTTATGGCTAAAGTTGAGAGACATGTACTCACCTATCTGCGATTGCTACTTCGCAGATCTCAGATTATGATTTATTTCTTAAAGGAGAGGTTAATAACAAATAACATTCTAGAAATGTTCGATGAATTTTATCCTTGCGTTGAAACATATAGATGGAAATTGAAGTGCTGGGTGCAGGAAGGGCATTTCTTAGTTGCGGTGTCTGGAAATCTCCGCTAAAGTTTCATCCCTTATAATGAAAGTAAATCGATGGTGAAACTACCAGACCACGTATCTTGTTTGCGGTGTTTAAAAATCTCCGCTCCTTTTTTATTTTTTTGAGGAGGAACAAAGCAATATAATTTCTTGAAATAATTATCGCTGAGTTTTTCCCGCACAGAGAAAAAAATACAAGGTAGTTTTGAGTAGTAGGACAGGAAGTCTACAGCAGCGCCGCGAACCGAGATACGTGGTCTGGTACTTTCACCGTCGAGTTGGATTGAATTCGTTGTGACTGTGATATTCTTTATGATTTTACAATTCTCGAAACCTAAAATTTCAGAAAATTCACCCAATAATTTCCTCTCTAAAGGAAAAATTAGCACTGGAGATTCTGAGACACCGTAAACGAGAAATGCCCTTTCTGCACCTAACGCCTCAATATCAAGGAGGTGCCTCGATAAGGTTCCTATCTAAAAATAAAATATTATCAAAAATGTTAACATTGCACGGTACGCATTTTCTGACTTGAGCCGTCGATCTTTTTAAATCTCGAGTGGATTGCACGAGATTAGGGTCGTGCGGCGACAAAAGGCTTTGTGATTCCCTTCTTTCGGGGTTTTCTTTGCTCTGCCAACATAGCGGTGAACTCGGTTTGTTTGTTTAACCCAGAAATAGCCGTTTACAGTTGCGTGGATAAACCATCCTAAATAATAAATCGAATCTTGATAAAAAGTGATTTCTGGCACCGGTGTGACGCATTTTCTTTGAGGCAATGGATTAAAACATGAAACTTCATCAGCGACTCAGCAATTAAATTTAAAAAAAAAAAAAAAAAAAAAAAAAAAAAAAAAAAAAAAAAAAAAAAAAAAATGTAATCCAGGAAAATACACAAAAAAATATAACTAAATTTAATGGGAATTGATATGTCGTTGCTGTTTCGAGTTCAAATACTCATGATTTGAGAAATACTGTTGAGTTAAATAAAAAAAACGCAAATCTCCGCTACCAAATTTCAGTATATATTCCGTCATAATTATTTTTTTCAATGGCTATATATAAAACGGTTACTTAAAAACCGTTCAATCCACTGGTAAAAAAACACGCAAAATCCGAAGTACATATCATCCCCATATCTTCGACGTTGTTTTTCACACCAACATTAATAATACTTCAAATATTATCCAGTTATATATTTAATAGTTTCCCGAAATTTTTTAGATCTTCAGGTGGGATCCGGGTTTACGTGACAAAAGTATTACAAGGGGGAAGAGGAGTCAAAAATGCGTTACGTAATTTACGAACTCTCCTTAAATTGTGCAACGAATACTCTAAAACTGCAGAAATCAAGAGCTCGCAAGTTTTTCAGGAAATTTTCATTTAATCGAAGGAGATTTGGCAGCGCTAGAGCGTTCATCTGCCATTTTTCCTTTAAGATTTAGTATTGATATCCAAGTGTAGCACAATAATATCAGCAATAAACGCATTAATACATCTATTCGTGTTTTATGGACATCCGCGTTGCGTTAATAAACATTGAAGGCGCTCCGGTTATTCTACCCTATGAAGTAGTGCTCGCAGCGACACGCTGTCACGACTCATGGTCAGTGTGGCGGCGGGAATCAATATCCTAATTCCTAAGTTGCGAAAATGTTCTTTCCTGTCTTAATGCCTGATTTTTTGTCGAAAAATATCATCTTTCCACGTATTCGCAGCAACTTGCTTAACTGCCGTGATAGTGAAAACAGCAGTAAGTGCATGCTAGGATAAACCTCGAGACATATAAAAGCATATGCTAATCATGGCTCATACAGAGAGGCACTTACTTCTCTCTTCGCTATCACGGCAGTACACGCTGCTGAGTGCTCTGCCTCAAGGTCTACATGTGAGCGGAGCGCCTTCCATTTTTTTGTATGCAACACGCGTGTCCATAGAGTACGAATAGTTGTATTACTCAAGGCGTTAGGAGCACCGTCATTGGGTGCGTTGCTTATGTTGACTGAGATAATGCTCCGCCCCGACGTAATCAACCTACGTGACATTTAAAACTTAATTGAAAAAGTGTGCTCATTAAAATGCTTATTTAAGATTCTGCTATTTTAAGATTACTTATTGCATATTTTGAGATTTTCCTCTTTAAAAACAACTACATTCAAAGTTTTTTTTTTTTTTTTTTTTTTTTTTTTTTTTATTATTATTATTATTTTACAAGGCACAATATCATCAGCTGATGCCACCCGCGATCAAAACTGTTGATGACACATTAGCGATCATTCGTGATACAGCGTTACAAAGTGTATACAGGGTGTCTCAGACCACCTGCGTGAGGGGTTTTTTTCGGTTATTTTAGGTCAGATGACGTTTGGCACGGGTAGTTGAATAAGGAATGTATTGTAGAATGTACTCCTGCAGGAATGGGATCTTGTATGGTTTCGAAGTCCCTCATAGCCTTTCCTTAAGATCCATTCTCTATTAAACCCCGCAGTACCACACATTAAACGATTTAAGATATGTAATTGAGAAAACAGCCCGACACCGGGCTGCGATAGGATTGCACGAATGGCTCTTTTTTTACCATTTTGGAGTTACTTAGGATTGCGCGAATTTTTCTGGTTAATGGAAACACATGTTTCCGCGAATACTCAATATTCAACGAGGAAGCGTTAATCTGGCAACCTTGGTAGTTTTTCGTAGATAACTACATCGCGGAAGACAGTTCATTCCCTCCTTACTTACGGGAGTGTCTCTCCTCTATGGATAGCCCCCGGAGCACGAATGGCTCAGAGAGCTTTCATAGACATTTAATTGTGAGCTCGCGGGGCCTGCGGCCGCTTCGCGGCTGGCAACTTCGAGTAAAAAATCTTAGAAAAACCATGTTCAAGTCGCTCGAGAGATAAATGGATTCAAAACCCGACGGATGTACCCGAAAAATTGCGTGTATTTATCTCTGATTGCAACGTTAGGCACAACATTTATGTTTTGTATTAAATAAATATTTTTAAAGAGCTACACTTAGTTTTTCAGAAAAGTTTTAGCGACTTTACCTAAATAATCTTTACAAAAAAGTAGGTATCGAAAATTTCGACGCGATATTTTCGTTCGTTCTATTTTCTTTCAATGTACCAAAAAAGAAAATTAAATATCATCTAGTTTCTGAATCCTTTTAATGAGGATACTTATTTGCCCTTTAATCATGGTAAAAACTGGAGCAGAAAGTCAAGAATGATGACACGCAGTCCTACAGCATTTCGTCAGTCTCGTAAGCGCAAAAATGCGTTTCACGCCAACTGACCGACTGCACTGCTTTTGGCGCAATGCGAGAAGTATTCATGTAGTCTTGTAGGCGCTAATATGGGCCGTAGGCCGACTGCACTGTTTGGCGAAATGCGTGAAGTATTCCCAGAGTCTTGCAGGCGCTAATATACGTTTAACGCCGGCCGCACTGTGTTTGGCGCGATTATTCAAACTCGCGTTAGAATAATAATTGCGGCATCGAATAATATAGCTTAAAAGGTTTGTGTTTAGACGTCGTATGAGCATTTCAACGTTGCCTCGTTTCTCCAAATTAAATATTTTTTCCGAAAAAAGTTAGGAAATTTCTTTATACCCACGACCAATATTCAGTCTTCAGCCTTCTCACTTCATTCATCATCAGAAGGTAAGATGGTGCCTAGTCCAGCTTAGAGTCCCTTTATACCTAGAGTCCCTTTATAACCCAGAGTTAAGACAACTCGATTATCAGCTGACTGGCAGCCGGCCTTGGCTGGCCATGGAGGCCGAAACGAGTGCACTCAAACGAACGATATTGAGGGATAAGGATAAGGAATCCTCCGATGTCTGTCATCCAAAAACAACAACATCAACAAAAACTGATCAAAACCTTAAAATTAGATTGATTAGTGGATAATTTCTTAATATNTCTAGTCCAGCTATCCTCCTTGCACCACCCTTAATCCAGCCCCCCTGCGATCCTGCAAAGCTAGATCCTGAATCCCAGACTCATTTTTTTTTTTTTTTTATCACTGCTATTTTCACGCGAAAGGCAAGAGACATTTTTTCCTTCCAAATAAAAACTTTTCATAATACACTTTTTTATTCCCGTTTGCTTTTTTTGTAGAAAAAAAATATGACACCTCATAGTACATAATTTTCCTATTCTTAATTTTTGCATAAAAAACTATGCAATTTTACAAAAAATGCAAAAGTTTCTCCCCATTCGTATAAAAGTAAAAAAGTTATATCTCCATAAAATGTCATACCTACAGAGATTTTTTGCCTCACCGACGCTGATTGCAATGAGATCGCCCCCTTTTTCACTTCAAATTCCAAATCTATCTAAATTGTCATGAATGCTATTTGGGGGGCGGTCTAGCCTGAGAAAATTTTTTGCCCCCCCCCCCCCCCCCCCC
>NW_017547239.1:2358476-2615877 GCF_001854935.1 Bemisia tabaci
GGGGGGGGGGGGGGGGGGGGGGGGCGGCGGCATCGCCCACCCCGTCTCCAGTCTGCGGTGGCTTCTGAGAAAAATACTGTCGGAAGCTCGTCTGCCAATCGGAAGCACACTGCACACACTTTTTTACTTCGACCACCTTGTACTTGACCTTCGATGACGCAACATGAAGTTCATTATCAAACAGGTTGCTCAGCTGAATCCGGTTGCCAATCTCAAATTCTAACCGCTCGTTGAATTTAAAAATTGCAAATGCCCCCCCGCAGGAATGGCACGGTCAAAAACGCTCCGGTATAAACGGTCTGATAACAAACTGCTGATAACTGATAAGGAGATTTGGCTGATAACGAGATGAAGCTGTCATGCGAGGTTGCCAGATGGCGCCATGGATTTAATTGATCCTCCGGCCACGTCACAAGATGTGACGTAGGAAGTTGCGAGTTGAAAATTTCTTATTCACAGTTTTCACGTTGTCGAGCGAGCAATGAGCGAACAGATGAATTTTATTAGGCTGGGTCTGTGTGAGTGCGACTAATGATGTGTTGATAAGTGCTTTTGTGCGATCTCCTGTAAGTATTCGTGGACTTTGAATTATTGCAGTTTTGCCCTAATTTCGCCCTTTTTCGACTATCACAATCGTGCGTGAAGATTACGCCTCTACCGGTCCAATTTTGCAATAGTTTTCATGTCAAATTCGTGCTTTTAGGACATGATTCGTGATCATAATCAGTCACATCCTGTTCGGATTGTAATCAGCAGTTCCCGAAGAAATCGATCCTTTGAGTAGACTTGTCTTCTCGAGTGTGAAATTCATGGTGCGAATTATTCTGTGTGACCATTTTATTATAATTTAGGTCAAAGTCTAGCCTTGAATTATGAGTGTCATGGCGTTGAACGTTTTTTCGTGTGCCTTGATAAGTGTGGAATGGGATTGTTCGTGGCCAAATTAAGGAAGTCAATTCCGTGAATATCAATCACCTTGCCTCGTACCTGTCTCGCTCCCTGTTGCTGACTTTTGGGTGGCACCCTCCTCTTATCTCTCGTTGACCCAAAACCGAAGCTGTTGCCTTTGAATTATGTAAGGTATTTGTGAATTTATCTTTTCCCAAGATGTTGGCTGAATTCTCTAGAATGTGAAGTGTCAACTTCCTGATCTCCCCAAGATCCCGAATTCAGAGGACCTTGAACACCCAGAAGCGATAACCAAACTTGTCGTAAAGTGGATGCTTTCTAATTCTGCCTTTGCCTCGAATAAAGGCATTATCCTCTGTCAGAGTAGAGTTTGATTCAACTCTTGCACCATTTCGTGAGTTTATTTTTATTTGATGGTAATACTGACCAGACCGTCTATTGGCAGTTACAGTTTTACATAGGGAATACTGATCCATTAACGAGGGAGGGACAGCTTTAGGTACGAAACCTCTGAATCCACTTATCAAATATTATTTTCCCCAGAAGTATTTCCAGCATATCTCCCTCTTTTTTATTCAATTTTAAATGAACGAATTACACTTTCAGAGTGGCCTTAACTACCTGAGCTTGACCTCTCTAATTTTTGCGCAATACCCGGGTCCCCAAGTTTTGGTGAGCTGATAAGATAGTTGACCCAGTCCAGCGAATGAGTCATGGCCTTTCCCTTTCTTCTCAGTTCAGTAATTAATACTGCTACATGCTTTCGGTAAAATGAAACTAAAATCAAAAGATGTTTTAACCTCAGAGGAAGGTTCCAACTCAGCACTATCAATTTAGTGTCAACCGAACCTCAAAAACAGAAACCCATCCCTATTCATTGTAATTTGCTGCCTATTACTTTCATTTGCTTGTCCACCAATTTTTTTACCCTATTCCAAACCATTTTGGTTTGCTTGGAATCCTATCAAGTTTAAGTACAGAGACGTTGTGGAGGATCATGTCAATTATTTAGGGCAGGTCAGTCTTCGGTCAATTTCAGTCCTGCCTCTATTCCTTTCGTCCTGCTTCTAAAAGGTTATTTACAATCAAAATTTAACTGCACTACCATTTCTCAGTTGAACTGATTTTTAGGAGCTTGGGGTAGATCATTTTACAACTGCTGAAAGGATAGTCATATTGTTAATGTTTATGTATAGACAACAATATCTTAGAGCAATACATAAGTGAATTTTTGTTTGCTACTTGTCGTTGAATCTCTTAGTAGAATAGTACATCTTTTCTGCTCACAAAGTCTGCGTTTGGAACATACAATCCAGAGCGCGAGAAGTGGCAGAAAACCGTTGAAATAACCTCTTGACCTACAACCAGTTCATGAACATAGCCCAGAGTCCCAGAACACATCTGCCAAACCTAAGACCGTTGAATGAAAATCAAATTTCTGCTTACTTAGCTTGAGGCAATTCTGTAGGAAAGCTTGGCCTTGCCCCTAGTCTCAAATGAAAAATAAAAACATTTTTGAATGAAATATTTCTTCAATTGCACTAAAATCTTGGTAACTTTCAAAGAACGAAAATTCGCTCATTGATTGATCAAGATAGGGTGTTACCATCGATACAGGTTTTGAATCTATGAAATTGGATCAGAACAATTTTCTAAGCCTTTTTAATTTATTATGATACCTCTGTGACCCGTTTACAAATTGGTTTATCCCTTGACCACATAGCTGTGGTATCATTCTCTAAGTTTAGGTATTTCTCTACTCCTTAAGATGATTAGGTTTCATTTGCCCCTCAATTTCATCCGTTAGATAGAACATCTTTCCTTTGAATTTCTCAAGAAATAATGTGTCTTCTGTGTTAGCTCATAGTTCCTCTATTCCCTTTAAAAAATTGTTCTTGTTGCTCATGGTGTGTGGTCAGTAGCAAAAGTTGAAACACAGGTTCATCAAAGTGCATTGGTAATGGTAGGTAATTTTTGCGTTCTTTGCCCACTCTCTCAAAGCCTGTAGCAGTCTTACAGATCAACTCATTTATATTCAGTTATGGTCAAGTACTGAGGAATGTAGAAATAGAAGTTTGTTTCATTTCTCTGTGCTAAATTCGAAAAACTGAAATGTTCGAGTTTGATAAATGAGTTGGTTGAAAGGAAAATTAATTGCTTCTTATGAGTATCATGGTTCCGTCCTTATGAGATAAGTAAATTAGGATTCATATATTGAAAAGCTTTCATAGCACATCCTTTTAGAGTCCTTTTTTCTACATTTACCCACATTTTTCATGAAATTACTACTTTTCTTCATTACCCTCTTGTGATGATTTTATCACTATCACTTTCTCTAGTATATGCATGGCTATAATCAGCTCTTTGCTCAAGCGTCTATATGTTTTGAAACATGGTGGACACCTGCCAGATTTTTTCTTTCAATGTCTAGATCAATTATTTTTGATCTCTTGCCAAATTGTTTCTCCCTATCCAGTCTGTCAATTGTGACAGTCTCACCCATCCTTAGGTATTTGATGGTGATGACCAAGATAGAACTTAATTTTTACATGAAAAAGGAAGATGTTTCAGCCTCGTTTTTAAAATCTGTTTGGTTGGCGTAACTACTCTTGCGGATGAACACTCGGTTTCTGTTGTGAAAGACTCCTTTGTTGTTATGAAACATTTCTCTTTCTGAACTACGTTGTAAGTTTTTTCAGGTGCCCAGTACTATTCTTCAGTACAAGGAAACATGCTGTATGAGACTTCAGATAACACCAAATTCCCTTCGATAAAGTACAAACCTGGGAAAATTTAAAAAATGTTCCTCCACTTTTTCCAAGAATTCTTAAAAATTTTCAAATTGTATTTTTTTTTTTTTTTTAAAAAAAAAAGGAGGTACACCCTCAAGTTGTTTGTTTCGAGTAGGTATTTACTTAGAATGAAAGTTGCTTTCAAAAAGAATCACATATCTCATGCCCTCATAAAGTCAGGAAAATGTATGTTTCTAAATCTTGGAAAGTCAGG
This sequence comes from Bemisia tabaci, assembly GCF_001854935.1. Classification (NCBI taxonomy): domain Eukaryota; kingdom Metazoa; phylum Arthropoda; class Insecta; order Hemiptera; family Aleyrodidae; genus Bemisia; species Bemisia tabaci. Next base: position 2,362,392 of record NW_017547239.1, read on the forward strand.
AAATTTTTAATTTTAGTCTCTATCTAAATTTGGTAAAACTGTTGCTTGTATTTCAGAGTTAACAAGTAAATTAACTGGGGACAAAATTTATTGTTTAAATGTCAAAGGGGTACCCAAATAACCTGTAGCTAATCGTTTTATTTCATGTGTTGCAGCTTATGGTCAGAGTTGACAAGGAGTGACTCGGGCCCATTTTCTAGGATGTCAGACATATCTGAACAGTTTCCGAGGATAAACGCCTTTGCAAATGGCATGCAATCTCCACAATCTGAACTTTTCCCCAAGATGAACAACATTCATAAAAACGGGCAGCCTCCTACAGAACAGTTCACAAAAATGAATGATTCTCCAGCAGGTATTATTATTTTTATATTTTTTACATTTGATATGTAGGAGCCATTATGAACGGCTATCATACGAGTTAGAGAAAGAAAATCTTCTGGATTTCAAAATTGAACTCTTCAAAATTGTAAGAGTAGTTCTTTGGGATCGAAGGAATTTTAAATGGTAGGACAGAATTTACCAAGTCCATTAAGGGAAGTTTTTAAGATGAATACAAAATTGAGTGAGGTTTGATTCTTTGAAAAATACTTTTAAATTAGAAGAGAGTGAATGAAAAATTTTAATAGAAACTTATTAAACACCAGTTTCAGAGACTGTAAGATGTCGCAGGAATAATGATCACATTGTTAAATGAGGAAATCAAGTAGGTACATAACTATTCGAATTCCGCAGTAGGTATGTGGTATCACGTGAAAATGAAGGTATATCGTAGCTTTTCACCTGTTTCAAATTACTGACATTTATGAGAAGAGGTATTATGTACGATATTGTGGCCTCTGTAATTCTAAGAATGAAAGGTAAAAGATCCTCAGGTTCAATGTATCTGTTTTCAACTGAGCATTTCATTCTTTCTAGGTATGAACTCTCAACCGATGCCACCCATGATGCAAAACAAAATGACTCAGCCACCACAGCAGCAACCTCAGCAGCGGTCCGTGCAGCAATTTCCTTCGTCTCCAAATAGCCAACCTACAGCCGAAGAGAAATTACCCTCTGCGCTGTTGAATGGTCCGCAAAACTCAGTGCCTAGTCTTCCTCCTGAAATGCTTAATTCAGCTCCATCAGATAGACTTTCCAACTTGCCTGAACAATTCCAGAAAATGAATGTGTATTCCAATGGCACAGAGTTTCCTCCATCCTCTATCGGTGGAAGTAAAGAAGTTCCATCTCCTCAGACATCCCAATCGCAAGTGCCACCTACCACTGGTGGTCAGTTTACCAATCAGCAGAATAGTTTCTCACAAGTATCAACACATTCACCACCTAGCAGTCAAAATCAATTTAGTAATGTACAGAAACCTTTGACGCAGCAAAGTCCGTCACTGCCAAGCAGTCAAAATCAATTTAGCTTTCAACAGAAACCGCTTGCTCCGCAAACAAGCGTGCCACCCTCAAGTTTAAGTCAGTTTAGTAATCAATCAAACCCTCTGGCACAGCAATCACAACCGGCAACTCTACCACCTAGCTCGCAGAGTCTCTCATTTAGCAATCAACAGAAACCGGTGGTCCAGCAACCACTGTCGCAGCATACCATGCCGCATACACCACTGTCAAGCAGTCTTGGTCAGTTTGCTAATCAGCAAACACCACCAACACCTCAATCGACTTCAATACCTCCAACATCTCTGCCACCAAGTGGTCAGAGTATGTTAACGAATCAGCAAAAACCATTAGTCCAGCAATCACCCTCAATGCCGCAAACATCTGTCCCATTGAGCAGTCAAAGTATGTTTTCCAATCAGCAAAAGCCATTGGTCCAGCAATCACCTTCAATGCCACAAACATCTCTTTCTTCGAGCGGTCAAAGTATGTTTCCAAATCAGCAGAAACCATTGGTCCAGCAATCACCTTTGATGCCACAAACATCTCTTCCTCCAAGCAGTCAAAGTATGTTTCCAAATCAGCAAAAACCATTGGTCCAGCAATCGCCTTCGATGTCGCAACCATCTCCTCTATCGAGCAGTCAGAGTCCTTTCATTAATCATCAGAAACCGTCGGTCCAGCAATCACCTTCAATGTCACAAACATCTCTTCCTCCGAGCAGTCAGAGTATGTTTCTTAATCAGCAAAAGCCATTGAGCCAGCAATCACCTTCAATGCCACAAACATCTCTTCCTTCAAGCAGTCAAAGTATGTTTCCAAATCAACAAAAACCATTAGTCCAGCAATCACCTTCAATGCCGCAAACGAGCAGTCTAAGTCAGTTTGGTGGTATGCAGAATCACCCTCAGCAAAAGCCACCATCCATGCAGCAAATGCCTTCTCCACCTAGCAGTCAGAGTCAGTTTATCAGTCAACAGGTATCACAGTCATCCTTGCCACCAAGTAGTCAAAATCAGTTAAGCAATCAGGGTAAGCCTCCACTGCAACAACCTTTGCCGATTCCAAACCAGTTTCCACAAATGAAATCACCGCAAGCTCAGCAACCACCACTACCACCCAGCAGCCAGAATCAGTTCAATTATCAGCAGAAGCAGCCATTTCAACAAGGGACACAAATGCAACAACCGCCTTTACCGCCCAGTAGTCAGAGTCAATTCAGTAGTCAACAAAAGCCGCCCCAGATGGCTTTCAATAATTCACCATTGTCGGGACCCACCCCGGCTCCTCCAGTGCCAACACCCTCTCCATCACAACGACCGCCGAGCATATCGCAACAGTACCCTAAAGTTAACGCTTACTACAATGGACCGCAAGCAACTCCACCACCTGTCAGTATGCCAAACAAAGTGGTGGCGCCGACGCAGCCTCCGTCACAACCAATCTACTCACCTAACCAGTACGGAAATCAGCAGAAATCACCATATGTGCCGTACAACAATACAATGTCTCCTCAGATGCCACCGCAACAGAGTCAGAATTTCGCTCAACCACAATACTCAAATCAAAATTATTCCTCCAATATGATGAACAGGTAATTTATCATATTAAACTCATTAAATATTATTTTTTAGCGGCAAAAGTAAAAGTAGAAATTTCAAGAAAATTTTTACTCCGCGATTTTCTCCATGTTCACAAAACTGAAACCACAAAAGAGACCCCAATTAAAAACTATGTTCTGGAAGTGCAAGTTACAGCAAAATGTGAGTGATTCGAAGAGTAGCTGTTTCAGGTTGCCGATTATTTATGTTAGGTTAATAGAAGGTTACATCAAAACTGATTCCAGCAACATAGTTTTTTGATGCATTGTCGACTACATTGATGACAAATTTTAATTGATTTTTCCTAAGCTTCAGAGAGACTGCCTGTGATATTCTCTGAAGAAAGTTATTTGATCCAAGTCGCTAATAGTGTTGCTCAATGTTAATCTGTAATAACCTCTTGCTTACATTCAAAGACAAACTGTACAAGCTGGAAAGTAGAACTTTTTTACTGAGCACAAGTATAGGCAGGTAATAAACACTTTTAATTTTTACCTATTATTAAAACTTTCATCATCACTAATTCCGCAAAATTCGGAACTTTTAATTTTGTAGATCTATTTCTCATAACTCCATTGGTCTTTCACTGTCACTAAATTGTATTTTTATCAATTTCTTCCTTTCGGTACAGGTATCCGGCTCAGCCTGGCGCGCCTGGACCCAATGTTGTCCAAGGAGGAATGAATAAAGGATGGGGTATGGAAATATGTGATCTTCTAAAAACGAGGGACATCTTACCTCCGGAACATGAGGACCCGCCTCCTATTAAACTTCAACAAGAGCTTCTTAGCTCTCTAAATTGCTCGCCTAGTATTTTTCGTTGCACTCTGACGAAAATTCCTGAAACGAAAGCACTACTAGATAAATCAAGGCTACCCTTGGGAGTGCTCATCCATCCTTTTAAAGATCTAACCGTAAGTAATCCCAAACTTTTTGTATTTATTTTTGCCACAATATCCAGTATTAAATTATACCCCATTGAAGAATACCATAATTTCCCGCGGTCACTTTCCTGTAACATTAGGTGAACTCATCCTGTAGTTTTCATCGCAAAAAAAGTGTTAAATATGTAAACTTTTGAACCAATAGATCTCAGTTGTTTCTAGTTCTCTAAAATTCCTTTCCTAAAGCAGCAAAGCACTTGCAAATTATTTCTAAGTATCAGGTCAAAGCACCATAATTCTATGTTAAATAGGTAAATTTTGCCAGTCATAAAATTAAGTTTTCATCCCTGAAACTGGAAGATTCAATTTAAAAGGTAACGAGATCCATCCAAATTTCAACTTTCTCTGCTTAATATTTTTGAAAATTTCTCCCTCACCAGGGCCTGGTGATGGTTTTATCCAGTGCAAAAGTGCATACCATGGTTTCTTCAATCTTGAATTTTATCAACTAATGATGCACCATTTATTGCTCCATTTACATCACTGCTGCATCACTGCTGTAATTAAAGCAGAAAAAACCATGATTTGAGCTCGCTTTGTGCATCGAACCAATCACCATATTTTTCAAAAAGCAATAAAATTAATGCCGTGATGAATTGTAATAACTTACAAACTCTCCTAAAAAATAATTCTACGACCAACCCACCCTTTGATCCAATTATTTGTCTGTTAAATTCGAATCCTGAAACAAACATTCTCTTTGCATCGTCCTCTGTTCATATTTTTCACCTGTCTAATTTCACTTGATCTTCTTTTTTCCAGAAACTGACTGTTATTCAATCATCTGTGATAGTGAGGTGTCGTGCTTGTCGAACATACATTAACCCATTCATTCATTTTGTTGATAATAAACATTGGAAGTGTAATCTGTGCTTCAGAGTGAATGAATGTAAGTACAACTCAAAATATTTTCCTCTTTAACTCACTTGCTATGGTTTTTCTCCCAAGGATAATCTCCTATTGAAAATACAAATTTGATCAAATACTCTCATTCTCCTGCTCTTAACTTAAAGTTTTGTGGAAAGAAAGACTCAGTTTTAAGTTGCTTAAAAAATTGGTGCATGTATCTGATACCATGAATGAGACACAGAGTGCCAAAATGAGTGCTACTCATAGTAAGATAAAAAAAATGGGTAGCTCAAAACTAAGTCCAGACTATAAATGAGAAAAAAATCAATGAAAATTGAGTGATTCTATAGTTTTCAGAAGATGCCCTTATTAGGAACGCATTCTAGTGAGAAATAAAGAAAAACGCTCTCAATATTCTCTAATGAACACAGGCATCACAAACTAAAACATGAAACACATTCATTCATCTTCTGGAGATGAGAGCCAGCTCTGCATCCATCTCTCAGGGACGTATAATTCTTGAAGTATTAAATTAATTAGGAAATTTGCAAGGAAAAAAAATACTTCCTCTAGAAATTTAAGCCTTTCATTCTGTCTTGTGTAGCAAGAAGTTTCCGACAAAATCCAATCTTGTGATATCTGAATTACTGAGATACTCCTCTTGGAAAGGTTTTTATCTCCATGAGGCACTAGACAAGGTACAAACCAAGGTGCTCTGTCACATGTTTTCCCTACTACATTTTACTCGAAACATGATCCTACACAAAACAGGAATTTTAGAATTTATCTCCTAAATTTGATTTAATCATTTAATTTTTGTTCTATTTTATCAAGTCAAATATGAACACAGGTTGATACCTTACTTGAGAGCTGATTTTCAAACTTCCTGTTGCATGAATATTTTTATGTATAGAATTCGAAGGAGAAACATGTTACAAGGTGTTTCACTTGTACCGTGTCTAGGGACCCATTACACTCTGCCCTGGAAATATTAATTTCATTTTATCGATTTACGTTCTTTTTGTTCTAGTGCCCGATGACTTTCAATACGACCCTACGACTAGAACGTATGGTGACCCATCCAGGCGACCTGAAATAAAATCATCTACTTTAGAATTTATTGCACCGTCTGAGTATATGGTTCGTACTCCCAATTTATGTACTTGCATGTCCCCACTTTCAAGAAAATCAGATGTTTGGGTAAAGAATATTCCTATCATCAGCTCATCGGCCCCATAGCTTCTTGCAATTTTTTGCTATATTTTGAAATAAAAATGGCTGCCGTACTGTGTATCTCGCTTGGTGATGTTAGGATTTAGCTACATTTTCTTGTAAATTAGCTTTATAAATCAAGCCCCTTTTTAGAGTGAAGTTTCAAAGAGTTCGCCAATCCTTGGATCTAATTGACATATTGGTATTATTTTTATTATTGAGGTGGATGATGATTCAACGGTTGATCGATCAATTAATAATTTTTAAATTCTTTGAAAAATTCCTGTTTTTAATTATTTTTTAAAATTCCCCAAAATTGATGTCACTTTGAAGCTTGTTCAATTTTCCACCAATTTTTTGTAGGTTTAAGTGACTCATTGTGGCAAAGCCATAAATGAAAATAACGGGGAAGTAGGTACCCTAATTTTAACTAAATGCTTATTGCATCTGTATTGCTGCTGTATTTCCTTTGTTGCGCCGCTTCTTTGCTGTTTATTTTACAGAAAAAAAGCCATAATTGTCAGTAAAAGTTTATTGATCCTGATCGTATTGAATGTGTTCTATATTTTGGCTTATTTTGGCTCTTTGAATGTTGAGAAATTTTTTGAATTTTAATATATTCACTAAGAACATGCTTTTTACTACAGAAATACTAAAAGATCAAGATTAGATATAAAAGTTTTTGAAAAAGCAGTCTTTTCAACAAGTTTGCAACAAATAAGCTAGCTGCTTAAAACCCACTAATTTGAAAACATAGTTTTTTGTAATTCAATGATTCCAAACAGACTCTAAATTACGATTTTATGATTCCGGATTAATAATTGTAAAGCTTGTCTGACTTTGATTTCTTTCATTTTAGGTGAGACCACCTCAGCCGGCTGTGTATCTGTTTCTCCTGGATGTATCCAGGCTAGCCACTCAAAGCGGCTATTTATCAATCGTTTGCGAAACGTTACTTGCCCATTTAGATAATTTACCAGGAGATGCTAGAACTTCGATAGGGATCATCGCCTACGACAGTGCTGTCCATTTCTATTCGTTAGCTGTTGGTTCAAATCGACCCCATGAAATGACTGTTCAGGATGTAGAAGGTACTTATTAATTTATTTTTACCTGTTCTCAGTTTTAATCGGCATAACCATAAATAGAATGTACCATATTTATCCTCTTGTATTTATTCACTTATTTATTTACAAATTATTTAACTAACATGATGAATGCTGAGAGAGACAGAAAAGAGAAAACAGAAATAAACTGGAGAGTTCGGTGAGGCTAAATGCAATTCAAAATGAAGATTTTAACATAATCAAATATGCTATAAGTAAGGGACAGAATTTTATCGAGTTTGTTCATCGGGTAGTTTTTTTCTAAAATAAAGTACATGAAGTCATCGGGTAGCTGCGCAAAAGTAATCCCTTTATTGATTTGAAGTACGTATTGCTTCCAGATAAATCTGCCTGTCAAGTGGTTGTGAAAATGTTGTTACAACTGCACAGCCCAAAGTAACGATGCAGCAACGTTTTTGTAACGTTATTTTTGAGATTTTAAGCTACCGATAGCTGATCCTAAAATTGGTAAAATGGCTTCAATTCTCCAATCAGTTTATGGCATTAGATACTTCCAGTATATTATGACCTACCCCAGCGATAAAATCTCTGTATTCTGCCAACACGTCAACCATAGTATTTATGTTTTTTCTTTTGTTTCCTGAAAAGAATTTGTATGTAGTTTTCATAATTTCAGAGAACTGGAGGATAAGTCTGTGTCGCTACACGTACTAATTTTTACTGTATCATCATTCATGTAACATTGTATTTTTGTTTCATTTTAGATATATTTTTGCCATGTCCAGACAATCTCCTAGTTAATTTAAACGAATCTAAAGAATTAGTATGTGAACTTCTAAGTCAACTACCCAAGAAGTACAAGGAGAGCTTTGCTACAGACAGCGCATTAGGTGCTGCTCTTCAAGCAGGCTACAAGTTACTGGTAAGAGGGTTTTTTTTTGAAATGTGATTGTTCGTGAGAAAAAGGACTCTTGTCCATGGAAGCAAAATTTTCAGTTGAGTAAGTTTTGTCGTGTTGCTTAAGATAATCGGATTTTAAGACTTTGACAGAGGACTGTCTCTCTCAAATATTCAATCAAAATCCAAGATAGGGAAAAATCCAAAATTTATTCAAAATCCAAGAGAGGGAGGAAATCCAGAAATCCTTAAACCATAAGTAAAAATCAAAATTTTTGTATTTAAATCTAAAGAACAAAATTTAAATTGATTAATATAAAAAATGTTATACTTAATCAAAACATTAATCAATCAACAAAGTATAGCTTTATATCTTATGAAAAAGTCATGGGCAGCTTAGTTTATTTCTAAGTCATTAGAGAGAGTAAAGTTGCCATATTATTCGACAAAATTAAGCTGTGAACTGGTAAATTAGGATTTTATACAAGGTGAGCAAAACACCGAACAGTCACTATATCGTAGTATTTCAAAATCTCATCTCCTGTTTCAAAAATTGGTGAGAAAACCAACCAACATCCCTACTCAAAAAGTATTATAATATTTATTGCCTTTATGAAGGTTTTTACAAATTTTTAAGTAAAAATGTTGTTTGGTTTCCCTTCAAAAAATTAAAACTGGTGATGAGATTTTGAAACGCCACATTATAGATTCGACCTCTTTGCTTAACTCTCTCCGACTTCAAACTCATTTTTCTGGAGATGGTCTAAATATCATGCTTCTCCATGTCCGGTGGAGGCTTTATTTTAAATTTTATTTTTTTAAAGTGTCACCATCTGAATCTTAGTAAGACATTTTGGCACCCTCTCAAAATACGCAACTTACGATGCTTGTTGTTAAATAGTTTTTAGATTTTTCTGTAATTAATCAGTATGTTGTTTTTTTGTTCAGGCTCCCTCTGGAGGTCGAATAACAGTTTTCCAGACATGTCTTCCGAACCTTGGTCCCGGAAAGTTAGCACCTCGAGAAGATCCAGCTCTTCGTGCCAGTGAAAATGTTCAACACTTAAATCCATTCACTGATTTTTATAAAAAATTAGCGTTAGACTGTTCTGCCCAACAAATAGCTGTTGACCTATTCGTAATCAACAGTCAGTATGTTGATATTGCCAGCTTGGGTAAGCATTACTTTAACGTTTTAAGTTTACGCTGAAAATACTTTAAAACAAATTGCAGAGTTTTCAAATCGCTGAAATGCGCCAAGATCGAAACATTGATGTTAAGTTTTGACAATGATGTGAAGTTTTGTCACTTATGTCTTAGTCAACCTGAACGGAGGCATGTAAGTTTGCACGAAATGATAGTAGTTGTGTTTTACGCTTTAAAAATATATTTTCTCCTCTTCAAATTATTTTTAGAATTTCTGTTATCGTTTGTCTGTTTCTTCTTTTCCAGCTGGAATTTCCAAGTTCTCAGGTGGATCGATCTACCACATACCTTTGTTCAGCGCTGTCAATCAAACTCATGTTGAAAATTTGGAAAAAATGTTCACGAGATATTTGATCAGGAAAATAGGTTTTGAATCGGTCATGAGACTCCGGTGTACCAGGTAAATTTAATGCTCTTCATCCGTCCTACAATAATTTTTACCACAAGTTAGACAGATATAAAGAAGAAAAGAAGAAAAAAGAGGATAGTTTTTCTGTAATAAGATATTTACAAAAGTACAGTTCGGTACCATTGTATTTCATCATAGTGTATTCTATAAATGTCGAATTACAGGGGAAAAGGGTATTTGAAACTTGCTCATCGATTTGTGTTGCGATTAATTCAACTACACGTTTTATACAATGTCTTTTTTGGATCTAACCAGAGCCATTTGAAGTGCATTTCATGTTGCCATATTTCCTTTCATGCTTTATTATTTAACAAAAATTTAATAAGGCCTTGAAACTTTTCTAGTCTTCCATAGATTGCCAAGAATATACTCACAAAATTCCAAATCAGAATGTTACTTAGTTTTCTGTCAAAAAAATAGAATGTGAGAGGGAGCCAGCAGGCTAATTTTTGAAATTAATAGACAAAGCTATAGACAAAGAAGAAAAAGAGAAAACAGAGTGATCCTATTGGTTGAAACGGGTGGCTGTCATTGATTAAGAGGGAAAACGATGGACTCTGTGAAGGATTTCTCGTGTGTTTCTGTTACTTAGTCAATTACTTGCCTTCTTTGTCTATAGATTTGTCTACCAATCTCAATAGTCAGCTTGTAGGTGAAATCTGATATAGTTAAACTGATTCTGATTAAATCTGTTCAAATGATGTTAGATGATAATATTATTTAATCTGCAAGTTACGTCTAATTGGCGAAATACTATGAAATTATTACTTGTTGTTATTGTAGCATACTTGCTTTTCCTAACAATTTTTCCATAATTGATTCATTTTACAGTGTAAATTTTAAGTCCCAACATGTGACTAATCCCATGTAATGATTTTGTAACTGTTTCAGGGGAGTTTCTATACATACGTTCCATGGTAACTTCTTCGTCCGGTCGACAGATCTTTTATCTTTACCAAACGTCAATCCAGATGCTGGATACGGCATGCAAGTTTCAATCGATGAAAACCTCACAGACATATCGAACGTCTGTTTCCAAGCTGCTTTGTTGTATACGTCTAGCCAAGGTATTTTTACAACTTAGTATTCTCTTTAATTTATCATTTGCACATAGAAAGTTTAATTAATGGTGTGTAGGACCTGAAAAAACAGCAAATTACCGGACTTCATCATCAGAGAATGAAACATTCCCTGGAAAATCAGAAAATTTTTCTGAAAATTGATGCTAAAAACCAGGAATGTCTTCTTTCTCTGCTCTGAAATCAAATATTTCTTACAATATGTGCTTTGTATTCATTTGGCTTCAAAAAATCAAGACAAAAGATGAAAAATTTGATTTTTTTCCACATAATTTGGAGGAGAATCTTTTTCTTTTTTAATGAAAATCTAGAGGAAAGCATGTGGAAATCCTGAGTTTTTATCAGGAAATTTTGCCTGGAAAATCAGGAAAAATCAAATGATTGTTAGGATATGGTGAAGAAATGAAGAATTTTAGACACCAATCTTTTTGAGCAAGAGCAGGTCCTCTTAATATTCTGTGCAACCAAATTATCAACTTTTAGTCAGTGATACCTATCCTTCCATAAAAAAATTCAAGATTTAAATTTTTTCCTTTTACAATTTTTACCTTTTTAAGGATTTTTCACTTATGATTTGGTATCAAAAAATTGTATGTATACAAAGTAACTATTATGAGGGCAAATGGTGTTCTGCTGTAGAAGGAATAAGAATACTTAATTTATTATAATGAAACTTTTTTACTTGGATAAAAGTATACTCAATTCCATTCTAAGTATCACAATTTTTATAATGGTGAATGCTTTTTGAACAACTGGCATCTTGCCATTGTTACATGGATATTCGGTGATACATTATTGGTGGCTCATAAGCTCTAAAATTCTGTTGCAGGAGAAAGACGAATTCGTGTTCACACTTTGTGCCTTCCCGTAGCGTCTAGTTTGCAGGAAATACTTTATTCAGCTGACCAGGAGTGCATTGTTGGATTACTTTCTAAAATGGGTAAGAACTTAGGAACATTCTGTTTTTCTAGAATTTGCACCTGGCAGCATAGTTGTTGGGGTATTCCCTCTTGAAATCGTGTAAATATATGGAAAAATTTCAAATATGATCCTAAAGTAATAAAAAAAAACAACTTTGAATGAATGAGGTAATAAAATGCATGAGAGGCGAGAGGCTCCCAATGTTAAGTTTATCCTATCTTAAAACTTTAGCTCTGTCGATCAACCGTGGCAGAGAATTGATTTCATGGTTGCAAAAATTTTCAGATCACACACATGGCTGCTGGCATGAAAAAATTGAAAGGCCAGCTGCTATAGCGTCAAAACCTCCAGTTTCACTGAAAATTGTTGTGAAATTTATGCATGAAAGACGAAGCAAAAGGTCTTAGCTTTGGGGGTCAATCGGGTATTTGAAATAGGAAAACTGATTGGAAAAATGAGGAGGCTAAGAACTTTCTGCATCCTGTAGTAAATAAATGTCGGATTTGTGATGTAATTGTAAAACTTAACCTAAAATTTACATTCATAGCTATTTATTCCTTGCATAACCTGAACATCTTTCAAAATTTTATTATTTTAAATTTTGTAATCTTGACCTACGCCTCAAAATTGCCGTTTCATTTTTTGTATGCTCTAAGCTCTTAATTGTTCTCCTCTCTTTTTACAGCTGTTGATAGGAGTGCACAGTCATCACTGAGCGATGCTCGAGAGGCATTTGTCAATGCAGTTGTAGATATCCTTTCAGCATTTAGAACTGTACAGTCTTACGGTGGCGGACCAGGGTCGTTACTAGCTCCGAACACCTTACGGTTATTGCCTCTCTACGTTCTGGCTCTACTGAAACAGGTAAGTAACAACTAGAGGGTAAAGTACCTAGTTTTAGTGTTCAGAGGGTTGTGCAAGCTTGATTTGAAAATTTTGTGACGTGGCAAAAAAATAAACAAATCATCGTTTTGTGACACACCATTGTGTTTAACATCCCTCAGAAAAAAATATTAAAAATTCGCCACTGAAAACTGTCATGTAAAAGCTGTCTTTATTAGGCTTTTAAAGAGCGCATTGCCACCTTAGGTACCCAATATAATACTGATATTTGCCGGGCACATAATCTAATTGAGTAAATCTGGATGCAGAATTTGATTCAGTGTTTAAACAATTAAGTAAAGCTGTAAAACCGAACTCACAAACTTAGAAACTGAATCGCGAAAATTTTCACAAAATATGGTTTTTCTTATTTTTTCAGACGGCGTTTAGAGTTGGCTCAAGTACGAGACTGGATGATAGAGTTTTCGCAATGAACCAGATGAAGTGTTTACCGTTAACATTTTTAATTCAATCAGTTTATCCCGATTTATATCCTGTTCACTATCTAGACCAAGTTGTAAGTATCCTATTTCTTTCATTTTTCGGTAGTTACACCACTTGGACCCACTTCGGGAATCAAGTCTGACTTAAAGTTTGGAAATTTTACTTCGCGTTTGGCAGATGGTTTGATAAATGGAAAGATAGCATAAAATCATTCTACTCCTCCAAAGTTGTTCATAGTTTTGCCTTATTTCTTGAATACCATAGAACCAATTTTGTCATTTCTATAATTAAAAGAAAAAGACCAACATTTTATTCCTCACCCTTAAAGAAGATCTTCTGTATCGAAAACAAAAGATATTTCTATCCTCTTTTTTTTAACTGTCCTAGTTTTGAAGGAGGAGACCTTGTTTTTTATCATGAAAAAATTTTATAATTTGCTAAATTGTGACTGGAGCTGGAGAAAAGAACCAGGAGAAATTTTTTTTTTTCTGCTTTTTAAAAGCTTAAACATTTTTCTACTTCCTAAATATTTTTTCTAAGAACTTGAGGACTATTATGTCCTTCAATTTTTGAGCTTGCCGGGCCAAACTTGCGCCAAAACGGCCCGGGTATCTTCCTCTAAGCATTTGAAAAAATTAGGGAAAGTTTTCTTACAGTGAATTACGTTCCGTTTCAATAGATCCGGTCTCAGCTGATGGTTTTTGTTCTTATCAGTGGAAAAGGTTTTGCATATGAAAATTTAAAAGCATTTAAGGATTCTCAATGATCTTTGTACTCTCATCAGACCTCAGCAGTATAATAATCATATCGGTACATGGTTTTTAAGGAGAAGAATTGTATTTTTATTGTCACAGTTGTCTATAATTTTGTCAATCCTCCTTGTACTCACATTTAAAATTTTTCGTTTTCCAGCCGGAAGTAGAATTTGAAGACAAGTTAGTTCCTCAACCTCCTCGCCTGCAACTCTCATCCGAAAGGATAGACAAGAATGGTATCTATCTCATGGACTCAGGGGACTCATTTATTTTATACGTAGGACACAACGTCAACCCTCAACTACTGAATAATCTCCTAGGAGTGCCTCATTTTAGTGCATTACCTGATATATCAGTAAGTACTCACCTTCCTTCAATCCGTTTCTTGTTATTGATAAATAATTGATCAGTGATTTAGTAGCGTACTGATGTAATTAGAGTTGATCATTTGCATTAAAGTAATCGCCAACACTGATTACCTGCAAATATTCGTGCATGAAAACAACTTAATTACCGTAATAGAGTGAGGCATGTCCTTGAAGAATGGTGTTAAATTGGTAATACCTCTAACTCAGACACCAATCGATGAGGATGTTGCCGCTTGTCTAAAAATTATAGAAATAGTGCAGGACAACTGGATAGAGTTAAGCAAAATAGTCACATTCACTTTGCAAGAGTGTGCATCCCCTAAATCCTCTCTTTTGTTGCTTCATTGCATCATGTGCCTCAGATAGTTATTTTTCTGGAAAATTCTCTAATGCAACAACAAGCTGAAATTGAATATTTTCCCTCGGGCGTGTAATTTTTTTACATTTGAATTGAAGTAAATATCTGTAAGTGTCTGACATGAATTATTTTGATTTTTTCAGTGTGGAATTGCAGAATTAGAAACTCCCGAATCAGAAAGACTGCGTAATTTTATCATTCTTTTATGTGTTGAAAAACCATACTGTCCACCCATCACTGTTTTAAGGTAAGCCTTGATTTCAACAACTCGGCAATTCAATGGTAACATTTCTCTCTTCCGCCTTTTTCATAGTTATAAGGCAACTCAAAGCTTTTTAATGTCCAGGAAAAATCATGGACTGTGAAACATTTTTCTGATGTAATTCTCCTTTTCTTTTTTCATTCTGTTTTTGACATCTCCTGACGTGTTTAAATTTTTTTTCAATTATGATGCATCAGAATATGTAACAACAGAGGAGCCCGAAATATTTAGTCATATTTTTGGACCAGCAAAACCTGGAAATAAAAACGAATGTAATATGTGTCCTCTGATAGTTTTTCACTCCAAATTTTCTTGAGATTTCATGATAAATAGAACCTGGCAGTAGGAGCTAGCTAAACCTGAAAATGGAAAGGATTGTAATATGTGTCATCTTATAGTTTTTATTTTTAAATTTTTTTAAGATTTCATGATCCTATTCAGAGAGTTGATTATAGGAAAACTGTCATTCTGTGGAATCTCCATCTCCTGAATTTTACTCAAGTTTAGGGGAATAATACACAAATGAACTTAATTCATCACGTTTATTATTTTTTGTCTTTGTTTTTCAGGGACAACAGTTCTCACCGTTCCATGTTCCTTGAGCGTCTGGTCGAAGATAAATACGACTCTGGAATTTCCTACTATGAATTTCTACAGAGGATAAAAGCCCAAGTGAAATGAGACGAGGCTTATTAGAAAATTTAGGTAATTATTTGGTCATTGAGCGCAGCGCTGAAGGGTTGGCAGTTAAGGACGTGGACAATTTTAATATGTTGATCAAGTTATCTTTTTTTACTATTGGCTCTCATTGGTCATCTCTTTTTTTATGTATTTGGTCAAGCATGATTCTTAGAAATTTATACTCTTATTTTAAACTGATTCATGTGAGGACCCAGTCATTCCTTTTCAGCATCACGTACTCAGTAAAAATTACTGCCTATAGCGGCAAAAGGGAATTTGAAGTTAATGTTTGCCTATGCAGTGGTCTATCAATTTTTAATAACCGTCAGCAGCACTGCTGATTTTAAATAATATCGATAGGAGTATCCACACGCATGCTGCAATATTATTGAAGTTGGAGCCACGTTTATCTTCTTTATGAGTTGTTCAACCCAAGAACTGAAAGGCTTTCCGAGGGAATAACTTGAAGAGTGAGAGCTCTGGTGGTTGTGATGAATAGAGCTGATTCACTTATTGTATGGTTCGACCTATCGTAGTTGATAGTGTCTGATAAGACAGTCCTTATCATTTGTGTTTTCATTTAAAAAAAAAGAATTAAAATCTTATTTACATGCACGTTTTTTAGCTCATGAAATGAAAAAATCATTTGCAGAAAAAGCACTCACATAAAAAAAAGTAATGATACTTTGGACTTAAGAACCTTTGTATCAGGTCCATCAATAATATATACTTGGGAGAGATCAGTTAATCAAAAATCAATATCGAAAGCCAAAGGACAATATTGTTCGACAATTCTAGTGAAAATAAGTCAGGGATTTCGCTGCATTCTGAACCATAAACCATGCCAGTCGATATTTCTAGTTTTTTCAAATTCTGCATGGAAGCGCTTTAATGTATAAAATAAATTCCAACTATAACTTCAAAATTACAAAAATAATAAGTTATTTCTTTGTCTTGTAAAATCGTCAGTGTGCAGATAGGCGGTATAGTTCCTTAGCCATTGATATATTGGAGTATAATGTAGTTCATATGTTAGAAAAGAAACGAAAAAAGTTTAAGTTTTGAATGTTTGTATTCAATTTTGATACTAAAGAGTGAAAAAAGATGAAAAACATTTGTCAAAGGATTCTTTGATAGTTGAATCGATTGATGTATTGAATTTCCATAAATCAATTGTGACTTGCCGAAGTCTTGGCTGCTGATCGGTTTGAAAGCATATTGATGAGTCTGTTCTGGCATCAACAAACAAGAGTACATCATAGTTTCTTCGTTAGAAAAAGAAAAGGCTGAACTGAGATTGAAAATTAAGCTTCGTTTTGTTTAATTTTATCAGTTAACCTTCTCTTTTTTTGTTGTTTTAACCGTTGGTCATTCTTTTCATAGCTATTGAGCATTAAAATCTTCGTTCTCAGTTCTTTTTTATTGGTGTTTGCGAAAATCAATTTCACTTGAACCAATCATTGTTGCAATTTTAAAGACTTTTAATGGCCTTAAAAAGAAGTTTCTCGTTACATCTTGCCTTATTAAGTACTCTAAATGATGCATCTCTGATCCCAAAGCTGAACTTTTTCCCAAAGACTCATTTTCTACCTCGTTGTGTACTGCTTTTGAAACCAGGAAATAAAGGCACTAGTCAAGTGTCACAAAACTTATAGTCATAAAGTTTTGAATAAAAAATCTAATGACTTTAACCCTTAAAATTCCCTGGGAAATTAATTTATCAGCTCAGGACCTATTCTGTACCACAGGAGTGCCTAAGTCAATGTCCCTAACTACAATATCATTTAATGTGGAGTGAAACAAGTCCTCGTTTAGTGTGGACGTTATCCTCTTCTCTACTTGAAAGACGTAGATGTTCCTCACTTCTCGTCAGTGTTGTCTTATACAAATGCCACAACTGAGCGCATTTCAAGCAAATGGATGACTGAATTCTGGATACAAGTGACTCAATATTTGTCGCTCCTCAAATAGATGTGGCAGTATGTTACTTTTTATCCGTAAAAAAGAGATTATTGTCAAGAAAAATTGGGGAACAGCATGAAATAATAATTTAATTACTCTAATTTCTTAAAGTACCCGATGTATTGCGCTTCATGTTTTTGGAGCTCAGCCACTGAAATCGAGCCTCTTTTAGTCAATTTTTTAAAGGTTGAAACATTCCTCCAAAGGCTGTAATACAATTCCAGCCTTGAGCCTAAGTGAATGGTATTTTTACAGAAAAAAAATTATAATTTTTCTCAACTTATCCACTATTGGCCCTTAAATTGTTTTAATATTGCTATTATCTTTTTCTTTGTTTATGAAAATTAAAAAAAGCGACCGCATCCCGTGTGGGTATTGGTGATAAAATTTATATAAAGCTCTACCATGGCGGTTTATTTTAATCTTATTATCACCTCTTGTTATCTTTTAATTATGTTAATAACTTTGTGTTATATGTATGATTCAACTGTATTTTAAAATTTGTATCTATATGATTTGTACGTTACATTTGTTGTTGTTTGTTCGCAATTGATTGATTTATTTATTCCTTATTTGTGTTATTTTAAGTTGAATTTACCTATTCATGAGTTGATTTCATTGCTTTTATTGTTCTTATAAAGTACAGGATGTTACAGGTACAGAAGCGATTTGTACCGTTGGAACGGTTGTTAGTTAGCTCTTTTAATCAGGGTAGTAGTGCAGGCCTGTTCGTCTTGTTCCTTGCCGTAATACTGCAGATAAGTGATCTTGGATCTATGGAATCAAATTGCTGTCAAGTTTAGATTGTTCTGTAAATAGGGTTTTTGTTGACAGTGTTGCCATGTATGATAGGATCTACTCAAATTTTTCCTGCTTGTAGCCTCCTGAAGCAGCTGAAATAATTTGAATTTTTGTACTTTTTCTTGAATGACTTATAAATTGAACTGAAAAATTTGAATTTTTTCTTTCATGGCAGCCCTGGTTTTGAACAAAGTTTGTACATTGAGTAAGGGGAAAATCTACATATATTTGAAAATGGTGAGAATCGGCCCCACCAGTCTCGGACTTTCTTGTAAATTGCATTTTTAATGTTAAATTTTTGATAATTGATTTGTAAATTCCAAATAAATTATAAAAACTGGACAACTTTTTTTGTTCCTTCAAAAATCAATAAGACGTATGTAATTGTTTAAATATTTATCCTCGATTTTAGTTTTTTCTTCCCTCTGACGTATTTTGGTCTTTTCTCAACCTCATTTAGACTAGACTGTGAATCTCTTTGTAGGCGATCCACTTAGATTGAAGATGTCTGTAGTTTCACCGTAGATATGCCTAGTAACGCACGTTGTCCAGGAATAAGAGCAGCAACACCAAAACAGAACAAAAGCGCATTAGACAATAATAATTGATGTTTTAATTTATTTTATCAGGTATTACAATGAGTGAATAAAAAAAAATGAACAGAAAATATAAATAACAAAAGATTTTAAAAAAGAATAGATTCATTAAACAAAAACAAAGTTTTTAGATCCATTTCTAATTTTAAATCTTCAAAATCATCATCAATCAAACGTTAAAATCCCACTTTTGGACTTACCAAGGGAGAATGTTCGTAGACATTCAACAACTCAAATTTCCGTTGCCACAGCAACATGCTTTCCATTCTATAAAATTAAAATACTTACTTGAAAAAATAGAATTTAGTTACTCAACAATATAAGCCACAAATTAACAAAACAGCATTGACTTGCAGGCATGAATTACACTCTTTATCACAGAGGAAACTGTTTTCAGTAAGGTTTTCCTTCAGAGATCATAAACTCACTACGATTCTATTCACGCAGTGCCTGACGTGTAACAGAATTCACTAGTCTTCAACTTCTCTCTCTCCTTTGGTTTTCGTTACGAGGTGGAGAAGAAAAGACACACTTCTTCGTTATCTCAACAGAAGATTCAGATATTGATCATTCCTTGCAAAGTGGGGATAAACACATGAGCTAAGCCTTTCATTGGATTAATTGCATGGGTTGCAGAGCTGGCCAATATAGTTCGTACCCAAAGAGTTACAAAACTGATAGTAAAACACGCCCAAACATCAAAGTTCAACAAATTAACAAGAGTGTTGACCGATGTTACCAACTTGAAAGAAAAGTCTACTTGTAGTGCAAAACAGAGCAAACTATTTCAGACCAGTACAACCAACCCATTTTGGACAAATATCAAGTACGGCAAGAGCGCGAAGAGAGCCCTGCTGCGCTTATAATGCTGTATTTTAGCAAAATTCAAGAGGCAGCTTTTTCTCGGACTCAATATTTCGTTACAGAAAATGCAGAGTATCTAAGAGCATGGGCAATGAGTGCTGGGAAATCTACAACATAATATTCAAGTCCAGTTGAAAAAATGTTTAGCTCCAGTAAAAAGTTGAGAGTATTTTCTCTATGACATTGCAATGATACATATTGCTAGGAAATATCTTCATAATATGGCCACAGCATGATGGACCTGAAAGAAATGGCGATCATTCTATTACAAAAGTTACTGTGAAGAATACGTTACAGAGTACAAACTCCAAGTTACATAATTTTAAAGTTTGTTTAGCCAAAATCGCTTATTGCAATCTTATCCGATCCGAGATCACCTGAAATTAAGCTGAGAATGACACTGAAGCTTAAGGTTTAGTTTTTACCGGTAAAGAAAAGAAACCTATTGCCGTATTGTGACTGAGTTATAGTTTTTTGAGGATTTTTCACTTCTACCCTAATAGCGTTCACTGTTACGACAATCAGCGTTAATGGGCTCCATAACATAGAACTTACAAAATAACGTGTGATTATACTAATGGGTTTAACGACAATAGTATGACAAATGTTTCTGGAAACAATTTAGGACCAACTTTCTATGGAAACCGTTCTTGCCAGAGCATAATTGATCCAATATGTAAATAGGTGGTTGTTGGTAAGTAAGTAAACCTCTGGTTTTAAAACTGCCAATTTGGTTACATTAATCTTTTAATACAATCATTGCGGCATTTACTGGTGTGAAATTGCAAAATTAGGCTACTTTTTCGATGAGTTTTAAAAAGGATTAACCGCTACAGGTTTATTTATGGTTCTCTTTTTGAAAGCACTGCGCAATCTGAAACGTCAGAAGCTTTTAAAAACTTGAAAATGAAAACCAACCTAGAGTTCTTTTCTTTTCAAGTTTTCAAAAAATATTACAAGCATCATTGCGGCTTTGCTTGCTAAGCTGGAACTAAGATTACACGAAAATTGGTAACAAGTGTTTTCCATAGCGAAATCAAGACTAAGAGACCGATAAAAGTAGTTCAATCGGGCCTTACTGTCTTTTGGTAACATCACTCGCCCACTTGTAACTTCTATGCTTTGGAACCAAGTATCAGTTCTTGATACAAAGCCGGGATGACACGCAGCATAGAAGTGAGTTAGAGCACAACTAACAATTGACTACACAGTTATCAGGACAATAAATAATTTTACAATAAATTAACACGATAGCGAAAGTTTTTCTCAAATGGAAACCCTATGTTACTTTACAGGTCTACAATTTGGCAACGTTGTAAAGACAAGAGCGTATGCTATTTGATGTGATCGCAGGAATCTTCATAGACGTCGTTATCTTCGTCTTCCGAGAACTTATCATCGTAGTTGTTGCTGAACTTCGAGCGAGACTGGCTTTTCTTCCGTCCGTCAATCTTTGGCGTTTTTCTAGGCGGAGGACTGGAAAAAAAAAGAATTATGAAAAATTTCATTTATATTGGTTGTATGATTCATGACAGCTTTTCAAAACCAAAGTCAAGGGCTATTCAAGAACTTAGGAAAAAAAACAAAAATTAAGACACTCTACAGAATGTGCTGAAAAGAAAAGTTTCCTCTCCCTATACTTAAGTTGATGAAAGCTATTAAAAACCAAAATCAAGCACTTACAAGGACATATAATTTTTTCAAGAGGCATTTAAGAGTGCCCTAGCAATGGAAATTTCCTTTTTCTCAACCTTCATTCTATGCCACCCACATGAAGAGTGAAATGTATTGTGTGTGCAGACAAGACAACACTATTTGATACTTTAGAAGCTTCATTGAAAAAGAAAAAACACATATCTTCCAGATAGTTGTGAATGAAATCGCCTGATGATTCTTTGATTTAAGCTCCGCAGTTCTGATCACAAGATACCCCTCATGTTGCTAAAGTCAGCCATGGTTTTATCGTAATTTATCTAATGATGAGGTCGCGTAAGACAAGGTTTGACCCCCTTCTCCCTTGTAAGACCTTGTAAAACAAGCTTAAACTCCTTCCCTTTCAGGTAGCTTACGTAATACTTGATCGATGTCTCTGATCAAAAGTGCTAGAGAGACTCGACTAAGATTTCGGACGAAATGCTGGACGAGAGAGTAATGTCTATGACAATTACCTTGTTTGACTGTCATTTGAGGATGACGCAGAACTACTCGGGCTGCTGTCTCTATCCCGACTTGGACTGGCAGGAGGTGAAAAAGCTTGCATTAGTTTTCCTTTGCCTTCACTCCACATGTGAGACTGTAAAAATAAAGGAAAACAATGAAATGGATTTGAATTTTTATTTATTGATACTTGAAATCAAACGAAAGTAACGAGGGCTAACGAACGATACCACCTGACTGACAATTTTGGCAAAAAAGAGTTCACTAACTCTTTAACCTTACCGCATTTTACAGTATAAACTATGCAAGCTGATGATTTTAGTATTTTCCAGTTCTGTGGGGAAGCCCTTCAATGATGTTGTAGTGTATGAAAAAAATGCAAATCTGACCGTAGAATTACGAAAATGACAAAGTTTTCACTTCGTTCTGCAAAATCGTCAGTTTGCAGATTGGCGGTATTGTTTGTTAGCCATTGATAAGTCGTTTAATTAAAAGAATAAATTATTTTCAAGTGAATGATGACAAATATTTTCCAGGAAAACAAAAATTAAACGAAAGCAAGACAATTTTAAGAATTTAAAAATAGTTTTTCTACCTTTGAGCTCTGTGGAGGAAAATATTAAGATGATTTGTTTTGAGGATGCTAGTTCGGAGGCAGAGTCCTACTGAATTCTACGCTTAAGGGCTGTTGAAAATGAGGGGCTAACCATTAAACTGGGGACAAATTCTCATTTTCCTTTATTTCTTCATTTCTCTGTTTTTCCCTGACTTTCTTCCGTTTTTCTCTGACTTCAAAATTTTCGAATTCCTTGACTTTCTTAGCCTTTCAAACAAAACTTCCATTTAGATTTTTCCTTTCAGCTACGCTGACTTCTCCTAGAATATGGAGGGAATTTCCACTTCCGGAGATTACAATTATATAGAGAGACCCACTTAATAATTGTTGGCGCTCCTTAAAATAAAACAGATTGAAGTAGCTGAGCCAACGCACTGGTTGCAAATTTCCCTCTCTTTTTCTAGGAATTCCCCGACTTTTCCAAGTAAAATCCCTGACTTTCCAGGTTTTTCAAAACGCCATAAACCCTAGGCAAGGCGAAGTCTTCTACCAATAGATGGCTTTTTTAACATGTTACACACTCAAAATCTAGAGTATGATAATTCCTGTTCGATTCTCGACACATATAAAATGCTTTTGTTACTGCATGCTTATTTTTAACAATAAATTAAAACTATAGAGGGTTGAATTGCACTTACCAAGCGACCTTCACGGCCAAACAAAAGTAAAAAGGTATCGATGAAATCTCGCGACTTTTCTTCCCACTTCTGGATCATGTCTGAGACTCGCTTCTCGCCAAAATTTTCCATTACTTTCTTGCTTTTATCTTTGAGTTCTTCCATCTTATTCTGAAACCGAAACTTCTTTTCCTACGCAAAAAGAAAAATAATTTCAATTCTGAAGAATCGCTGAATGCATAATTTTGGCCAAAATTTTTGATACGCACATTAGAAACATGCTCACTGCATTGAACACAATAATTTTCAATCATTGGGTGAAGTGCCATTCCATAATCAGGAGATGAAAAAGGAGAAAAATTCACACAGTAATTTCAAAACTTTGCGAACGTACATAGAATACTGAAATGACTCATCACAGCTCTATAAAATTTTAACCTAAGGGAAAAATTAATAACTACCAAACCATTAAAAATCTTAGGCCTTGTCTACAGGGGTGCAGATTGGACGAATTCGTTCCTTGAACTGGGGGTTCCAGGAACAAGTTATAGATAAGTTAAGACAAATTCCTGGATCAAGTTCTCCCCAAGTTTCTGGAAATGTGCTCGAGAGAATGAGGCCTTAGAGACTGCAAGAAGTTTCAGCATGCGTCTCTGAAGTCATTTATTCATTGTTTCCATTCTTCAAAAAATTTAAATTATAATTTTCTCATAATACATTTCCAATTCAACATGAACCCTATCAACGTATATCTTCTTGGTTTATTTTAGGTCACTTTTGAGGAGCTACCAAGTTTTTAAAAGTTGACTCTTGAGAAGCACTAACGATTAAGAACGAAAATTTGGGACTCTAAATACTTACATTTAAGAATGATACATTGAGCTGCTTTGCACTGTAGCCGCGCGCCAGATTCCGCCTGACATAGATGTCATAATCTTTGACAATCCTGGCAACAATATCAGATGTGCTTATTCCTTCCGTCCTCTCTGTTGCTACGAACATTCCTTTCGTTTTTAACCAAGCATAAACGTCTGTCCCTTCGTCGGTTGGGTAAGGAAGCTCATCATGGGCGACAAAGTCAATCTGTGACACAGTGTGTAATTGTTAAAAAAACTTAAAAGAGATCAGAAAATTTTGACAAAAGACCAAAAGTATTGGAAAAACCAGTTTTAAAACAAACATTACAACGGTTTCAAAATCTAACGATTTTATTCGGGAAGTTCTCTTTTGACATTGAATTAACTCCTGACTAATATATAAATAAACTAATACAAAGCACAAATAAACAAAACTGATAAATGCATAAACTAAGGAGGGGCAAAAAAAAGAGAGATCTAAATTCCATACAATAAGAGGGCAGGCTTGCTTAAGTTACAATGATTGCAGCAGAATTAACTATAATTCCTTATGAGACATCCTCAAGTTCTCCCATTTTTTAAGGAATTCTCTCTTCTTTATGTACATTGCCTTATGGATATTTCAAACGCATTTTTGTAAATACCGAAAGTGTTTTGTCCTCAGCATAAAGAGGGAAAAATTACAGAATTAGAAGTTGACATGGAAAAACTGTGCAATAGATTCCGTAAGTAGATAGATTTCTTTTGCTTAAACGCTTCCAAGTGCTCATAATTGAGCCTGCTTAAAAAGACAAAAACACCTATAGTGATAAATTTTTTTAAAAATAGGAACATTCTCCTGGTTGAAAAATGTTCGAGTGAAACTCTCACAAACCTTATGTTTATTCATGAAGTCTTCATCCAGCTGCCATGGGGCACTTCGTACAACCTCATCAACATAGCGACAATGCCTCACGGCCTCGTATCTTTCTGAGTCTTGCATTACTGTTCGCCCTTTTTTACTGTGGGTCAATTCATCACTACATACTGTCAAAAAAAAAAAAAAAATCCACACATTACGATCACAGCTAATTAAAATTTAAACATGATTAAGCAAATGTCAAATTAATTTGAGAATTTGATTCTTGAACTTCTAGAAGGAAAAAGTTCATGTTTATGGACGCAAATTATTTTCTTTAATACTTGAAAACTAAAAAATCATAAATATTTTCCATGAACCAGAATAAATAAGGACCATGATTGGACGCAACTAACTGCGTTTCACGTTGCCTAATCTTCTCTCATATTTTATTTTTTTATTAGAGAACTTAACTATACCTGACACCTCTGCACTTTCTGTAAATTTATTCTTCTGCAGATGAAGAATATATGTCCAAACTTTCGAGTTTCAATATTGCTTAGTCTTCTGCTTAAATAATCAAACATCAGAGAAACTTCGGTAACATATCATACAGTTAGACTGTTTCCAATACATCCGTCTTATTGGACGACTGAGTGTCCATTTGAGATGGGTATTTGACATAGTGCTGCGGCATGGCAGATAGTTCACTTCTTTACAGAGGTATAGAAACCCAACCTGACTAGGAAAAACATGACAAACCTCGAAACATCTGCGACAAAATAAATTGAAACAACATTTGAGAAGTTTTTTCTTTTTCTTTTATTGACATTTGCTTCCATTTGTACGCAAGATAATTTTGATAGGTACCACACGAGAGTGGAGAGACTGAAATCTGATGAGAAAAGTCCCACTGGTTCTGCGTTGAAATTAACCTTCTTACTCTCAAATAGTGTTAATGTATATGAGGAGAAAAAAATTAGAACATTGTGATTATTCCTTACCTCCAACAATTAGGTAAACATTAGGGAACAAATTCTTTGCTTGCATTAACTGTCGGGCATGGCCTTGATGGAACATGTCGTAAATGCCATCAGCATAAACTCGCACTCTTCTAGGAACTGTAAAAATGAGACAAAAAAAGATATTACATTAACGATGAGATACTTAATATGCCAAAGACAAAATAATTGTAATGTTTGTCCTTGAAAAAAAATGAAAAATTAGGTTCCATGGTTCCTAAGTTGCTTTTGAAGCGAATTACCCTTTTAGCTTTTAGCTTCATGACAGTTCTAAAACTTCAAAAAAAATCTATGGAATTTAGATGCTCCAATTTTTGGATTACCCTAGAATGTATTTAAAAAAAATTGATAGCACTTTTTTGAAGGGAATATGATACAGAAAACTCTTTCTCAAATGTCTCTCATGGAGTTACAAAAAAGGACAGAACTTTTCAAAAAAATTAGGATAAATTTTAACACACCAAGCATCTTCATACACACTGAAAAATGATTGAACTTTCTGTAATAACATTTTTTTTAATTCGACCAAGAATTTCATAAATTTCTAAAGAGATGCTATTTAACTTCATTGCAATGAAAAAGAAATATTATCAACTTTCCCATCTCTAAATGCTAATGCAATAGCTGCATTTTGGAGCTGAGTCGCATACTGTTCCCCAAAAAAAGAAAATAACCATGACATCAAAAACAGATCAAAATTTTATTCCAGGCAAAATCATGGCATTGATTTGTTCTAATATAGTTTCTTCATTCTTACAAATATTTTTGGTAAAAAAGCGAATGAGATAGGTAGACGAAGAAAAAAACAAAAATTGACATTTTTAAGCTAAAAGAAATTACCTCTACCACTCTGGGCATCTTTCAGACTGATTCTTATACTATAGTCACAGTTGTCTCTTTCACACTCAGCTTCTGGTTCGTCACTGAACGATGCTGGCTTTGTGATGGACTGAAACAAAAAGCATAATACCAAAAATTAGAAACTGGTCTACACCCATCTAAAAAAACTAAATTGACACTAGCGCTATGAATTATATCAATTGAAACCGACCGCAGAACTTGCGATATTTAGAGACCCTCTTTCAAAGTTCACGGCAGCTTTTCAAAACCAAAATCAAATAATTTCGAAAAGTTATGGGGAGCTTTCAAGGAGGTACAAAATGTCTTAAAAATGTTGGTTTCTTCCACACGCATCTTTGATTGGACCGCGCTTAGCAAAAAGGAACCAAGTCGCATTATCCATTGCCAAAGAATGAGCAATTTAATGCTTAACAAGAGAACTTTGCGCATATTCCTTTGAAAATTTTAAGGAGTTTACTTAGTACTATGTAGAAAATTCACTGAAATTTGCACAAAAATCCGCACGACTGTATTCATGTAAAAAATGAAATTTTCCAATTAAATTCGGCAATAGCTGATGTGGCTAAGTTCCTTCCTGTTTAACGCGGTCCAGTACTAGGCTACTAATACAAAAAATGCAAGTGTATGAGGTAAGGATAACATCGTTTGGCGTTTCGGATATTTGTGCAAGGGAAAAAAACACGCAATTTCCCAAAAGGTAAGAACAAAACCCCGATGATACAGAATTCGAGTTTTTTTCGAGGATAATTCCAAATTTAAAAGATATCTAAGGACTGGAGAATTAGGATATAAAATCTAGTACATTCAGAGACTTTATCCAGGCGTTATCGAACCCTTATTCATGGCATTTTTAGCGTTCTTAAGAATTATTTAATGAAAACATTACGTCTTTAACAAAATGCACTGACATCGATATTGAGGGATGTCGTAAACATAGGAGAAAAACGGGAAACAAGGCTAAAAATTACACGTAACAAACCCGAGACGTTTCGGCCCATAACTGAGCCATTTCCAGTCGGAAGAATAAAAATAAAACATAAAAATTCCAAATTATAAATTTTAACCTATTGAAGGATGAACAGAACACGTGCCTGTTTCGAACCATACCTTCAGGATTGAAAATGCCCCCTTCCTGATTAAACGAACGGAACAATTGCATCATACCGGAATGGCTTCGAGTAGGCACCTGACGATAAGTCGTGCAATATCTAACGACTGCAGAATTTATAATGTTCCCCATGATGAATATTCAGAATGGAAACACCTAGGATTTTCACGTTTTTCAGTTTCTTGATGAAATTGTCCGAGACTTTTACAAAAATCTGAAATGGCTGAAATAAAAAAATGCGCACCTACGCTTGCGACACTGGAAGTCTGCGCATTCTTTCAGAAGAAAACTGTTGTAACTCACAGTTTTTCTTCAAATCGTCTTTACTGATGACGTAACTTGAGTAATTACGGAAAAGTGAAAAACGTGAGTATCTCAGGTCAGCGGGACGCTTTCTTCATCCTAGGTTGAGTCGTAAGGAAATCCGCTTAAATTGAAAGACTTTGCTTTCGATTCGAGCAAAAATCCGATTAAATTTTTCTAGTCAAATTTTTCATGAGTCGGAACCATGCTGCTGTGCTGAGGAAAAATTCCGTATGAACATCTGAATGTTGCCAAATTTCCGTTGATAATACATTCATTTTTTTAGGAGATTAATGAATATTTCACATGGATCGTATTCGATAAATCGAACGGGTGAGATTGTATGGATATCGATTGGTTCACAACATAAACATAGCCCTAAAAGTCAATGGAGTAATCTGGGGTTTTTTGTGATAGATTTTTGATTCGTATGAGTACTAATTGGTCAAGAAGAGTGAAATGGCTACGAAATTTCTCATTTTCAGCTTTTCTGGCCAATATCTTAAAATTTCGGTTTGAGGCCATGTTCTACGGTTTTGAACCAAACGATACATCGAATCACTATCGAATACGATCCATTGAAATTTTCAGATGCTGTAGATTAAATTGCGAGATAAATTCTTCGAAAATTTGGGAGAAAAATGTCCTAAAGTTTCCTTGGAAATTTTTATTTTATCAGAGAAAGTTTGGCAACGTCTGGAGGCTCATACGGCGTTTTTCCTAAGAATGGTAGAATGGATCAAAGAGACTTTTTTTCCAGTGAACGGAAATTTCCCAAGCGTTGATACAGATCCATAGGATGAATCATCAGCGACGGACGTGTCAATAGAATTACGCCGGCTCATAATAAAATCAATAAAAATCAAACTGGTAGGCGCGCGAAACGATTCATAAATCAAACCACCGCCATATAACTTCGCGATCGAAAGAAGAACGAGTAGTAAGCTCCAACTCAAAAGATTTATTACCTCGTGACGCCCATTCATCAAGTCGAGTTTAACACTTGAACTTTCGGCCGTCGAGTTGCGTAATGCACTTGCAAATGAGCACTGCACCGCGAGTCCACAGGTTCCGCGGTTTGAGCTGTCCTGCCATGCTAAGGAAAAACGCCGTATGAGCCTTCACACGTTGCCGAACTTCTTGCGATAAAAAAAAAATTCCCAAGGAAACCGATGGAAATTTTTCTTCCAAATTTTCAGAAAATTTATCTCGCAATTTAATCTACGTAATCTGAAAATTTCAATGAAAAATATTCATAAATCTCTTCAAAAATGAATGGTTAAAAAATGGGAATTTGGCAACATTCGGATGATCATACGGCGTTCTTCCTTAGCACAGCAGTATCCTGAATTCCGAGTAGATGCCACGCAGGATAAAAATCGTGGCGTAATTTGCGATGTATCAATTGATCTGTCATTTGAACCATTGGAAAAGGTTCGATAAACAGGGTTTTCGCAACGAGCACCTTAATAATCGGTTCTTTACCGCAGCTTCAAATGGGGAAATATCGATAATCGATCGTCACTGGCCAAGCAGGATAGAAATCGTGAATTGTGTGATTCTATGCTGCTGTGTTAAGGGAAAACGTCGTATGAGCCTCCAGCCATTGCCAAATTTCTTTCGACAAAATATACATTTTCAAGGAAACTGTTTGGTGTTTTTCCCTCAATTTTCCTGAGGATTTCACTCGCAATTTGATTTAAAGCACACAAAAATTTCAAGGAAATATATTCGTAACTTTTTTTGAAAATTACTGCTTTATTAGGGGAAGTCTGGCAGCTCCTGAAGGCTCATACGGCGTTTTTCTTTACCTTAGCAGAATATGTGAATCAGGCAACCTTCGATCCGGTCTCGCTTCCGGAAGATTAACATTTTTCGGGAGGAATAAAATGAACCAATGAACGGCCATCACCGGACCGGACCGTGCCTCCGGCTTTGACCTTTACGCGAACGCTACTCAAGATGTGAACTTGTTAGACCGGTGCTAGGACTTACGCGGTCCGAACGACATTTCCGAATTGAAACGATTTGGAATAAATCGCAGGCTGGGTGGTCAACTGTGGGATATTATAAAAATGGTCGATTTACGATGATCTTCAAAATTTTGAAAGATTTTGACAAGATCGTCTCAATTTTGCAGTGAAAAATTCATCGTTTCTCCTACGAAAGAGCGTAACTCTGTTTTAGTGTTTCTAAGTTTTTCCGTGCGGATTGCATTTTTACGAGGAGATTTTTGGGGATTTCGATTGAAAATCTCACTGATTTTTTTCTGATCTCATGCAAAAATTGATTCAACGAAAATTATGCAGGTTTACTCTAGTAAATAATTGAATTGTTTGAGTAGATTTCGCAACCTTGGAAGGGAGTTAGGTTCCTTCGTACGAGAAACGACGAATTACTCGAAATGTTTATTTATTCCTGTGTCAACAGCAGGACGTTTTCATGCTGAAAGGAACTAAATTCATAGGATTTGCGAATAGCTTAGTTCCTTCAGCATAAATACGTTCAAGTGTCAATATTTTTAGGGTAAATTTTGCAACTTTGGAATAGAATTACGTTCTTTCGTTCGAGAAACAACGAAAATTTGATCCAGCAATAGTTTCAAATAACCCCGCGGAAACTTAAGCTTTCATGTGAACTGGTGTTTACACAGAATAATAGCATGTTTACTCCCGATGGTGCTGCGGATTTTCTTTTGTATAACTGTGTGTCCTATTAAGTAAACTATTTGAACTCATCTCGTTCAAACGAGAAGGCCCGCACAGTCCTGAAGCTCTTCAACAAAGACACAAGACTCCAATTAGATGGAGGAGGGGAGAGAAAGAAAAGAAAAAAAGAGAGAAAAATTGAGTTCCGCGGATCGAAAATCCGATGGCTGAAGATTAATTACATAACGGCGGCTTCGGGGGGGTGTTAATTAGATTTAGTATCGGTACGAGCTCTTGTTACGATGGTGAAAGTTTAAAAACACGGATCCTCGCTGGTAATGTTGCCACATTTTATTTATTAAAAAAGTATATTGCCAACATTTTCCCGTGAGACTTTCAACGGCTGTTCTCAGTTTCTACGCGAGTATAGAAAAGCGCATAGGAAAATGAGCGTATATAGAAGGTAAAACCTCATGAAAATCATGTTGGGCACAAAAAAAATGCTAAGTGAACTTCAATAAGCACAAATTGCTGAGCTTATACTAAAACGCTCGGTAGGAACAATACTGCACAATCGACTGCAAGTTAGAAATCCCGAAAACGACGAAAATGCGCCGAAACGTACATGTGCATGATTAGATGTATCGCGTAAAATTGAAGGCGTCGTGCATTTTCAAAACCGCGTGTGCGCTGTGCGGGCACTTTTTACTTGGTTTAAGATTGAAGACTTCTTTGGTTATATTTTTAGTATTATTTGGCTCGATGCTTAAGAGAAGAAGGGCAAATCATACGTTTTACAGGAAAATGAATAATTTTGCAGGAAAAAAGGAAATCTACCCATGAGACAAAAATGTCGGATCGAGGGTATAACGGCCGGCGTTTTGGAACTTTCAAGCACACCATGAGAAACCCTAATATAAATAAACAAACTGTCTACGTCAGTCGAATCCCCCTAATTTTCAACCCGTATTAGTCACCTGAAGATGGGAACCCCACCCGAGATGGCAATCGCGTTTTAAAAAAAACTAACAAGTAATGTATGATCAGTTTCAAAAAATGATATTTATCCTCGTTTAAAGTTGTACTTCCTGGTGAGAAACCGAAGTTTCCTCCCACTTCCCCGGAATTTTTTGGGGGAAAACTACTTAAATCCGCGGAGTCTGGACAGAAATATCGATTCTTTTACTTCTTAGCCGTTTCTGATGACCGAAATTTTCTTCTTCAGCGCAAAAAGAACTGACCCATTGAACGCCACGAAGATGGCAACGCTGTTTCACCGTGAGATCGAACCTGTGTGCCATTAATGTCAACATCCAAGCGGCAATAAAATGACTCCGGTTTGGCGGCTGACGAAAAAAGGGCAAGTTCTCGGACCACAATCTCAATGCTATGTAACGTCATGAGTCATGACTCGATGGGCTGCGTCGAATTATGACGTCTTCGACTGGAGAGGGAGGGAGAAGAAAATGCATTTAACGACGAGTATTTCGACGCGATGCACATTATTCTCCCGTGCTGAGGGAAAACGCCGTTTGAAAATCCAAATGTTGCAGAATTTCCGTTCATAAACCATTCATTTTTGAGGAGATTTATGAATATTTTTCATTGAAATTTTTAGATGCTGTACTTAGATCAAATTGCGCACTGAAAAAAAAAACCACATTGGATCTAGAGTCCAGACTCCTGAAAATATTGACAAGAAAAAGGACTCTTGATTCAATCAGATTGAAGCTTAAATCAAAAGGAAATCCGCTCAAATTAAGAGGCTTGGTTCTTGATTTAAGCTTAAATCTGATTGAATCAAGAGTATTTTTTCTTGTCAATGTTTTTAAGAGCCTGGACTCTAGATCCAATGAGTTTTTTTTTCCAGTGCGAGATAAATTTTTTTTAGAAATTTGGGAGAAATATGTCCACAAGTTTCCTGGGAAATTTTTAATTTATCACAAGAAGCTCGGCAACGTCTGAGGGCTCATATGGCGTTTTTCCTTAGCATGACAGATTTGCACGACGAGGTAATCATGGCGGGCAGGACCTAGGCGGCTTGTTCTTTTCCCTGGCAATTTGAGAGGGGTTGAGCATAAAAATGCTTTTCACGAGAATGGAGAATTTGCACGCAAATTTTTTATTGCTTCATCTGAAAATGCCTAAAGAGCTGATTTTGCAGTATTTTTTATAATTTTTTTCGGCTATGGGAAATAGTACGAAAATAGATTTAAAAAAGTGAGAAAATGCGCCGCTAAGTGACGTTATCTGGCGGCATTCCCCATATAAACGCATGTATTTTAGCAGATTAGAGCATTTTGTCATATCGACGGTGAAACTACCAAACCACGTATCTCGTTTGCGGTGTTTAAAAATCTCCGCTCACATTTTATTTTTTTGAAGTAGACCAAATCAATATCATTCCTTGAAATTTTCACAGAATTTTCTCCGCACGAAGAGGAAAAGTCACGGAAATTTTCAAGACTGGACGTTAAGTAGCTTTTCATTTAAAAAATAAAGTATGACAGGAAGTCTGCGACGTCGCAAACCGAGATACGTGGTTTGGTAGTTTCACCGTCGATATACTCTCCAATAATTGTTAAATTTATGAACCAAGGGCATTCTCGTGTTCAGTTCACTAGGTAGCGTCCATTCAAACACGGAATTTATCAAATTTCAGACACCTGCAAATTCTCCGTTTTCACCGCTAGGTAATTACTCCTAGAAATTGAAAAAATAAGAATTATTTGATGACTTTTTGGATTGTGGCGAAACTTCTTACATTTTCGACAACTTTCCATCCTGCTGAAGCTTCCTACCGAACCTTGGAAGCACGAGTAAAACCACCCGAAACGTTACAACGCGACGCAATGAGGTGGCCAAAAAGCCTATTATGCAACACGAAAAAACATCACACCACTTTCGAAAGTGAGATTGATTCGAGCTGCCAGATTGGCAAGTACGATAAAATTCAATAATAGACCGCCACATAGGCTTCGGTTGAAACTTAAGCGCCACAGTACCGTTTGGAATGTCTACAGTTTTTTCACGTGGAGTTCGATGTGATAAAAAATTTCGAAGCACGAACAAAGCACGGGATGGGATGTGGTTGACATAAAAGAATAGCGCAAGACGTGATTCTTCCTAAATATTTCGCGCAGAAAATTTTGAAAGTAATCAACATTCCCAAAATCTGCTCGACAGTTACAAATGCGCACTGCCCTGCTAAGGAAAAACGCCGTATGAACCTTCGGGCGTTGTCCAATTTCCTTTGGTAAATCATTAATTTTCGAGAAAATTTGTATTCATTTTTCTTCCAATATTTCAGAAAATTTTGTTCGCAATTTTACCCACAGTTCTTGAAAATTTCTCAGAAAAATATTAATAATTTTCCTCAAAAATAAAAATTTTATTGGAGGAAATTTGGCAACTCTCGAATGTTCATACGGCGTTTTTCCTTAGCACGGCAGTGCACCTGTGTTTTAAATTCCAATGGGTATATTCAAATTTTCCACTCGCTGGGGGAAAAATATGGAGGTCAAAACAGCTGTAGAAGTCACATAAAAATTCAGCATGAATAACACTTTGATATGATAAAACCTTCCTTCTTCCTCTGCTTCAAGGTGATTTTAAACGTCTCCAAGCATATACCGTGCTCTGTAGAAAATTATCCCCAAAGGCGCTCTAAAATTTAGATTACTTCAGTGTCCATGTTGACTGATGACTTCAGTACATTTTGGTTACTTTGACAGCAGAAAGAAAGAAACAACTTAAAACGGGACTATGGCCGTAAATAATAAAAAGAAACACATAAAATAAAATAAAAAGTCAGACGTATAAGACGTTTTGCAGGGATCACACCCGCATTTTCAACCGGCAGCAGAGATGTTGAATTAACGAACATAAAGTGCTACTTGGTCCATTATGAATTTATTCAGGAAAACTCTCCTATGTACGCCATATACTGTGTGAAATTTTTGTACGTACGAAGACGTGCATTGTGATTGTTCTGTCCAATTGCGCATCGGGAGGGGGAGGGAGGGGGGGGTTACAAAATTTAGAAATGGAATTTTTTGACTTCTCCAAGTTTTCTTCAATCAATCCCAAAGAGGAATCATTAGGTCCTTTGAGTAAATGCAATGTACATGATATCAATCCATCATCATATCCATGTCGAAGGCAAATACTAAAATCAGGCATTTTGCCAAATGCCTAGACAGGTAATCAAATGTTCTAGCTAAGATTGAAATTCTGATTCTTTTCCTAATTTTAGACAAAATAATTAATTGACCCAGTAAGAAAAAATCATCAGTAAAATTTTGCAACCCAAAATAGTATTTTAAACGATTTTTAGCTCCCGAGTAGACACTCATCTTGAATTATGTGTCACTTATCCTGAACATGTGTGCTTAGAAAGGTGGGCAAAATTTGAAATTTAGCGGAAATTGAACAAAGCGCGATTGAGCAGCCGCCGCCCGCGGCGCACTACGGTCCGGAACTCAAGAATA
The DNA here is from genome assembly GCF_001854935.1 of Bemisia tabaci. Taxonomy (NCBI): domain Eukaryota; kingdom Metazoa; phylum Arthropoda; class Insecta; order Hemiptera; family Aleyrodidae; genus Bemisia; species Bemisia tabaci. The sequence goes on from NW_017547239.1 coordinate 2,397,449, forward strand.
GGAAGAAATAAGTTGGATAATGACTGAAAGATCACAAAAGTTTCGATGATGATGTTTTCTGAGTCGCCAATTTCGAATTTGATGTCAAATTGCCGAGATTTTAACACCCTGACCTGTAAATCTTTGGCAAGTTTATGGCACGCTGCGGCGCGGCGTGCTGCCAGCTCGAAACTCACATTGGCGCCTACAAACCTAAGGGGATACTTCAAGCATTGCGCAATGCGTAAAGTAGCCCCTTACAAACCTAAGAGGATACTTCAAGCATTGCGCAATGCGTGAAGTAGCCATTTGGGTTTGTAGGCGTCGGTGCGCGTCTCGCGCTGGTAGCACGTCGCCGCGACTCTCCTGGCGGGTGGGTGTAAAACGCTTTCTTGCGGGGAGATCTCCCCGGCGGAGAAACTCGTGTGTCGTTTAATTTTTTTCCCCCAACTTTTTTTGTCAATTTTTGACTTTTAAAACTACACACTGGTCGTGTGAAATAATAAGTGAACTCTCATTGCTAGATGAAGTGTAATAATGAAAGGCGGGTCGTGCGCTATGCGCGCTGCGGACGGCGCAGGGCGACTCATGAAATTCTCCCCGATGGTCTGTCGAACAAAGTGGGACATGTTGAATCTTGGTCTGTCAGTAGAGAAAAGTAAGTGAATCGAAAGTGCGCTCCTTTGATACAGACATTCAGACAATACATCCAAAAGCGACGAAACGCTCTGTTCCGTGCCTTCCGTTCGTTCCATTTCGTGTTAGTCTTGGCGCGAAGTTTGAAATACATGTAAATCAGGATTTTTTTCATAGGATTCTTAATAATCCAATCTCTCCCGGCCATAGAAAGATTGGACATACGAGAGTCGGGTATGAAAATCCTTTCATTTTTTTTGTCGTTATTTTGTCGAAGCGGGCCTAAGAGAGCGCGAAGCGCCCTCTGGAGGTTGGGCGCGTAGCGGCCAGGTGGTATAGCCCCCTATTGATTTCAAATCCGTTACATCCATTTACACCGACAACAATTTAAAACCAAGAGGCATGCGAATTCCCTCGCGTGTAATCTGGCAGCGACGCGAAGAAGAAACACTTCAATCGCGCCGCAAACCAGATGCAAGCACATGGCTGTTACAATATTTGACGGATAACTGACCTGCTCGTTCAGCCGCTGACAAAAATAACAGGCATAAAAATAAAATAAACGCCATATTCGAACGTGCCGCGGCTGACCGGCTGCTCTTGTTACAATAAAATAGGTGAAGGTTCAAGTCTGTTTTCCGATATGTTCTTGACCAATGGTCAAACAACTCGAAATCGAGCGATTGTGCTTTGCAAAGCCGTCGTGTCAATGAATGTAAAAAGAATCAACTCGCAGGAGCTTTCCCCGCCCTGATCTCTCACTTACACAATTTTCGTCCTGCACGCTGATTATTGAAATTCATAGGCAAAGCTGTAGACGAAGAGAAGGAGCGAAGCCACCATGTCAATGAATGTTAAAAGAATGAACTCGCAGGAACTTTCCCCGTCCTGATCTCTGACTTAAAAAATGTTTGACCTGCACGCTGATTATTGAAATTTATAGACAAAGCTATAGACGAAGAGAAGAAAGAGCAAAGCCACCATGTCAAAGAATGTAAAAAGACTAAACTCACAGGAGATCCTCTCGTCAGCGATCTCTTATTCATAAAACTTCCGACTTGCAGCCTTTCTGAAATTGATCGACAAAGCGATAGACAAAGAGAAGATGAAACGATCCCATTGCATTGGTGGTGGCAGGTGGTTACAGTGGACAAAAGGAGGTAAGTAATAAACTGACTAACGGCAACCCACAGGAGACCCTATAGTTCGTCTATCATTTTATCCCTTACTCTATATGAACCACTCGTTTCGACCAATAAGATCCTCTCAATGATCAATGAAAACATTGACAAGAAAAAATACTCTTGATTCAATCGGATTTTTGCTTGAATCAAAACGAAATCCATTTAGATTAAGAGGCTTGGTTCTTGGTTTAAGCTAGATTCTGATTGAATCAAAAGAACTTTTTCTTGTCGATATTTTTGAGAGTCTGGACTCAAGATCCAATGTGTTTTTTTTTCCAGTGCACTGTGGGATACGTGTACACCCCGCATCCCTGGGTGTCAGGGGTGCTGTATGGACGGCCCATCAGGAAAAGCGATGCGCCCTACCCCTATGATGAGTTTGTAGGGATGGATGAAAAAATGTTCGATGTCACTCAACTCATTACTTGTTTTAACTCATCGAAATGACCAGGGGGGATGAGCTATGAACTCTACGAGCCAGGCAAAACACGCACAGGTTAACTCACGCGATCCAGTTAGGGATGGCGACAAGATATAAATGACACTTCCCAGATTAAAAAGAAAAAGGAAAAGAAAATCGCCGGTCGAATCTCTGTACTACCAGACAGAAGATGGGTCATGGAACTCTGCAACGTCACAAAAAATGAATTACACGACGTTTTCGTATGAATGAAACGGCGGAAAAACTGCATGCAATCGAAACTTGATGAAATTTTTTCAATCGGTGATAGCTTACAATTTTTCATTCCCAGGGTTGGATCGTTTTTTTAACTGGCTTTAATGATTGCAATTTACACCATGAATTGGTATCAGCGATACACACGAAATTTCACGAAATGAAATTGTTTTTGTCGAAAGAGTGAAATTTCGACGATTTCCCAGGGACTATGTATGGAACCCGAAAAAATTATCAGAGAATTCGATAAGAAACTTCCAAAGTTGACTCTCGACGTTTATCTTTCAACATTAAGATTTTACTGTTGTTATACATTTCAAGATAAAATTACTCCACTGCATAAGTTCTAAGAGGCCGGCCGTCCCTACATTACTTGACGCACTGTTTCAGCATTTTCGACGAAGCCCCTTTGAAATTTTATTTCGTGAAGTCTCATGAAATTCTGCGTCTCTGATTGGAATCTGTGTTTCAGTGGGCTCAGCACGATAAATGATTAGAAACATTCATTGGTTTTCTCCTAAAAAGTAAAAAGCCCGAAAATTTTCTCCCAGTTGCATAATTTTCTGCTCGAGAAACTTGACAATTACACTTGACTTTCACACTTGAGATGCACGTTTCGTGTGCGACGAATTACAATGACAGACAACGAAGGGGCCAGACTCTTTTCCTCGGAAAGAGACCGGATAATCGCATGCTTAAATAATCATGGAGACAAACAAGAAAAGACAAATATGCTGTTGAGAATTTTTTCCACAGAAACAAGCCTGTTAAATAGGACGACGTAATCCTCGTCAATAAACCTTACCTCACCGATAACGTGATTTATTGGCGTCTACGACTTCGAGAAAGCGGCAAATCAAATGAAAGAACACTTGACGACAACTTACGAATCGACTAACATGGGTAGGTATACGAGAGATTTTAAGCATATCATCTCCTGAGGTATTCGTATAGCATTATGTTTTTCAAAGATCAAGAAAAATTAGCTATAGAATATGGTGCTTGCACGCACCAGTTAAAATCTCAGATTGCACGTCTTTATTTTTACCGATGCAATCTGTGTCTGCCTCCTGTACTGCCGTGCTGAGGAAAAAAACCGTATGAACCTTCAGGCGTTGCCACATTTCTTCTGATAAAAATCACATTTCCTAGTGAATTTATGAAAATATTATTTCAATAATTTTTTTTGCAATTTTACGTGAAGATTCTGAAAATTTTACGAAAAATATTCATATCTTTCCTAAAAAATAAACATTTTATCGAAGGAAATTTGGCAACCCTCGAATGTTCATACGGCGTTCTTCTCAGCACGACAATGCAGCAGAGTGCGCCAGGAGCCGAATTTTTTCATTACTTCTGCAGCGAAATACGACGTTCGAGGGTAAAACAGATGGTCTGAGGGTTCATGTGGCGTCCTTCATCGGCATGGCAGTGCGGCGAAAATTCCGGCAGAGGGCCTTCTTTCCATTGCTTTGGCTGCACTGAGTGCACTATTGTATGAAGAGCAACTCTACCGTGCTAAGGAAAAACGCCGAATGAGCCTTCAGACGTTGCCAAGTTCCCTTCGATAAAAACCGAATTTACTGGGAAAATTGTAAATATTTTTTTCCAAATTTTTCGGACACTTTGTACGCAATTAAATCTAAAATATCTGAAAATTTCAAGGGAAAATGTGTATGAACACTGCCGTGCTAAGGAAGAACGCTGTATTAACATTCGAGAGTTGTCAAATCTCCCTTGATAAAACATGTATTTTTGACGACCGTCATACACATTTTCTCTTGAAATTTTCAGATATTTTAGATTAAATTGCGTACAAAATTTTCTGAAAATTTTAGAAAAAATATTCACAGTTTTCTCTGTAAATTCGGTTTTTATCGAAGGAAATTTGGCAACGTCTGAAGGCTCATACAGCATTTTTCTTAGCACGGCAGAACTGCAGGCCGGTCTTTAGAAAATTCCGTTCGCCCTTCAAGAGTCAGATGGAAAATTCCTCATATCAGATTTTCCAAGGAAACCAAGAGAACTCCCCTCTCGCCCGTCTCATATCGCATCTGAAAGCGATCGCTAATGAGTCTATTTCGCAGCGGTCGTCGCAGCTTTCGGTCTCGATTTAGAATAAATTGCGTCTCTTGTCCCGGGAATTCAATCGCTTGTGTCGCGCGGTGCAATCAGGTTGGACAAGTCGCGAGGTTGCCGCTTATGGCAAGTAAATCCGCGCATTTCAGCAAAGTTGAAATAAGGAAATTGGAAAAACCGGCATCACTGTGAGTTGTGCAAGAAGGTTTCCATCACGTTTGCGAGGCGCTGATCGGGGTTTTTGCATTGTTCGATCCTGGCTGACCGTTCTGGAGCTTGAAACAAGTCGCTCCTCTGACGTAAGAGGATATCTAACATTTTGCGTGAGCTCCAGACAGCATGGATTTACATGTAAAACAGGGCTCATGTATTGATTGCGATACGCTCTTACGTCAGAGGAGTAATAATGCTTAGTAGGCGTCCTGTCACTTCTTAGGTAACGCCGCGTTATATTTAGCACGCTCGATGTGGGATAAAGGCTTAAGCTTTTGATTAATGTTGGCTTGTACATTAGTTACGGACGCTTCGATGGGAAATGGTAGCCTCACTGCTGAGTTATTGCAAGAGAAAAACTGCTATCGTTTCTCGATCATGAGATAAGTTTACTTGGATTTCAAAATTTCTTGGTATGAATTTTAAAATTTTTTTAGAATTCTAACAGGCAGAATGTAGTACCTGTGAATTTTTTACCCAACGATGTATGCTCTGCAGATGGGAAACCCTCCGAAATGCGGTAACAATCCTAAAATGTACTGATGATAAAATAAAAATCCATCTTCGGCAAATACTAGACTTCTATTCTAGAAAAAACTCAGAATTTTCAGCACTGCAAGTGAAAGCTTTTCCTACTCTTCACGATTTCATTCTTAGTGCTTTTGTCTTCCCCAAGTTACAGCTACTTGCTGGTTCTGTTACGAAAACATCTTGCGTCCAACTTTCCACTAAATGCGCCGTAATATATAGGTAAAAAGTCAATTTGGCCCCTAAAAAATCTTCAATGGCGCCTAAAAATCGGGCTTGATACGCCACATGGCTCCTAAAACTCAAAGGTGAGTTTCGAACACTGGTCTGAAGGCTCATACGGCGTCTTTCCTTAGCACGGCAGTATAGCCTGCCAGCAGTGCCAGCTCGGATATTTCTTTACTTGCCCCACTCCAACTCGCGTTGCCCCCATCGCGATTTGATGGGGGTAAAGGAAAGACACGAAGCTATGACGAAATAACGTCTTGGACGTTGGCAAAGGCAAACTTGCGATATAGCGAAGTTGGGAACGACGCAATGCAGTCGTGTTGCGATGGATAAACGACGTGCAATCATGGAAACATTCTCCGAAAGGGTCGCCGACCGACCGGGAATCGAGGCACTTGACTTGGCAAAAGAGAACGGATTCCACAGAGGATCGTAAAGGACTGCCGTGCTAAGGAAGAACGCCGTATCGGTATTTAACAGTTGCCTTTCCTCCAATAAACTGCTTGTTTTTTTAGGAAAGCTATGAATATTTTCCCTTCAAATTTTCAGGAGCTTTTGATGAAATTGTGAACAAAATGGAGATGTTGCATGATTGAGGGATTTGCGATTTGACTGTTGATTCTCATGTAAAAGTTCGCGAGAAACACGATGGTGCCACTGGTTTTCTCTGAAATCAACTCCCAAGCTCAAAAAAAGCTCTCAACTTGAAGCCAAAATGGAGGGGATATCCCACCCTACCCTGAGAGTCCACGTACATCAAGACAAACTCTCCATGCAAAGATAGGGAGCAAATACATTGACAGGGTTGCCGTGATTTCAGTTTTAGAGTCCCCAAATAAGGTGGCAGCCCTGTCTCTGTATTTGCACCCTATCTTTGCATGGAGAGTTTGTCTTGTTGTAGAGGTGGACTCTCAGGATAGTGTGGGATATCCCTTCCATTTTGGCTTCAAGTTGAGAGCTTTTTTTGAGCTTGGGAGTTGATTTCAGAGAAAACCAGTGGCACCATCGTGTTTCTCGCGAACTTTTACATTAAAATCAATATTCAAATCGTAAATTCCTCACACGTGCAACATCTCCATTATCTGAAAAATTGGAAGGAAAATATCCACAAGTTTACCAGGAGTTCTTGTTTTATCAAAGGAAATTTGGCAACGCCTGAAGGTTCATACGACGTTTTCTCCTAGCACGACAGAGGAGTCGTTCGCTAATTACGGAATTGAGGAGTCACGATAGATCCAAGTACAACGAACGACGAGAGATTCGTCGAATTTATCACGTGACGATAGGAATTAATGTAATCGGCGGTGGACTTTCCGATTTACGATTTACGGTGAAACAATCGAGTAGAATTGGGCTGGGGTTTGTCCGCTGTACATACGTCGTTTATTTCTATGAACTCTGGTAAGCGGGAATAATTCGTTTGGAAATTGGAGTGTGGAGGTATCCAATGTAATCGACGGACGACGCACGATGGTTCGAGTCAATGGGAGAGGTCGGACAAAATTTGGAAACTTGAACAGCTTAAAACTCTGTTTATACGAAACTTTGAGGTTTTGAAAGTGGTTGCACTGGTTTCCTCGTGGAATTTTCTTCTAACCGCACCCCTTAATATTTACCAGGTGATGAATTAGACATACAAATTAGCAAGTCTTGTCAAAAATGTAATGTCCGACCTCTCTCCTAAACTCGAACCACCGCACCGTGCGACGCTAGGAGCAAAAGGAAGAGGAATGAAAAAGTAAAAAATAGTGTAGTTTCTTCGGAAAATACACTAAAAAATACATCGGAAAGGAAAATGTCGAAGTCGCCTGTAAGGCTTTACTTTGATCGACTTTTTTCCACAATCACTTTTTTCCCATAGGAATCTCGGAATTCGGGACCTGGAAAATGCTTAAAAGTGACGCCAGCTCTCCCACTTGCATTACGACTCTACGTACTCTTTGTGTGGACCCAGCACCATTTCTCCTCAGTGTTACATTACAGTGTTCGGGTCACTTCTTAGTATTTTTTTCTCACTCCCAGTTTTTAAGTGCTATCTTTTCAACCGAACTAAATTTTCTATTCCCGCAGTCATTAAATGTAAGCAACTCTGACCTCGACTTTCACTCCAGCAAAAGTTCGCCAAAGTCCCACTATCAACATCCGTCTCCAAGGTTCCAAGACGCCGCAACGGCGAAACCTTTCAAAGTCACGGTCACGGTGGGGCCGACCTCGCGGTGGAAGGGGGCTGCTCCAGCGAGAGGTCGCGGACTGCTCTCAGGAATCGCGGGCTACAGCCGGGTCGCCCCGCCGGCAAAAGCGTCAATAACCTTATCATCGCGGCTCGCGGTGCGTCCGCGATCTGGGGTCCCGCTCCGTGTATTTTTAGCCGGCATTCCTGCATTTTTTTCGCGCCGGCTAGGGCTACACAACTGCGGTTGCCCCCGATCGAGACCGCCTCGCCGACCGGACGACAAGGACACCGGCGAAATTTTTCCGCGCGCAGATCGAAGTACCAGCGTGGAACGAGTGGAAAAGTTGAACGTTCCGGGCTGGGGACTCATTATTAAAATTGATAGACAAAGCGATATACAAAGAAGACGTAGAGAGTATAGGGCGATCCTATTGGTTGGGACGAGTGATTCTCATTGACTTAGGGGCACCGGAAAAAAAAACACATTGGATCTAGAGTCCAGACTCTTAAAAACATCGACAAGAAAAAGTACTCTTGATTCACTCAGAATCTAGCTTAAATCAAGAGCCAAGCCTTATAATTTAAGCGGATTTCGTTTTGATTCAAGCAAAAATCCGATTGAATCAAGAGTATTTTTCCTTGTCAATGTTAAGAGTCTGGACTGTAGATCCAATCTTTTCTCATTTCTTTAAGTTTGAAGAGCTTGACTGAACACTGAAAAAAAAAACACACTGGATCTAGAGTCCAGACTCTTGAAAACATTGACAAGAAAAAGGACTCTTGATTCAATCAGATTTAAGCTTAAATCAAGAACCAAGCCTCTTAATTTGAGCGGATTTCCTTTTGATTTAAGCTTAAATCTGATTGAATCAAGAGTCCTTTTTCTTGTCACTGTTTTCAAGAGTCTGGACTCTTAAATCCAATGTATTTTTTTTACCAGTGAACTTTATTTCTTACCGATGTTTCTGGAGCAGAGCAGCGGTAGTAAAGAACTCATCTCACCTGAAACAAACAAGAGGAAAACACAGATTAGATTTGATATGTTCAGATTTAACATAATTACCTAAAGTTGTTTGAATTAGCACAAGACGTTGAGTACAACAACCTAAAAAAAAAAGGATGGGACTGACTGACCCACTATCGCAAGTCGTTTTACTACAATGCTTTTTATTCACTGACTCCATAAGTAACCATCACTTGTCCAGCCTTTGTAGCCATAACTACCCACAAATAGTAAACAGGGTAACAGAATTGGCTCTTGCCGCCGAAAATAGCCGTTTTCGGCGGGACGTTGCATTAAGTAAGAGTAGTAAATTACAAATATCAAGGACACTGCAGGAACTTGATTGATGGGCTCTAATCATACGCCCACAATCCGATTCTAGCAGTGGCGTGGCGTGCTTTGCGATATATCGATTGTTATGCCATTTAAACCTATGGTGAAGAATCGATTATTAAGGTGTTCGCTGCGAACACCCTGTTTATAGATCCTTTTCCATAGGTTTAAATGGAATAAAAATCGATATATCGCAATTCACGCCACGCCACTGGAGTCTAGCCATTGATTTCTGATTACAGCGGCCGGGGGAAATCAAATTTTCGTCGCTTGACCGATTCGACGCGCACCCTTCCACGATTGCTCGTCCCCAGGGATTCTTAGACCGGCCGGGCGGCCTCCATCAATTTTAGATTTCCGCGTGAGCCTTTAAGTCAGGATAATAACACGGATCGAGATTCAAGGACACGGCTTTTGCCCCACCAATGGATCGATTATCGATTTTTCTCCGTTGGAAGCTATGGTGAAGAATCGATTATTAATGGAACACCCTCTTTATCGATCCTTTTTCATAGGTTAGAATGACAGACCAATCGATAAATGGCAAAGCACGCCACGCTACTGTCCCGAGTCCCATGACGCATGTGGATGTGGATGCGATTAGAGTCCCTTTATACTGAAAGTAAAGACAATCCGAATCCATTTTTTATTGGCTCCTGTATTTTAGGCCTCAACTGTATTCCAGTCTCGATTTGATATGAGAGCTGTTAGAGAATGGGAGTCGCTCGTATTGCATACAGAAAAAAAGGAGGTGTTTGTATCTTGAGGATTGTGTACCCTGTGACGTAGGTCGGTACAACCTGGTCAGCAAAATCCGGGATTCGAATCATGAAAAATGGATCATAATGTTCAATTTTTTTTGCTTAAATCAATTCACACTGGAAAAAAAAACACATTGGATCTAGAGTCCAGACTCTTGAAAACATTGACAAGAAAAAGGACTCTTGATTCAATAAGATTTAAGCTTAAATCGAAAGGAAATTCGCTCAAATTAGGAGGCTTGGTTCTTGATTTAAGCTTAAATCTGATTGAATCAAGAGTATTTTTTCTTGTCGATGTTTTTAAGAGTTTGGACTCTAGATCCAATGTGTTCTTTTTTCCTGTGTACGTCATCACAAAAATTCCAAGATGCCCGAAATGCAAACACCTCCTTTTTTGTCTCTATGCTCGTATTGTTAGACAAAACTCGTGACGTCATAGTATTTATTCAGCCGCAAGTATTATTCGTCAAATAAAACCGAGAATCCCCCGTGCTGGCGGGAACTCCTTTGCGTCGCGCCGATAATTGGACGTATTTCTGCCGAACGGAATTGAACTTCGTGTATTAAGACATGAGCCCCGAGACCCATAAGAATACATGCATAACACGGCCCACGTCATATCGCACACGGTTGTTCGGCAGAAATACGTCCAATTACCGTCGGCGAATGTTTGATCACGATCAAAGTTTGCTGGAAACAATTTGCGGTTAAAAACCGCGAACTTATCTAAAAGCTACGCCCATGCTTCTGTCAACGCAGAACGAGAGTAGACGCGAACTTCGAGCAAACGAAATGAGGGCGAGACAGGCGTGACTTTTCGCAGACAGAATGAGGACGAAAAGGCCGCAGACCGCACATTAAACAGCAATACCGTAGTAGAAATAGGGCGTAGTTACGCGGCATTTGCCGAAACACGAAAAGATACCCATTATCGATGAGACACCGCCTCTGGTATCAAACAAAGGCTCTTAAAATAAACGCGAAACGCGAGACTACCTGCGTGCCTCCCTGAATGAAAGACACACGACACACCCATGTAGGAGTACGGCACTTCGGGTGATGGAAAGTTTGATTAAAAAATCTTGGGTACTCCGTTATCTTCGTTACTAGGATGTGGTTCAGCCGTAAAAAAATACCAAAAAATAACGGTTAGGACGAAAGTAAGATAATTTGAATAATTTGAGACGATTACTTGACATTGATAAACATTTATTCATACATATTTTTTCGCTGTCGCGCTAATGTAGAGCGCCGTATAAGCCTTTAAACACTGCCAAATTTCATTTGAGAAATCACAAAATTTTCTGGAAAATTTGTAAATATTTTCGTTCCGATTTTTCCGAGAATTTTGCCCGTAATTGTACCTGAAATGTCTGAAAATTTCAAGAAAAATTGTTCATAACTTCCTTACAAAATTGGAGAGGAAGATATTCTGAGGGAAGATTTGACAACATTCGAATGCCCATACGGTGTTTGTCCTTAGCACGGCAGTATGATGAGCAATGCATGCAAATTGAAGCGTTGTTCCACCGAAGCGCCGGTGAAAAGTTAATAAACAATGTTCAAAGTTGACGGATGGCGGCTTTGCCATTCTTAAAAAATAAACTAAGAGAGAGGAGTCTTCGCCATTCATTTTGACAATAAAAAAAAATAAAGTCTGCGATTTTTTACACCAACTGGCATGTTGGAGTACGTATCACAAACTGTCAGTGAGTCATTCGTGCTAGACCAATATATTTGATGCAGAATTGCCAGAGTGCTTTACTGTTCCCTATGGGATGTCTCCAGCACTTTTTGCATGATTTCATACTTCTTTTAACTTAATTTTACCAGATTAATAGCGTTTTTTAACAATGTGTCACTCGTAAATTTATTAACATACTTTCAAGGCTGAATCTCGTAAATTGGTGGAGCGGAGATGTCGTCGAGTGATTAGTAAAGCAAAAGATGAAACGATTTGGCTACATTCAAAAGTAAAGAATGAGGATGTCATTTGCACGGGAATGAAGTCATCGGGATAGAGATTTTGATGGCTCCTCTCCTCAAATATAATCACTCATCGTTTCTGAGACTCAAGTGCTGTTCACGTATTTGTTTGTGGACTTCGGCGCTGACAATGAGGTTTCTCTCTTAACATCGATGTCGCGAACTTTCAGAGCTCTCTAGAGGTGTTGAGACATTTTTGAGGATTATCTTCGACAAACTTTCACGTAAAAGCATGAAGAAGCAGGGTGTCTACCACTTATAAAAAACCAAAATTGGGGACTTTCGGGGACTTTTTTCCCAAAAGAGTAAGAGAAAGGGAGCTTGTTACAGCGTTAAAATGCGTATTTCTTACGACCAATTTTACAAGTCATGTTGAACCGATGAAAAGATACGAAAAACTAAGTAACACTTTAGTTTTTTATTCCTGGCTATACCGTGCCGCCGCGGCTGACGGGAAAATTGGAAAATTATGCCGGTGTTAAGGACGATTTTTGACATTTTTCGTGGACCTGAACACGAAAATTGGGGACTTTTGAGGATATCGGGGAGACTCTTCCAAGATCGGGGATAATCTGGGATATTGGGAACTTTTGGGGACCGGTAGACACCCTGAGAAGGCCAATGACAGAGACATCCGATGACCAAAAAATGTCCCCCAAAAATGATGAGTTTATTTGTCGTGATTTTCGAGAATCTCTCAAGATTACCTAACCGAAGAATCAGGGCTGCCACAGAATTCAGAAAATGAAATTCCCTGATTTTTCCGACACATTTAGGTGAAATTCCCTTACGATTGAAGGAATGCCACGTGGTTAATAAGACATTATTAGAAATAGTTTTTAGACAAAATGTGTTGTTCGAAACGCCAAACCCAGTCTAGACAGCAGATAAAGGTAGTCCAACAATTTTCTCTGACACTTCCATGTATTCTCTGGCTTTCTAAATTCCCAGACATTTCCCGGTATTCCTTGACTGTGGCAAACCTGGAAGAGTATACTATGATAAATTGCATCTGAGTAGGGCTGAATAGAAGATAAATCGAAAATCAAATCACAATTTTGCGACTTGAGCAAAAACTTCGACTCCTCAGAAAACACTTCACAGGAGAAGAATGATGGTCATGAGTATTTGCAACAATTTCAATGGCTCACAACTGATACGAGTGGCATTGAACCGCCGGTTGGCGACTGATTAATGGATTTGATGGGAGCGACTCATTGATATGAGGAAAAAAATAAATCGCTGCACTGGAAATAACGGGTCGAACGGAGAGGCTTGTGATGCTACAAGAATGAGAACACTTTCCTCCTGAGAGATTAATGATGATCGAAATTCTGTGCTTTCACTGAAGGCTAACTCCGAAAAGGCTGGGCCCTCTTTCCACGAAGGTCAGTCATGTTTACACTCTCCATTCAACGCAACTTTTGAATGAGCATCATTCGAGAAAGTTTTCCGCGTAATTCTGTATTCGAAGTTCTATGACACGAAAATATTTGCGAGAATCAGCGATGCTGCCACACACACTGGTTTCTTGTTTCTTCGCGTTTTTCCGATACTCCCGATACTTAAACTCAACTGAGAGTCTTTTAAAATGGTGATGGTTGCAGCAGCTGACTTCACTAAAAGTTTGTGATTTGTTACATGTTTGTGGACATGTAATGTCCACATTTTTTTCTTCTCATTTAAATGACAGGAAATACCTCAAAAATAAATGCATACTACTACTAGTTAGTTAGTTGGTATATTTTAAGACGTTCAACGTCACAGGCTATTAAAGTCTTTACAGAGAATTTTAAAAATGGGAGTATATACGAAAATTTAGATTTTTAGATTAAGAGAGATGAAGAGTTCCTTCATTCTTAAAAACATTTCATTCATGAATCAAGTCATGAAAGAGAACAGAGACTAAGAGCAGATAAAAACATATGTTCATGTGTACACTGTACGGATATGATAAGATGAAAACCAAAGCGGGAGCCTAGGAAACGCTCCAATGCCAAATTAAACATTTTTCAGATGCAGTCAAAATTGAAATGCGCCTTCAATCTTGTAGGATACTGTGCAACGCCTCTGACGCGAAATAGTTGCATAAAGCGTTGCGGCGCGGCAGGCAACCAGCGCAGAACCCGCACAGGCGCCTACAAACCTAACGGGATACTTCACGCGTTGCGCAATGCGTGAAGTATCCCGTTAGGTTTGTAGGCGTCAGTGCGCGTTCTGCGCTGCTAACACGCGCCGCGCCGCACAGTGGGACGAAAAGGTGTCAAAACGGGACATTCGCACATTAGACGATACTTTTTCGCCGATCTTCTCAAAACTTGACATTTTCGGTCTTTTTGGGAAAAGGAATCCAATATTATATTCAGTATTTGGTTCATGGTGACAATCCCGCCAAAAAGTGATGTTGCCAAGTCTCTGTTTTAATCTATTTGATAAACAGATTAGCATGATAATGGCAGAGATTTAACGCGCGTGTCGTTTGCTTTTTTTTCATTGAAAAAGAAAATGAATTCACTTTTCCTGAAATTGAGAAATGCTTTTATTAAGAAACAACACCCCCCCCCTTACCGTCTTCTTACCTATCGCAAAAACCGCATCTATATTTGACTATAGGGGAATGAGTTCATCAATGGGCAGACATTAAAGTATGAATCCGAAAATCATAATTGAATAGGTTGCTCCCAAATATTATCATTCTTTGACACAGATGCTTTTTCTCCGTTTTTTTCAAGGACTTTTCTTCTTCCCTTTTGAGCGCCATTTTTTAAAATCCTGATTATACGAAATATGCAACAGACACTCAAAAGCTCTAATCTTAAGATGTCAAGGCAAAATTCCATACCTACTTTAGAAACTCCGAGTTTCTTAGGGGTCTTTTCTGCACTTCTGAGATATCGTTCATAAGAATGAGGATTTATTGCCAATCAATATATTGCAAATTTTTCCATCGAATGTGCTGGAATAAAAATCATGGGATACTGTCAAACTGTCGCTACATTGGTTGATATTATTAGTGTATTTTCCGAAGGAAATACACTATTTTATATTTTTTAATTTCAGCTCCGATTCTAAGGACCGTTTCCGTCACGACATCATCCGATTCTTTGCAAATTCAAAATAAAAAATTGCTCTACAAAAAAAGACGATAGCAATCAGTATCCTAGATATCAGATAAGCATTGCAGCAAGCTGATAAGCAACGCAGCGGCAGCGCGGCGCACACTGTGGTATTGGCCCTGAAAAGCTGGCCAAAACTATTTATCACCAGATATCGCCGAGTTTTAAAAATATTTTACAATCAGTACTTCTTCTTAAGTGATAATATGCACAATTTAACCACCCAACACATCATATGACAATTTGCGGAGAGTTTAAAGAGGGTGCAAGAAGCCCTCCAAAAAGCCTTTAAAAGGACGCAAAGTATCTGACTAAAGCGGTGCATTTAGACGAGTTTCTCCTTCACCTACGGTCTACTTTTCGAAATAAGGACTTTCTATTACCTCATAATTGATGGTTTTTTTTTAAAACAGCGTAAGTCACTTCAAAGTTTTTGACGAAACAGCCGATCTCTAACATTGAGGAGTAATTGAACATTTCTCCAAAAATTAATATGAATCATTCTAGGTATTAGATTTTTGACAGTTTTGAATCAGAATTAGTGCTAGTATGAAAGTGCCGGGCGACCTCCATATGATGATTTGAGGTTAAATAATAAGATGAAAATGAGTTTTATCATAATAAGAACCATCGTAAGGGCAGAAAGCACCTGTGAAAATGATTCATTTTGATGGGTTCCTTCCTCACCCATGGTCCACATCTCAAAGTGAGGGCACTTCACTGCGAAATTCGTAACAAAACCACATATCTCACTGTTACGAGGCTTCAAATGTGCCTCTCAGCGTAATTTCATGGTGCCAGAGGGCCACTTTTAAAGCCCCACCCCGCAGCTGCATGGACTCAAATTTGTCTGTAAAAGTAAAACATGGCATAAATATGTCTATACTCAAGGATAATGCACGAAGAGATTGTTAGATAACGGTTTAAAAACTTTTGCAAGACTTTAAAGTGACCCTCCCATCCGCTTTCAAATTATTTTTTTTATCCCTCTTTCGAGGGCGTAGGGGCCAGAGAAACAGGTTGCGTGACCAAATATCACCCAATTTGTTATTTAATGGGTCAGAGCTGTTGGAAAAATACAATTTCAGTCGTTAGTATCGACATAATTTTTCTCACTCATGTTTGTGAAAATCGCTCAAAAGTCCATCTTTGAGGTCAAAAATTTCAATTTCCTCAGTTTTCCTCAGTCTGTCAACCCTGAATCCTGAAAATACCCACTTCGGACTATAACATTCCGCCTCAAACCGCTTGAGCGCAGTTGAGCGTAAAAAGAAATCGACCTCTGAATTTCGAAAAAAACGTTTACTTTTACACCACTTTTTGACCTCCTGTGAAAATCACTAAAAAAAGAAATTTCGAAAATACTGTGGTTAGTTGTGTAGAATATACCTCTAAAAATGTGTTGCATACCGCCGAACTTCCCTTCTATGATCGCACAGTTGAAGTAAACTGATCGACGAGTAGCGCGCCGAAACATATCAAAATAATCGCTGAGAAATAGGTAACTTTGTGGTCTCTTCGCGGGAAATTGAGCAACTCGAAAAATGGCACATACATGTCTACTAGGGTAAAAAACAGTGTAGATTTTGAATATCACATTGGTTTTCCCCCCAAAAAAAATTTAAAATTGAGGTTTTGGCCAGGTTTTTCGGTCAAATACCACAGTGTGCGGCGGCCAGCAACGCAGCCCGTTGCGCTCAACCTCAACCGTCAGTTGGCCTGAGAAAGCGCTCGATTTTAAGCGAACCGCGCTCATGTTTTCCCTTGTAACTTCCAAAGTCGGAAGAAGTCGGATGAAAACTAATATGATTCTGAAAGCTAAGGATACGTAGAATCTCGATATGCAAACCATTTCTTGGACAAGTCTGGACATTTTTTTAAAACTCTAATGGAAGTTTGAATTTTAGTTTTTTGACTTGTCGATTTGGAATTCACTCTCTGACCCCCAGGAAGTTAAAAGTAATCATCACCAATGACGTAAACGAATAGTCTATGTTTGTATTCAATTGTTATAACAAAAAATTGCATTTGAAATCATCTCGGAAGCTAGAGGAGCAACATTTGTATACGTGCGCTTTTACCTCTTTTTTTCATTTTTCCGAAACACGCGTTTCTCTACGCCTGTCATTTGAATATTCCTTAATTAAATTGTTAAAATCTTCGTTATTCTGGAAGTTTAGACCCTCCAGGTAACTTCTACACCCTTGGTTTTTGCTTTTAATGATTTTCATTTTTACCGTGAATGTCCCGTTTCTGTAATGGGCTCGTCCCAATGTGCGCCGCTCCGTTCTGTGTTAGGCTCTAACATTTAAACTCGCGGAGTCAGCGTTTTTCAACTCATGATTTTGAAATGTTTGCACTCTCTGCATTGATTATTCCCTTTTAAACTGATGAAAAAGAAATATGTACTACTGGAAAATATAATGTGTTTTTTGTAAATATAGTAGTCGTTTAGTGTCAAATTTAATGATTTCCAAAGCATTCATATTGATTCTTTTATGTTTTGGGCTCTGACTGTGCTGCAGCGTGGTGTAAGCGCAACTAACCGCTCAAAAGTGGACGTATTTGACTCAAGAAAGTCGATGTACAAATAAGTTAAAAACAAAAAATTTGACAATTTGAAAAGATGAATCGAAAAAAGAAATCAGCATTTCATTTAAAAACATGAGTTACGATAACAACACCCAATTATCTCTTAATTTTCTCATTTCGATATTGTGAATATAATTTTACACACGGACTAAAATATGACGCTTGAATTTGATTTTAGTGGACTTTACATTTAGGGACTTAACTTAGTGGACGTTTCAGTGATGGACTTAACAATAGTGTGGGTTTTAAAACTGTGGACGTAAAAATTGTGGACGAGAAGTCTGTGGACGTAAAAAAAGTGGACATAAAGTCCGTGTACCCAGATTTCTTCTAAAAACCCCTTTCACCTCCCTCTCACCGGGCATCCCCTTCGTCTCCTCCCAGGAGGAGCCCGATCAAGCATCTTCTTCGGCAGCCTTCCTCCCAAAATTACCAACTTTTCGTCAATACTTTGGGCTGCTTAACTCTGCGTCCCTTTACTCTCGGACGATCTCAATTCAAAAAAATTCACGGGTACAGGGTACACGGATCATGTAGGGGAGAAACGAATCACGGACAGTAGGTCTACGCAAAAGAGGTCTTCGTTTTTTGGTCTACAGTCAAAAAGTCTACAATCAAGAAGTCTACTTTTAGAATGCCTAAGAAAGTAAATGTCTACATATAACGCGTCTATTAAAGGAAAATGAATACAAGATGATTCTTCTCCATAGATACAACTAAAGAAGTAACTGATGTGAGTTCACTCTATCTTTCCCATTCAGAAGTGAACTTTCTGAGTATGAACTTTTTTTTTAGAAGACATTATATTATTTGTAGACATTTTCGTAGTGGACTTTTTAGCTCTAGACATTGTAAATGTAGACCAAAAGATTTAGACTTCCTGCTTGTGAGCATTTTTGCTGTAGACCTTATGTCTGCGTATCGGAGAAACTACCCCCCTGATCCCACAATAACGCCCCCGTTCTGCACTAACGACGGGGGCAATTAATTATATTCAGGCTATTGTCTCCATCTGAACTCTCGCGCGCGGATGGGCGAGCCCGGCTCGCTTGCGCGAAATCCGCGAATCCGCCCTGGCGCATGACGATCCACGTGCTCCGGCGACAGAGGACGAGAGACAAGAGACAAGAGACATTGTTTACACCAATGTCCCTCCCACACGCGAGCGGGAGGGTTCAACGGCCCCCCGACCTGGGCCCGAGGACCCCGGTTTGATTAAACTGGGTCTCGGATTCACCGATCCTGGCCTGGAGACGTGGGACAAACATCCGTTCATTTTCGTTGATCTCAAGTAACGCGCTGCTTCGCTGCCGTGATCAGGAAAAACGCCGCGCAGTGGATCGAGTCAAGAGGAGAAGTCGGACAACATTCGGAAACTTTTTCAAAAACAAGTTCACTGAGTAGGTTTCATAGCCGGAAAACCCCGAATTTACGGCCAGTGGGGCTGGTATACTATTATTGGTCCAGCTTTTAGGCTGAGATTCCAGCGATACCCGTATTTTCGACATCGATGGGTCTTTACATAAGACCCTTAGAAGTTTCTGAAGACTCGACAAAACCGGCAACGAAAAAATAATATTTAAAATTTCTTTTAGACACCACTTTTTTTTTTTTTTTGAAGAGTCCGACGCTACTAATCTTCGCTTAACGATAGATGTCAAATACATATGTTAGCGGATTAGTGCTGAGCTCTGTTACAGTGGATATTAATTGCTGAACAGATCCCTCGAGACTTCGTTCGTCATTTCAGAATTGGACGGAAAGTCCGCGGATATCCTCGAAATTGGACGTATTTCTATCAAACGGAACTATGTGCATTATGACGTGAGCCCTGTTATGCACATATTCTTAAGGGTCTCGGGGCTCATGTCTTAATGCACATAGTTCCGTTTGATAGAAATACGTCAAATTAACTTCTGCTTGAAGTGAACGAGTTGTCTCCAGAAGGAAACATGTCCATTTTCAGACGAGCCTTGAGCTACGCGTTGGCACTAGTGTTCTAAGCCTCATCAAAAAATGCACGTGTTCCCATTTAGGTGCATCAAGCTGCATACGAATTTTCAACAAAGTCAAACTTCATGAATTGATAGAAATAACTTAGATGCGTACTTTTTTTGGCGAGCGACGAGTCATTCAAGAAAAACGCGATACCTGAACGATGCAGATAAAATCGTTCCGATTTATAGGTCATCAGTTGGACGACCTGCAATATCATGACCTTCGTCAAAATCATTCTTACTCTGACAAAATTGGCACTGCAAAATCGGGCCGCTCTTTTCTCCTACGGACCTTGAGATGTAGCGAAAGAAACATTTTCGGGCGAAAAAGGGTTGAAAGACACGAGGATTCCATAATTATTGTGTCTAAAAGAGGGTAATACGTGCTTGAGAGATGGATTTTTCAGACGACCTCATCCTCATACCACATTTGAAAACCGCATCATCGTAAACAGACATCCCAGTAAAAATTCACACAAACTTTCTCAGATTATTATGCGGAAATATACGCTATAATTTACACTTTCGTGGTAAAATCTTAGCCCTTAGTTTACCCAAAACATAATAAAGGAGGATCCCTAAGGATTCTTTTACCTCATCCATTCAGACTCAGCAAGTTGAGAGGCCGAGACTTCTTTGATCCATGCTTGAATAAAAACGTTATTCGCCCCCCCCCCCTTTCTTCGCCTGACGTTTCGATAACGTATCGCGAGTGGTATGATATAGAGTGACATTGACACCATAGAGTGACACAATTTCAATGCTGATGTTATAGCTTCTGGAGAATCCATTAGATTTGAGCTATATTTCTGCCATGGATAAACTCCCCCTCCCCTTCCTCTTGATGGGAGGTCGCTTTTCATTTTTTTTTTTTTTTTGCTGGTCGTATTGGGAAAAACCTCGTATGAGCCTTTGAACGTTGCCAAGTATCCCTTTATGAAACACGCACATTTTCTGGATAACTTGTGAGAATTGTTTGTAAAACTGTTCATAAAATCTAACTGCTAAAATTTCAAGGAAGAATCATCATAACTTTCCTTGAAAATAGATATTTTACTAAAACAAATTCGGTGAGTATTTTTCTTGAAATGTTTCACTGGAAAAAAAAACACATTGGAACTTGCGTCCAGACTCTTAAAAACATCGACAAGAAAAAGTACTCTTGATTCAATGAGAATCTAGCTTAAATCAAAAACCAAGCCTCTTAATTTAAGCGGATTTCGTTTTAATTCAAGCAAAAATCCGATTGAATCGAGTGTTTTTTCTTGTCAATGTTTTCAAGAGTCTGGACTCCAATGTGTTTTTTTCCAGTCTTCATAAAATCTAACTTCAAAAATATAAAGGAAAAATCATCACCACTTTCCTTGAAAACAGATATTTTACTGGAACAAATTTGGCTACGCTCGACGGTCCATACGACGTTCTTCCTTATCACGGCAGTATTACGTATGCTGAATCAACGACTCACCTCAATGGGTACAAATGGGACGGGTGGATGCATTATGTTCGCCGGACACTGTTTCGGATTCGGCGGCATTTTGAAAAACTTTCAAAGCTGAATTCGACTCGAAAAAATCACCTAAAGCTCCCGCACCATCGGTTCGAAACGAGCTTTCGAATCACGAAGAATAAGCACTCCGAGTTTCACCAGGACACAACACTGAAACCATCCTCCGGAATTCGGAGCGAATTGAGGTTAAGCGTCTGATTGTTTACGTCGCACTCACAATCAGCCCGGAAAGAGCACGCCCGGCGCTGGGACGATCAGCGCGATCACTGAAGACGTGTGGCGAGAAAGTCACGGCGACCGCTCCCCAGATCAGGACTGATCGACTGATCGCACTTTCGAAGATGTGAAACAATATCAGCCGCGGTTGCACAGAACGAATCCCGAAGCATAAGCGCGATCGCGGGTCAAATCCGGAGGTACTTCAAGGAGAGATGGAATGAAAAAGGTCAGTAGTGATGATAATCAGCCCAAACAAACGACAATCAGTGTCAAAATGGTTAAGGGAAACGATCAGAGCTTTAAAGAGAATTTGGCTTTTTAGGACGTAGTATCAACACAGAGCCTGTTTAACGACTAGCTTTACGCGTAAAAATTTAGAGGGTTCGGTTGAAAAAAGGTTTATTACGAAAAACGAGTAATATTTATGACGTCAGAGTCACGAGGAGATAAAACGACGCTTCGTTACGGATCAAAAGTCGATATCAAAGGCTGAAAAAAAATTAATTTTCCGTTTGGCACTATGTCAGACGCAGGAATTCTGGAGGGATCGAAACACAACTCTGTCAAGTATTCAATTTTGGAAAAAAGGTCAAAAAGCGATCACTCTCCGAAAAAGTGTCTTGTCACGCACAGAGTGCTATTCTCACTGAAATTGGACGGTATAAAGTTCCGACGAAAATCCGAACTCCGATGACAACACAGAGCTGACAAGTCACAAAGTCAGGTTAAAACCGTGTAAAAGACGGTGTTCGCGTATCCAATGGTGAAACGCCGCACTTGAGACGACGGGTAAAAAACTTCGTGGAAAATGCAAACTTAGTTGCGTCACAACTTCCCGATGATTTCACACCGAAAACCGACGAATTGCCGCCGGAAAAATAGACACTCGACTTGGGTGTCGACAAGATCAAGTTCAAAGCTCTCCGGTCGACTTTAACCGAAAACCAATGATTTCGCACCGGAAACCGACGAATCTCCGCCGGAAAAAAAAGCACTCGACGTGAGCGTCGACAAGATCAAGTTCAAAGCTCTCCGGTCGACTTTGACTGTCGAAAACCTCGACGGCGGGGCCTTCGGACGACGACTGACGACGGAAACCGGTCCGGTCGGGCGACTGGCGGAGTCGAAGTTCTCAAGTTCTCGCGCGAGAAAGTCGGAACACTGACCGCGGTCGGGGAGCTCGGCTTGGGACTGCGTGGCGGTGACGCCGTGGCGAGGCGCTCCAGCCGGCCGGGTCGGGTCCCGATGGGTGCAGTTTAACGGGAGGGAGGGGGAGGGGGGAGGTGGCGCCACGGCGACGAAAGCACCGCCCGACGAATCGAATAGGAGCACCGGTGACTGGTGAGCCGTTGAGCCGGCGGTGATGTGGATGGCGCGATTTTCCGGTTTCCGACGATTTTTATCGATTATCTGCTCGTGGTTGGTCAGGGAAGGGGCAGAGGTAAACTATTTCATAATATGTTTCCTGTCAGACTTCTGGCGGATATTTTTTCTGATTTTTGTGAAATTTTTGAAATTTACGTGGAATTATACATTTGTGGCGGTTAGGATCGATTATCAGTTCATGTTTGGTCAGGGGCAGGGGAAGAGATGAACTATTTCATGATAAATTACCAGTCAGATTTCAGGCGGAGAGTTTTTTGGGATTTTTGACCCAGGACGGGGGCAGAGATAAACTATTCCATAATATGTTTCCTGTCAGACTTCAGGCAGATATTTTTTGGATTTTCGTAAAATTTTTGAAATTGAAGTGAAATTATACAAAATTTAAGGAATTGGCGTAAAAGGCCACAGATTTTTTGGAAATGACAGAAATTTGCATGGAAAATCATGCATGTTTTGAAATTTGTGTAAATTTTCAGAAATTTCCTAAAATATTTCTAGAATTTCACGGATACTTTGGAATTTACAACAAATTTGCATGAAAGGAGGCTTTTCGACAGGAGAATTTAAGGGCTCATCTGAATTTCCTCAACTCTACGATTTTGAGCTTATCGAAGGTCTATATTTTACGCAATGCATCATGATTTGGTCATTTTCGATCGCTTTTCGGTCTAGTATCGGCCTACATGGCGCTGAATTTTGGCGCGAAAATGCGAGTTTCTCGGGTTTGAAGTCGTATGCCGAAGAATCCGCATTCAGAGGCGGATCTAGCAACTTGACAACACCGGATTTACCCCATTTAAACCTATGCTAAATAATCGTTTCTTATCGGAGCACCTGGCCCCTCCAAGAATCGATACATTTCCGTGGGTTTAAATGGAGAAAAGACAATGTTGCCAATTTGCTGGATCCGCCAATGTCCGCATTAATCCGCAAACTCGGCTTTTGGGCCCATACGTAGGTCGGTATAGACTCCAAAAGAGACCAAAAATGACGAAATGACAATGAATTCCTAAAAATATGGACCTCTCATGAGCAAAAAATCGTAAAATGGCCAAGATTCAGGGCGGGCCCAAAAACGACCCTTGTCGATACCCATCCATTCAGATAGATATATTGGAAATTTGTGTGAAATTGTAAGTTTTACTGAAACAATTAATACAATTTTTTAAAATACGCGTGTAAGATTTCAAAAAGTTCTTGAAATTAACTTTAAATTTCATGAGATTCTTCTGTTACTTGTAAAATCGCGCATTCAATCTCAAGTCAAGGCTCGAGTCCTGTCGAGAAAAACGAACCTCCTTTCCGTTACTTTACTGAGGATCCATGAACCTTCTTGCCGCGACTGCTAATCATGAAAAGACAAATACTAGGAATCATCAGGATAGGGTTGGCAGACTTTCGAGGCTGGATGATGAGTGGCGCTTTGCTAAGTGCGATTTGGCAAAGTATCACGGATTTTGATTAATAAGAGGGTAACGTTGAAAACATTCCGATGTTTAAAAATTGACCACGGATAACTAATTCTTTAAGTTAACGAAATGCGATGAAATTTGTTTACACTAAAAGTTTAAAAATGTAGCATTGACCGCAATGCATGACTATGCGTTTGGACACTCTAAAAATTAGACTTTTTATTTCTTGCTCATCTGTGTACCATCAATCGCCAACACACACAAATGGATCAGAGGCGCTTGTATAGTGCTTCTGACTTGCTTCTGACCCATTGCAATGAAATAACCTTTCACCGATCAATCAAAGCACTGACGACAACATCTTATCAGCATCCTCCCTTTTGTACGTAATTTTCTCACTGCTTCAAGACAAAAATGTGACTTGAACGACGCAATTGTAAAAAAAGAAAAAAAAAATCACGACTGCTAGTTTAATGATACCTAGAGTGTATCAATTGGTAAATAACCTGTCGTATATTTTGTGGGAGAGTAATGATGGGAATTTCCCCATATGGACGTATTTATGCTAAAAGGAACTTAGTTATACGCAAACCCTATGCACTTAGTTCTTTATAGCATAAATACGCCCATTTATGCTTTTAATTCAGTTCAAACATGATTAAACGCTGAGTAAAGATAGCTTGGCATTTTAAGTTGGCGCCCATTCAACACAATTCCAACACGGAAAAAACAGAAGGAGGAAAAAGAGTACTATTAGGATAATAGGCCGGAAAAACTTCTATCGATAAAGTAGACCAAATTTTCTCGCATGCTTGTACAATGATACTACCACAAGAGGACACAAACGGGTGCTTTTTCGAAAGAAAATACACTTCACTTGCTCTCTTTTTCTTGAAATGATACCTCTGACGACCGTTGAAAAAACCAAATAGGTATCGGCGTTCTTTCCGAAAGTTATAAAAGAATTACGGAAGAGAACAGAAAAGACCACTCTTCAAAATAATCGTATTTCCCTGTGCGAGTATTTTGGAGAGTACGTTAATACGGAAAGCTGCTTTTTTCATGAATTTTGGGTCTCCGTCATCTTTTTCTAGGAGCTGGAAGTATCAAAATGAAAACGGAAGTAATAATTAGTTGAAAAAAAGTTTGCTTTAAAATGGGATGTGTGACAAACCTCCGTCGAGATGATGTTTGATGGAAAACAAGAGAGGTGATACAACTATTTTAACTTCTATGTAGGTTAAATTGCATATTCGCCTATTTGAAGGAGAACTTAGAAGGCACTTCTTCAAAAGGATAAATTCTCGCGGTTTCGCAGTCAGGTCCACGGCAGAAATAAAAAAATCGCCCACTATTGGTGCGATAATTTATCCCCTTCAGCTTCTTCCAGGAATAGAAAGTATGAAGACTATACTAGTTGAGTTCGGTTCGTCCAACGTTTGACTTCAAAGCGAGAGGTAAATTACATGTTAAGCAAATTGACGGAGCACTTAAAAATCACTTTTCTGACATGATAAATTTGGGATCTACGATAACCTCGTAAATTTAAGAGACAAAAGGATGAAAACCAAACGCCACCGGTGAAATACATCATTTTCTTCAACCTCTTTCAAGAATTAAAACAACAAAAATAATAACAATTGGATTTGACTGATCTGACATTTGAAGCAACCTTCCATCGAGAGAATCGCCCACTGGGTTCAGGATACACCATACAATTATTATAACCTCCATTTGGAAGAAATTGCACATCCGCGTAATTGAAGGAGAACTAGATGTCTGTCCGCATTCACCACGCCGAAACAGTGACGCTCTTCCGTTTCGAGAATCGAAGAAGGTGAGGGAGAAAAGAGAAGTAAGGAGAGTGCATGTTGGGAGATGAAAAAGAAATTGAGCAGACCTGTCCTTTCTAGTTTTCTTTCCAATCAGCCCTTCTTTCAATCCCGTTATTCCACCAATTAAAGACATATTTTATGCTTTTGCGGCATGCCGCAATCGCGACTACTTGAGAAATCCCCGCCGAGTATAATTTTGTGGACGGTTGCACATTTATGCGAAAATAAAACGATCCTACTGACCTACTGACCAGTAGCCAGCCTTATCTTGTCAGTGAATGTTCATACTGAGTCACAAAGATCAACTAATTGCCCCCCCCCTCCCAAAAAAAACCTCCTATTTCACTTCGAGTCAAAAAGGTCCATGGCAATGCATGGTTAAAAGTCCCGGACTTTCTTAGCTTTCATTTACTTCCCCAATTTTTCCCAAATCTTTCATGACTCTTTGTATTGGTTTTCCCGGTTTACTTTCGTAACACCGATGGAGGGTCAAATCACAAAAAACGAGTTAGGATTGTCATTATGACTGAGAAGTTCTAAAGTCAATTAGGTACGGCAATTTAATTATCAACTTTTTGGAATGAAAATACACGACTTGTTATAATATAATTTTACTTCCAGGCATTGAAGAGGAAGGGAAAACCCCTATAGTTGAAGAGCGTGCAATTATTCAGTTGACTATCAAACCGTTTGCTTGCTGTGTAAGGTCTCCCTAAATTTTCTGCTTATAATTTGTAACGGAGTCAGAGAAACAAGGACTTGCAATTAGTGCAAAGTGGTTGGAATTAACCGATCCATTTTATGATAGCTATAGAGCTAGGGCAGGCCAGGGGAAGGGATTAAAACTTCAACAATAATAAGAATTGAGTTTAACTGATCTAACAATTTGTTTTAGAGCGAAAGGCGAAACGAACTTCCGTCGAGAAGATCGCTCAAAAGGGACAAGACACATGATACAACTATTTTAACTTCGATGTGGCTAAAATTGCATAGCCCCGTAATTGAAGGAGAACTCAGTTGCTCGGGCTGTTTTCATCGCTTATCTGTTGGGAAAATCTAACAACTATCAACATTTTGGCACTTCCTTCCGGAATATTGTTTTGTTCAGGGAAACTATAAGAGATCAAAGATACAAGCAAAGTTTGATACGCAGTACAAATTAAAAACATGGAATCAGACCTAATTTTGTAACATTAATCGACGAATTTGACGTTCGGGCGAGATCGCTTTAATTTTCGCGAGTTAAAACACCCAATGCAGACAAAAAAACACTAAGCAGACGAAAACACGTCGACTGCAGTGCTAAATCGATGGCCAAAATGTAAAACCACGTATCCACGTTTGAGAGAATGCAGACTTCCTGTCATAGTCTACAATTCTTCGGAAAACGAAAGAATGTAATTTTTTGAAAACTTCCTTGATTTTTCCTCTCTGTCGGTAGAATATTCCGTATGAATTCCGAGCTATAAAGTTGGCTTGTTTTCCATCCAAAAAAATAAAATAGGGTCAGAATGGTTGAGACACCGCACGGAAAAAAAAGTGTCAGCGGTTATCCCCTAAAATTGTGGTGCTACCCCAATTTGTTGGATGATACGGACATTTCTAATTAATTTCGGCAACCGCAACATTTGGGTTGGTAACCTAATTTATCGGGATACTACCACAATTAATTGGGATACTACCACAATTAATCGGGGTATTACCATAATTAATTGGGAATCTCCATAACATCCAACAGTTGGGACTTAACCCCTACCTCTTTTTTTCCCGTGCGCAATAAAGATACGTGGTTTCTCACTTTGGTCATTCGTATACGTCTATCTTCCTCTAAAATCAACGTATTTTCGTCAATTTAGTGATTTTTTCGTCCACGTCAGGGATTTTAACGTCCCGGCATTCGGAACGATCTCGCAGAACGTCGAACTTGACGATAAAAACTACAGTTTTCTACTAAGTAACCTCAAAATCCTTTCGCCTTCGATCCCCCGTTCCTTGGCTCCATCACGTTTCCGAAAAGCTCTCGACCTTCCATGCGTTCTCGCGGGAAACGTGCTCGTGCAGTTGGGGTAAACATCGTGTCGGATTAGCCGCCTTCGATTTCGTTCTCATTCATCGCCTCGCTCATGATCTTTCATCTTTTTTGCGCACAACCGACACGTGCCACGTGCCGCCCGTAAGTGCGAGTAAACTTGCCAACTCCGCCACGAACGCTGCGCACAAATTATTTAGCCGCGATTTATTACTCGTCAAAACTCGCCGCACTTGCTACTACTACCGTGTCACTGAAAAGAGCCGCAAAAGCAGTTTGCAATGAGCCGCGAAACGCATAAGAGCATGTGCTAACCGTGGCTCGTGCAGAAATGCACTTACGGCTTTCTTCCGTAGCATGGCAGACTTGCGACGTGGGTCCACGAGAAACAGTTAAAAAGTTGGGCGCTGAGCTAATCAACTGATAAAACCTGCTTACATCCGAACGATGTAGTTCGACGATACACGTGATGGTGTAATACGCCGATGGTAATGCAATTTTTCATGTTCGTGCGATTGTAAAGGTGAGGGTGAAGGGATTTCTTTAATTTAAACAGGGAGACTCCCCACTGGAAAAAAATACATTGGATCTTGAGTCCAGACTCTTAAAAACATCGACAAGAAGAAGTACTCTTGATTCAATCAGAATCTAGCTTACATCAAGAACCAAGCCTCTTAATTTAAGCGGATTTCCTTTTGATTCAAGCAAAAATCCGATTGAATCAAGAGTATTTTTTCTTGTCAATTATTTCAAGAGTCTGGACTCTGGATCCAATGTGTTTTTTTTCCGGTGCCCTGGTTTTTTTTTTCGAATCAAACACGAAAAAAAAGAGCACGGGGTTGTTGGAAAATATGGAAAATTCCAATTAATTGTAGTAGTACTCCAATAAATTAGGTAACTGACCCAAATGTTGCAGCACTACCCCCAACTTGAGTTGCCGTCATACCACAATAAAATAGAAATGTCCGTATCATCCTAAAATAAGGCTATAAGGCTTATAGTGCCACAATTTCAGGGGATGACCTCTGACAGTTTCTTCCGTGAAAGATAACACAAGTCTGCACCTTTAAAAAAAACCTGCGAGGGATTCGATAGTAAAGTCTAATGTAATTTTCAACTCTGATTGGACTTCATTTTGCTATGCAGAACTCCAATTTCTGCGGCTAACAATCAGTTTAAAAACGAGGTATGTACCATTAGTTTCCCTACGGACACACGTGTTTTTACGGATACGCCAGAAATTGTAGCTCCTAATTGCAAAATGTATTCCCATTGTGAGTCCGAAAAAGGACGTAGTTCTTCTCGCACATCGATCGATTTTTCGAAAAACAGATAGGTATACGAGGAAAACATCTTGGGTCGTTCTTGGCGGCGCTGAAAATGACGCGAGGATCACCTATTAAATCCTCCGTGTGAACAGAAGTAAAAAAGAGGAGGAGGAAGAAGGAGAAAAAGGAGAAGAAGAGGTAAAAGACAGGTCTGCGAAATTCCTGTGTTTTACCGAGAGAAAAGTCAATTTTGTGGCTACAAAGGCACAGAAGTAAGAGTGGAATGTTATCACTTAATTGTTCCACACAACCTTCCGACATTTGAGGGAGCCCTTTGGTAAATACAAACGGTCGAGGACTTATTAGATCTTGCGTGATAGGTTAACTAGGGAATGCTTTCTCGAGGCACACCTATCTGTGAAAGATTGGTTCATTTTCCTTTTTTCCTCTTTTTTTACGTCTCTAATGGAACGAGACCATTGATAATGTTGATAATGTTAATTATTCCTCTTTTTTTAAGTCTCTAATGCATGGAACGAGACCATTGATAATGTTTAAGTGGTTGCCATTCTAAGAAACTACTTCTGCAAAAAAAAAATGCGACACGAGGAGTTTGATGGAACCAGGGAAAATGTTTCAAAATGATTGTCCTTTGAACTTGGCATTACGTATCCTCCTTTAACAATATAATTTCTATAATGGATAAATAAAATAGAAATAGATTGACTCTGTTCGCGACTCACATTTGCTTACTGCTACTTCCACCACATGGATGAATGGGTTTGTTATTCGACAAAACTTACCTGGAAATAGAAAACACAAAAAATTAATTTAACAATTCGGGGTACATACAAAAACGTTGCACACATTGTAAAATGGGCGGAGGAATGAGGAGGGAAGGACGCTCATATTTGGTAATTATTCATGATGAAATTGTCGTAAGCCCCTGGTAAAAATTGGCGATAAGAGCTGCGTTTCAAAATACCATAGGAATTTTTATAGCCGGCTAAAGAACGCTACAGAAAATCATATAGCTGGCTGTAGAATGCGGAGAAAATCATATGGCCGGGCCATGCGAAGCGATAAAAAATTATGCAGCCGGGCTAAAGTTCCTATGGCCGGGTTTTACACTTTATCGCCTGGCTGTTGCTTTTTCACCATCGATTGTAAAAGGCTATATGAGAAATTGTGTAGAAATTCGTGTGCCTTGGAAATCATTAAGTTTGATACGGAACTACCTTAATATTTACAAAACACACATTATATTTTGCTTTAATACATATTTTTTTCATCAGTTAAAATGAGAATAATCCATACAGGATGTGCAAACATTTCAAAATCATGAGTTGAATAACGCTGGCTCCGCCTGAATTAAATATTAGAGCCTAACACAAAGCGGAGCGGCGACGCACTGGCGCCTACAAACCTAACAGGGATACATCACGCATTGCGCAACGCGTGAAGTATCCCTGTTAGGTTTGTAGGCGCCAATGCGCGTTCCGCGCTGGCTGCCCGCCTGCCGCGCCGCAGCGTGCCACGCCACGGCGCTTAAAGCAACTATTTCACACCAGGGTGCACAGTATCATACGAAACTGAAGGCGACCTAATATATTAGGACTGGCAGGTATCCATCAAAAGTACGGAGCTTTCCTCGCAAAATAAATCAAGATACTACGGCCCAAAAAGAGAGCAGTAGTCCAAAAACTCACTAAGTCCTCCGTCACCGACCAGGAATTCGATTATATTTCCTGCAAAAATTTCACAAACAAAACTTTTCCGAGCCGGATGAAGGATGCGCTTGTCCTAGTCTCGGGTCAATGCACGTATGACGTACGAGGAGCG
The DNA here is from genome assembly GCF_001854935.1 of Bemisia tabaci. Lineage (NCBI taxonomy): Eukaryota > Metazoa > Arthropoda > Insecta > Hemiptera > Aleyrodidae > Bemisia > Bemisia tabaci. The sequence continues at coordinate 2,428,434 of NW_017547239.1, forward strand.
GCATTTCGGATTTGTTTACGTACCAAATGACGCGAGATATTTCGTGTTTTCCAAAAAGCGTCTACGCTGCACTAAACGGGTAGACCCGCAAAAGCCGTAACTCGAGCCACCTCACGTCATTCCAGCCGCGGCAGGCCGTTCGCATTCCCTCCTTAAGCGACAGACGTATGCTGCTGTGCTAAGGAAGAACGCCAGTATGAACCTTCAGGCGTTGCCAAATTTTTTTTGATAAAACGCGAATTCCCTGGTAAATTTATGAATATTTTCCTCCTAATTTTTCAGATACTTTCAGGGTGTCTACAAAAACAGACTGGCCAAAAATCAGTACTTTTACAGTATGCATTCCCAAGAAATTCAGTACCTTATCAACAGAACAATTCAGTACTTTTTCAGTACCTCTAATTTACTAAATTCGGCAAATTTAAAAAAAATTGAATTTCCCGCTCAAATTGCGACAAAAATGAAAAAATTCCGGACCATCTTGCGAAATTCCACTCTTTAACAGTACTACCGGACCGCCCTGAAAAAAGCCAGACTTTCCGGAAAGTCCGAACTTGGTGGACACCCTGAATTTAGTTCCCAATTTTACCTAAAGGTTTTGACAATTTAAAGGAAAAATATTCATAACTTTCCTGGAAAATAAACATGTTATCGAAGTAAATTTGGCAACTCTCGAAAGTTCATACGGCGTTCTTCCTTAGCACGGCAGTATGGACGTGGCGTGATCGTCGCGGTGCAGACGCGTTAAGCAATGCTGTCACCGTGAGACGACGTATTTGTCAAATTGACGCATTTAGATCAAAAGGAACTATAACTATTGTGACATGAGCCTTGCCGTCCATACGCTCTTATGGATTTTAGAGCGCAAGTCGGAATGGATGTACATCCTTTTAATTTAAGTAAGTCCAAACTGCCCTCTAAGTTCTCGCAAAATCTGTATCCGCAGTGTTGGTACTTAAAAAAATTTATGCCATGATCTGGAAGGGGGAAAAAAGGGGGGAAAATAGGAAGGTATAGAGACAGAGAGAAAAACACGGGGAAGATTTGAGAAATACGTGTGCCATAATTTAAAACATTTTACCATCCATGTTAAAAAATCCCTTATGAGGTATATTAAAATCCCCTAACCTCAGAAGGAGAAGAGGTCCCATGATTACCAGAATTATACAAAAACACAATACAATTATTCCCGCTCTGATGGAATCTAGATGTATGAATTCCCTGAGCGCGCATAGTCAGAATTCTCTAGCATTCCCAGATTCTGTGATTTCGGAATTTACAGGTTTCCCTCATTATTGCAATCCTTAAACATGTTAAGTTAACACGCCGCAGCAATATTAGAACAGAACTTTGGTTTTAGATTGCTCTGAATTTGAATAAAAATATGCTTTAGACTCCAAAATTTAAAGAAACAAACACAACTTTCTTCATTTCCTTTATCCTGATTTTTTATTTTTGCTTACCTTGGGGGTGGCAATAGTGGCATCCACTCCGTTAATTTGTTAAACTGGGCGTAAATTCTATGTTAAATAAACATTACAGTTTAGAGCGTACGTACAGGATTTCGCCGTGCGTAGCTCTAAATAAATTTGACAGACTTGACAACAACGATTGACGATGCACTTGCGTCTGCGGACAGCTATGCGGCTGCTTTTTGTGTATTTATAATTATTCATTCAAAACCCAAATATCGGAGCAAGTGAAGCAGCTCCTGAGCGCAGCCTTGATAAAATTTCGACGCGGAATGGTCGAATTTCAGTATTTATTGAGTCAACACCCCGTCGCGAATTAGTGACGCAGTTTCTAGGAAGACCCGAGCTTCCTCTTCCACGCGACAACCCAATAATTACGCTAACTTCCCGCGCTGTTAACAGTCATCTGGAACGCGTTAAGGTGCGTTTCCACATGGCGCAGGCGACGTGAAGCTTAAACCGCGCGGGTTATTCGCGAGACCGGGCGCACCCTATGACTTTCAACCCTTAAAATGCTAAAACGTTCCCGGCAACGAACAGGATACTGCCGTGCTAAGGAACAACGCCGTAAGTGCATCCGAATATTGCCGGATTTCCGTTTATAAAACATTCATTTTTGAGGAGATTCATTGATATGTTTCATTCAAATTTTCAGATGCTGTAGATTAAATTGCGAGAAAAATTCTCTTAAAGTTTGGGAGAAAAACATCCACACGTTTTCTGGAAATTTTTATTTTATCAGAATAAATTTCAGGGATCCCAGCCAATTTTGGAAAGAAAAATCCCTGACTTTTCCAGGTTTTTCAGGCCAAAATGAAAATTTTTCCAGGCCTTTTTCCGCGGAAAAAACTCAACTAATTTGCCTTAAAAGAGACAGCGCGCGCGCGCATTTTTTGATTTCTGTAAAAACTCCTCTATTTCTATCAATTTTTGATCTAGTTTAGGTTTTCTATATTAGAACCAGGCTAGGATAGTATCATAACACGAATGAAATCACAAAAAGAGTTAAAATATGTTGGAGATTCCAGACTTTTTGAGCAAATTCCCTGACTTTTCAAGGTTTTCCAGATCGCTGAGAACCCTGGTTTTGCAACGTTTGTAGGCTCGTACGGCGTTTTTCCTTAGCATGGCAGGATAAATATCATTGCACTCGATCGCGCGAACCAATCGCGCGGTTGACATAGCGCAGCCGACCTCGCCTCGCGTTTCGTCAGTGAAAATGTACCTTGAGTCATTACGAGCGAAATCGCCTTGAGGTTATGTTTCTGAAACTCCGAGTGCGGGCGGGGAAACCGCCGCGTTTCAGGCCTGGTTTCATGCTCCCGACATCTGAAATCCATCCAGCGTTCAACGAAAACACGAGAGCTGTTTGAAATTCGGGACTAATAGGTCTCTGAAACCGGAGGTTCCTGTTGTGGTGAAGCACGGTTGAAGTTGCGCGCCTGATAATTACGGGGAGTTCTGATTTGCTTCGTATGGGCGATTGGATTTCGTGAGTCTAAGACAAAAGCGCGCGAATGAAGTGCTGGTTTCGCCATTGCACATTTCAAAATCATGAGTTAAAAAACGCTAACTATGCGAGTATAAATATTAAAGCCTAACTGAGCAGAACGGCGTGCTGCCAGTGCGAGAGGCTCACTGGCGCCTACAAACCTAAGTGGATACTTCACGCATTGCACAATGCTTGAAGTATCCACTTAGGTTTGTAGGCGCCAATGCGCGTTTCGCGCTGGCCGCCCGCCCGCGGTGCGGCGGTGCCTGAAGCAACTATTTCACAACAGAGGTGTTGCACAGTATTATACGAAATTGAACGTATTAAGAATGACAGGTATCCTTTAAAAGTACAGATTTTTCCTCGCAAAATAAATCAAGATACTTATCGTACACAGGAAAAATGTAAGAGCCTTTAGCTGAGGCAAATATAGAGGTTTATCCGGTTCAGGTATAACAAGGTGGGAATTTCTTGAAAGATAATTAAGTCCTGTTACACCAAAGAGGTGTAAAGACTTTTAGTGAATTTTGTCTCATGGAATTGACGCACACCCATTTTTACCAAAACACTCGACTATATATTATTCTCCGTTGGACCAAACAGACAAAACAAAAAAACAAGCAAACACTCATTCTTCCAAGACATTATACATTTTCATCCAAAAACGTCGTGAGCAATTGTCGTTTGTATTTACATGTGGGACAATTAACTTTGGGTCTCAACTGGCAAGTGGACCAAAACTCCCGTCCGTGCTGAAAAAACGCGTGGACGTAAATTACTAGAAAAACAGGTGCGCGGACAAAAAAATCGTTGACGGAATGTCCTATATAACCTCCATACGGTATGAACGCTGGGTCCATACGGTATAGACGCTGGGTGCATACGGTATGGGCGCTGGGTGCATACGGTATGGACTCAGGGTACATAATCTCCGTATGTAATATTTGTTCATATGAAAATGGACTCTATCTCAATTCATAGGTCGGCATCAAATTGTTCGCAGTCTGTACGTGGCCCCGATGCATAATTTATGCAGTGTGAGTACATAAACTTTTTTCCGTGTAGTTAGTGTCACATACGATGGATAATGAACCAATTTCATTAAAGCGCCTTAATGCAACTATTTGGGCGCCACGGATGTCCGTGTTGCATACGCACGGAAGTGCAGGCGTTTTGATTTCAGACACTGACCGCCTCACCAACGGCACGCGGCGCTCGGTGGAGTGAGTCAATGAGAGGAGTCATACAAGATGGGGAAACATCATAGAGTACATAGAGTCGTAATGTAATTGGGAGAGCTGGCGCCACTTTTAAGCATTTTCCATGTCCCGAATTCCGAGACTCCTGTGTGACGCCGGGTCACTTTTTCGATACATAATCGATTGTTTGCGATACACGGGTACCCGGCCATCCGATGACAACAACAACGACAACAACGGAGATAGGAATTACCACGTATTCTACACCGCCATTTTGGATCGAAAATGTATCGCAAAAGCGACCCGAACTCGGCGCACACCGGGCTCGGAATTCGTCGAGCAGAACATGGCGCCAGCTCTCCCATTTACATTACGACTCTATGTACTCTATGGGAAACATTAAAAGCTCCTTTGAAATATGGGATATCTTGGTTAAAAATTGGATCGCATTTAGCACAAAGGTACCAGCGTCATTACAGTGTTTTAAAAATTGTGCAAATTCTTTTTTTATTTTAAAAATACTGAATATATGTACGGTATTAAAATTTGGATCTATAGTCCGGACTCTTGAAAACATTGACAAGAAAAAATACTCTTGATTCAATCGGATTTTTGCTTGAATCAAAACGAAATCCGCTTAAATTAAGAGGCTTGGTTCTCGATTCAAGCTAGATTCTGATTGAATCAAGATTACTTTTTCTTGTCGATGTTTTTAAGAGTCTGGACTTTAGATCCAATGTGTTTTGTTTTTTTCCAGGGTCCTTTTTGCTATATAAGATCTGATTAATGTTGGTATATTCCGTTTCGCGAATCGTGTTTTACGCGAAATTATGGTTTGGGAACACGCACCGGAATGTTTCAATCTGTACCTTGTCTACTGGTCCATTCACTAGATTTTGCCCTAATTTTTCCCAGAACTATTGAACTCTCTCTTGAATCTCTCTACTTCGGAAATCTCTCCGTTATTGTATTACGGGATCACCCGGCAACACTGTACCCGACCGGGCCGGCACAACGGAACAAGGAGCCGGAAGTTGCCACCGCTGAAAAGTGCGCGAGATCGATGGTAATCGGCGACTTACGAAATCCGTTGCGAGATCGGACGCGAAAAGCCGTTTGTCCCGCGAGGAAACGTGGGTTTTTCGCCGTCATCTGATGACACCGTCGGTGGCGATCGATTGATTCACCGACCGGGTCAAGACGGAATGTAAATCGTGGACAGCGTGACGCCGCGGCGCGTGGGGACGGCCATTGTATCCTTCCGACGAGAGGAAGCGGTTGGGAAATAATGTCACTTTCGCGCATCTTGCATCAGATTATCAGATCCCCACTGTTGCCGACCGCTAGGAAATCCCATACCATGATAAGGCCTCCATTGACGATCAAATTCCGGACCAATTCCGATCAACATACAGGGTACTGAGCAATTTTAAATACAAAGATTCCCTGATTTCCCCTGAAAGAAGGCTAAATAACGGGGGGATATTTAAAATTCCCTGAAAATTCTTAAAATTTAAAAGACATCAACAGAAATTCTGTTAAAAATTTTGGTAGAAATCTCCGGAAGAGTAAAATTTGCGAAACGTTTTCCGGAAAATCTGTGGTTTTCCATTGCCCTGGCACGAAAATTGCTTACCAAATGAAATTCCCTGACATGCCGATTTTTGACGGATTCCCTGACGTGTCCCCTAATTTCCCTGACACGAATAAAAATGCCCTAACATTTCCCGATTTTCCAGGTCGCTAGACACTGTTGGGGTGCGTCAGCATCCCAGAAATTCTGACGGGTGGCTCAGGGGGCTCTGAAAATGTATCAGCATCCCAAGAATTTTCGAGCCAGACCGACACTGTTATATCATTATATTTATGCTTTTTATGTTATACTTGATGTCATTAATTTCTCCATGCAGATGAACGCTGTTGTGGATGAGTCAGAAATAGTAGTACTTTAATGCAAAATGTTATCTAATTGAGCTATGAGTTACGAGTAGAACTACACGACATTTTGCAATTATAGGAATTACTATTCTTGGCTCATTTAAGAAACAACGTATGTGCCATTACTTTCCCTGAGCAGATAAGTGCATTTATGCATTTTCTAGACATAGTGGTTCCTCACTGCAAAATTGAATCCATTCAGCTTGTCTCAAAGTACTGCTGTAGGGCAGGGAAGAGAAAAGGGAAAGGTGAGTAGGAATGGGTCTTGACGTTTTCACGACTCAAAAATTTCCTCAAGCAGAGATAAATTTTCACAATGATTCATTATTTTACCAAAATCCAACCATTAGACCCTACACTGGAAAAAAAACACATTGGATCTTGAGTCCAGACTCTTAAAAACATCGACAAGAAAAAATACTCTTGATTCAATCGGATTTTTGCTTAAATCAAGAACCAAGCCTCATAATTTGAGCGGATTTCCTTTTGATTTAGGCAAAAATCCGATTGAATCAAGAGTCCTTTTTCTTGTCAATGTTTTCAAGAGTCTGGACTCTAGATCCAATGTGTTTTTTTTTTTCCAGTGTACCAGAAAAAATGTCCTCATAATTGTACCGCGTGATTAGATACGTGGCTCATCTGTTTTATTTCAATAGTTAAACATTCGTTTGACCCATTCGTGTCACTGTCACCTCGTCTGGCGGATAACGATTTGAAAGAGACCTCTAAGGCGCGGTGTCAGCGATGGGACCGATTTACTTGTGGATTCATCACGTGGTGCGATGATGACGCGATTGGTCGGCGTCAGTAACGGGACCTAGCGCTCGATCTACTGACCAAATTGGCGGAGGAGAGAGGAGCTACTGAACTGCGGAACCAAAAAGCTCGAACAAACCGCAACAGAGCGGGTTACGCACGTTCACTTAAACACTAGTTAGAGACATAATCTCAGATAGTTTGCTTTAATTTGCCTGGGTTACATCATCGTGCGGGTTTAATTCCTCATGGTCAAAAAGACGCGGGAAAAACTCACTAAAAATTGCTTAAAGAACCATTATTTTATTGAATATTTTCTTTGATTTAGGTATACTATTTTAAAAGTTCGAGTCAAATATGTCTTGGAAACGAAAAATCCACGATTACCTGACGGAGGAGTCATATTCTTGTGGACTATGTCTAGTATGTCTATGCCCGTAAGTGTGGCCTTCACGGCCGGAATTTTTTTTTTTCAATGTAAAGTTTCGCACCACCCATATGGCCCTTTTCAGAGTGGTCCTTTTAAGGTTTTGTGGGTTTCTACACGGAGAAAAAAACTTCGTGCGTGAGACCCGAAGTTTAAGTCATCTGGATCTCTGAAGTTTTCGGATTGAGCATCTGAACACTTAAGGTCTAGCTGCCGAAGGTCAGGTCTGACATCTGAAACTTCAGTTCTTACATCTGAAGTACTTCAGATGTGAGAACCGAAGTTTTTCGGATGTGAAAACCGAAGTACTTCATATGTAAAAAAAACTGAAGTTTCAGATGTGTGATCCGAACCTCGACAGCTAGACCTTAAGTGTCAATCTGAAAACTTCAGGGATCCATATGACCTAAACTTCGGGTCCCACGCACGAGGTTTTTTTCTCCGTGTAAAAGGACGTTTCTTTTGACCAAGGAGCACACATGAAATTCCAAGTCCGTCAAGTCAGTTCAGAGCATGGACATCGGGTTCTACGGAGAATTGTAGACCCCTAGTAGGCTCCAGAAAAAGGATAGCGACTTATACTTCCGTGCGGGGGGAAAACGCCCTACAAACCTCAGCCAGTAGCCACATTTCCTTCCAGTAAATACGAATTTTCAGGAATACTCGTGAATAATTTCCGTTCAATTTTTTGGTGAATTTTCTTCGCACTTAGATCTGAAGTATTTGAAAATATCAGGAAAAAACATTCATAACTCTCCTCAGGACTAAACATTTCATTGGAGAAAATTTGGCGGCTCTAGAATGATCATTCGGTGTTTTTCCTTAGCACGGCAGTATAGCTGAAGTATTCTATGTATCCTTAAACTGACGTCAGAACATCAGCGAGAAAAATGTTGGAATAAATCTCAGTCCACAGCCGTTTCCCGAAACTGCACTTTAACTCAGCGAGGCGTCAATCAATCGTCATCAATTATCGCCGTAGACCGGCTGGAAACATTACTATAGACCAAGCTTTCGAGAGCGCCACGGCTCGGACCAGACGATTCGCACCACGCCCAGGCGCCATATTAAAATCGACGACCTGAACGACGAAAGGAAACGCCATCATGAAGCAGGTGAAAAGCAAGCAGAAAACACGCCCTAGGAATCCGCGGAACGTGGAGAACTATTCCGGTAATCAGGCCGGGCATCCAGATCGGCGGCTTGAAACGTTAGGTTCGGACGGCTTAAAACGGTCGTTTATCACGGCCGAGATTCAGCGAGTATGCCACCCTGTTTGTTTTTCCTGGCGGCAAGTGATTTTCAATACGGAGTGACGGCAAACAACTCGCTAAGTCGAGTGGAAATTTCCACTTGGAACCTGGAGGGTTTTCTGCAGAACGACCAGAGTGCTGTCGCGGTACCTTTGGGCGGATTCGCGACTCGACGCCGAGTAGCGAAAAAAAAGTTTCCCACACGGCAAAAAACTTCGTGCATGGGATCCGAAGTTAAGGTCATACGGATCTCTGAAGTTTTCTGATCACGCATCCGAAAACTTGAGGTCGAGCTGCCGAAATTTGGGTCAGACATCGAGGCACTTCGGTATGTACCGGAGTACTTCAGATGTGTGACCCGAACCTTTCGGTATATATCGAAGTACTTCAGATGTCTGACCCGAACTTCGGCAGCTGGACCTCAAGTTTTTAGATACGTGATCCGAAAACTTTAGAGATCCATATGACCTCAACTTCGGGTCCCACGGACGAAGTTTTTTCTCCGTGCAGTTGACTTTAATCCGATATTTTAGCTTGAAGAACTTTACGACATGCAGTCTAGCATTTTTAACCAGACTCATTCCCTGATTTTTCCCTGATTTTCCGGAGCTCATACCCTGATGGGAAACCGAAGTTTGCTCTCACTTCCTCGGGATTTTCTGAAGGAAAAGATTATAATTCTCCAGAGTTCCATATCGAGATATGCGTATCGATTTTAATTTATCTTTTAGCCATTTCTTTGGCGTACATTCAAAATTTTAATTTCGATAGCGTTCTTGATATTTGAATTATCTGGTCAATGAAAGCTTCTCCATTCTTTTGATGACTTGAAGCTTCAAATCGACGGTGAAAGTCGGCTATCACATAACTCAGTTTGCGACGTCGCAGACTTCCTGTCATACTTTATTTTTTAAACGGAAAACTACTCAACGGTAATTCTTTTAAACTGCCGTGATTTTTCTTCTATGTGCGAGGAAAATTCTGCAAAAACTTCAAGGAATCATGTCCATTTGTTCTCCTTTAAAAAAATAACATAGTTGCGGAGATTTTCAGACACCGCAAACGAGTTATGTGATTGCCGACTTGCACCGTCGAAATGTCTAATTCAAGAAGTCAATTAAAGCGCTCGGTCAGATTAGGCCTCCAAAGAAAACGAAATGATCCCTGAACGATAGAGGAAGAGATTCCCGGTTTCTGGAACAGATTCCTTGATTTTCCCTGTAAATTTTCATTCCCGGATGAATCCCGCTGCCATGCCCGTTCTAGACACCATGTTTTAAGAAGAAATTTCGCATTATCATGACCAGTCCAGGGAGCGTGAAATGGAGGAACCCTCGCAAAAATGAGAGGACCCCTGTAAGAATGGGGAGGAATAGAAGAATCCCTCTATAAACGGGAAGGAATGGAAAAATTCTGTCAGATTCTTTCAAATTTTTCACGACGTTTTACCTAAGAAAAGTCTTGATTTCTTGGGGGTAAAAGCGTTTTTGGCATCGGGATAGAGAACTCATGAAGAAACTTTAATCAGAAATTTATGTTCATGCTCCATGCAGTATTTATAGAGAAGGTGTGTTTCCGGTGAGGAAGTGTTAAATCCCCGGAAAAAGCCTTGTTTTTCCTCCACTTGTTCACATCGTTCGGATATCCAGAGAGCTTTGCCGTGCTAAGAAGGAACGCCGTATGAGTCATCAGACGTTACCAAATTTCCTTCGACAAATCACGAATTTTCAGGAATTTTTTAGACCGTCACACTCCCAATTATTCAGAGGCTTTCATTCGTAATTTGATCCAAAAAGTCTGAAAATTACACGGGAAAATATTCATAACTTTCCTCAATGATGACTATTTTCTGAAAGAAAACTTGGCAGATTGGAATGCTCATACGGGGTTTGTACTTAGCACGGCAATGCTGTGGAGTCTCTTCTAAGATATTTCTCCATGAACGTGACCGATTCTGAAATATGTGCGTATTCAAGCGTGAATGTGCATAATTTATATCGCGCGATTCTCATTACACGCGCCGTCCCATAAACGAACCGAATCACACGATTCTATGAATTCCAAGTTTTCCCACGGTGTCGCTTCAAATGTTTCCCTCGATTTCCCACTGTTTGAATCGGTTAGCAACTTCGTCAGTTTTCATTAATTCTAAAATATGCGAGTATTGAATTTTTCACTCGAGCTCTAATATCAATAGTCTCAATATGCGTGATATGCCTCGTTTCACTACAGCCACAGTGCTGCCGTGCAAAGGAAGAACGCCGTATGAACCTTCAGGCGTTGCCAAATTTCCGTCGACAAAACACTTAATTAATATAATAATAAGCCTAATTTTTGGTGGGTTTTTTTGTCATAGAAGCTGAGTCCAAGAGATAATTGAAGAATTTTGACTGAGGGTGCTGAGTCACAATTTCAAAGAAACTTTTCCTCATTAGCAAGATACAACAGAGTTAAATTAGGTGAAGCGATGATCTGCCGTGCTAAAGAAGAACGCCATATATGAACCTTCAGGCGTTGACAAATTTCATTGGATAAAACGCGAATTTCCTAGTCAATTTATGAATAGTTCCCTTCCATTCTTTCGAATAATTTTGTTCGCGATTTCACCTAAAGTCCCTGAAAATTTCAAGAAAAAGTATTCATATCTTTCCTCAAAAATGAACATTTTATCGAAGGAAATTTGGGAACTCTCGAATGTTCTTACGGCGTTCTTCCTTAGCACGGCAGAGTGGGGGAGAACGCAAAAGCTAAAAGGAATCAGCGCTGTTAAAAATGCTGCTCCGAGGATAAGAATTAACTATTTATAGGTACAATTAATCCCCCGAACCGAAATTCGTCCTAGGACGAAAAACTTCGGTTCATAAACCGAAATGTTTCTCTCCGCGTGATATCTTGAAATTCGCTTCCTTCCCCGGCCGGCGAATTTTTTCAACTCGCGGATTGTACAACTTGGGCTCACCATTTGCGAATAGCGATGGAGTGTGAAGCAACGGCGGGATGCTCATTGCATCAGGAGGCGGAAAACTGGAGCCACGCAAAGTGGGGATGGTTGTCGTTCGATAGAGAGGCGATCGATAGTGTAATTTGATTTTCTCGTCGTCCGCCTCTTCTGGGAGCTACGGCTGTTGCGATCAGCTTTGACAGATTCCGGGGCCGGATGTGGATGTACCGATTTGCCGCTCGTGGCCATCGATTCGCAGCCACACTTCGCCGCTTCCTTTTCTGTGCATTTGTACAATTTTACTTAATGGATGTACCGGTAATTTTTCGGGGGTTTCCCAGCATATATGTTAGTTTGTGCGCACATTTACGCACAGTCTACCCTAAAAAGTTAAAGGGTAACCTTTGACTCCCTCCCCCGATTGACAATTGTACATTTTTCTGCACATTTTGTACAATTCGACATAATGTATGAACCGGTAATTTTTTGGGGGTTTCCCCGCATATTCGTAAATTTTTACATGCAGACATTTACCTTATTTTACTTGAAATATATCCAAGGGTATATTTTTCGCCTTCGTCCCTCGGTGAGAAGTGTAATGCACAAGTTCACTTGTTTTTTTACACCACTTTACTATACCTAATCACGTGCGCACTTATTACATTAAATTGTTAAAAATGTTCTGTGAACATTTTTAACAATTTAAATTAACCGAAATTCTAAACACTGCGTTCATGATCCTTATTTTCGTATAGTTTTATCGTCATTATCGTCATTTCTCAGACGAAGGAATGCGACCGTATAAAAAATCGCGACATTTTCATTCATAAATTGTATTTTTTTTAGACAACTCTTGGGCGTTCCCAACTGAACAATTCACTAATTTATGTGTGTCCATAAACGATTGCATCACTCAGAAGACCTCCAGTAATGAACCATTTTGCTTGGTTCATTATTGGAGGTCTTCAGTGGTAATCAGTGGAAAACTTCTTTTTTCCACTGATTGTGAGATCTGCACCTTTAGACCGCGTCGAGCTCCATTATTTCCGCTGACATTATAAAAAGCATGGTGAATTAGTTGCATTTTTGCCTTTTACTAACGAACTCGTAATTGCGTTTCGCGCTGTTTTAAGATAAACTAAGACTTAATTACGAACGTGTTACGAGAGACAGAGCACTTTTCTCGTTGAATTTAACACGGTGCAGCGATATGCGCTTGAAATATTACCAAGCGAAGTTTTCTCTTCAAGGAACTCTGGGGGAAGTCCCCCGGAGTTCCTTGTGAAAAACATATCGACGGTGAAACTCCCAAACCACGTATCTCGTTCGCGGTGTTTAAAAATCTCCGCTCCTATCATTACTTTTTTTCTGACAGCAAATCAACATCATTTCGTGAAGTTTTCACAGAATTTTCTTTGCACAGAGCAGAAAAATCACAGATATTTTAAAGAATGTACGTTGAGTGGTTTTTCTTTCAAAAAATAAAGTATGACAGTAAGTCTGCAACGTTGCAAACCGAGATACGTGGTTCGGGAATTTCACCGTCGATATGTATAAAGCTAAACAGTTCTAGATATGAATAATTAATTTTGTCTCATCTTTCAACCGATTTTTTGGGGCACATTCAAATGTTTAATTCCGCAAGCGTTCCTGATGTTTATATTAGGTACCTGGTCAATGAAAGCGTCTCTATTATTTCGATAATTTGAGGGTTCAAACAAGTCATTCAACAGGTCAGTAATGGCGGTTCAGGTGCAGTGACATAAATATTCATGACAATCCCTTGAATAGGTGCTTAAAATTTCCGCAAAATTTGAAAACGAAACGGCTGTAAGCTAGAAGAGAAGATCCCCTTATTTTTCCCAGAAACTTATCATTCCTTGATGAATCCCAGAATCGCCCAATTTTTCCAGGTCCTATATGAGGGTGTCTACTGAAACAGGCTAACCAAAAATCGGTACTTTTACAGTACTTTTTAAGCACATTCCCAAGAAATTCAGTACCTTCTAAACAGAAAAATTCAGTACTTTTCAGGACCTCTATTTGACGGAATTCGAAACATTTCAAAAATTTGAATTTCTCTCTCAAGTTGCGACAAAAGTGACACAAAAATGAAAAAAATTACGGATTTTATGCGAAATTTCCACAATTTTTCAGTACTTTGGGACCGCCCTTAAAAAATCAGTACTATTTCCGAACTTGTAGACACCCTGTACACGGAGAAAAAACTTCGTGCGTGGGGCCCGAAGTTCAGGTCATATGGATCTCTGAAGTTTTCGGATTGAGCATCTGAAACTTCAGTTCTCACATCTGAAGTACTTCAGATGTGAGAACCGAAGTTTTTCGGATGTGTTCGGAAGTTTTTCGGATATGTAAGAACTGAAGTTTCAGATATGTGATCCAAACCTCAGCAGCTTGACCTAAAGTGTTCAGATGCTCAATCCAAAAACTTCAGAGATCCATATGACCTAAACTTCGGGTCCCACGCAGTGTATCCCATTCTGTCTGACTATCAAGATATATTTCGAGTTTTTCATCGATCCTTAGCAGTGAACCCGAGTGCATTTCCGGTGACCCGCGGCCCCGTTACCCGGCGCACTCCTGACCTCCGCTCGAGCTATCATTCATCGGCGATGAATTTTTCTGATATCGGAACAGGTCATAGGAGGGGGGGGGGATTGCAAAAGTTGTCGCACGTTACGTGTCGGTGGGACCCGGTTATTAAATCGCGGAGCGGAGCAAGGAGCAAGTTCAACCGCATAATTAGCAGCGCAACCTTGGTTCCGACAACCAGCGCGATGCTGCCTACCGTTGCGAACTTCACCACCACCGCACCGTGTCCTGCGGTTCGCCGCATCGCCAGGCGCGTCATTGGGAATCGGTCGCCGCGCTCGCTTCCTGTTTCAGTCGAATGCACCCGAATTTCAATCAGCGCGGTTAAGCTCTCACAATTGGACGCAATGGAGATGTTGTATGTGTGAGGAATTTGCGATTTGACTACTGATTTTTGTGTGAAACTTCGCGAGAAATACGATGGTGCCACTGGTTTTCTCTGAAATCGACTCCCAAACTCAGAAAAAGCTCTCAAGTCGAGGCCAAAATGGAGGGAATATCCCACGCTACCCTCCAGCCTGATTGTTGAAATTTTTTGTTTGTCGGGACGACATAAATGACATAGGTTAAAAGGCGGAGCGTGATTGGTCGGCTATGTCCTATCGCAGCTTTGTCGTGCCTTTGTCAGGTGGAATGGACGACATACTGTCGGAAACTTAAGAGGTGCCGTTAGCTTGTCGTGAGTTCAACCCGACATAGGCACGACAAAGCAGCGATAAGACATAGCCGACCAATCACGCTCCGCCTTTTAGCCTATGTCATCTATGTCGTCCCGACAAACAAACAATTTCAACGATCAGGCTGCTGAGAGTCCACCTCTACATCAAGACAAACTCTCCATGCTAAGATAGGGAGCAAATACATTAGCAGAGTTGCTGTGTTTTCAGTTGTGGAGGCCCCAAATTAGGTGGCAGCCCTGTCAATGTATTTGCTCCCTATCTTTGTATGGAGAGTTCGTCTCAGGATAGCGTGGGATATCCCCTCCTTTTTGGTCTCAACTTGAGAGCTTTTTTTGAGCTTGTAAGTTGATTTCAGAGAAAACCAGTGGCACCATCGTGTTTCTCGCGAACTTTTACGTAAAATCAACAGTCAAATCGCAAATTCCTCACAAATGCAACATCTCCATTGTTGGACGGAGAGTGCCTTTGCAAAGAGAGAATGGACACCAGCAGAGACAAGAGACCCTCCACTGGCTTCTTGGCGACAGGTGGAAAGCTTTTACTTTCAGGCATTCAACAATTCCTTATGGACTGAATAATGGTCGTGAGTATAAAGAACTTTCCTGACTTTTTTCGGAAAAAATATTTAATTTGGAGAAACGAGGCAACGTTGGAATGCTCATACGACGTCTAAACACAAGCCTTTCAAGCTATATTATTCAATGCCGCGATTATTCTAACGCGAGTTTGAATAATCGCGCCAAACACAGTGCGGCCGGGGTTAAACGTATATTAGCGCCTGCAAGACTCTGGGAATACTTCCCGCATTTCGCCAAACAGTGCGGTTGGCCTACGGCCCATATTAACGCCTACAAGACTGCATGAATACTTCTCGCATTGCGCCAAAAGCAGCGCAGTCGGTCCAGAGACAAGACACCAAGATATCAAGTTCCATGAAGACCCACCTAAAGTGTCTTTCACACCTAAGACCCGGTTCTAGAATGTTCGTTTAATGCCTGTTGATCATTTTCCGATCAGCAGCTTGCTGACCCTGAAACCTTTTAAAAACGGCAACCTGCAGTACAGCTGACCGTTAGCATTCCCCTGGACTGACCGTCCACTGCATCTCTGCCGTGCTAAGGAAGAACGCCGTATGAGTCTTCAGACGTTGCCAAGATTCCTACGATAAAAACCGAATTTACTGGGAAAATCCAGAATATTATTTTCCAAAATTTTCAGACAATTTTGTGCGTAGTTTAATCTAAAATATTTGAAAATTTCAGGGAAAAATATGCATGAATGTCGTCAATAACACATGTTTTAAGAAGGGAAATTTGGCAACTCTCGATTGTTCATACAGCGTTCTTCCTTAGCACGGCGGATCTGATAAAGAAGTTGGAGGTTATTCGGGACAATTCACGGCGCTGCCCCAGTAAACATAGATCACGTAAATCCGACGAGGACCGTGCGTTGTTGATACGCAGTTTCTGCTTTAGGGGTCACGGAACGGAATCCAGAGCAACCGGATGACCGGATGACGGGATGTGAGGCTACCGGGTGTCACGGTTACCGGTGCTTTATGGGAAAACCGGTTGGCGGAACGGCGATCGGCGTCGATTGCGTCTTGTGATCCGGCAAGGACTTGGCGAGCTTTCGAGACGACCCTCGATTGGTGGTAACGTGATTGATCCTAGACCTAGGCTACATTTGAAGCTCTGAGTAAAAACGTCCCGAGACGGGTTATTCCTTGTAGAAATAATTTCCATTCGGATCAACGGTTGGAACGTTCACCCTCCGCAACGGCTCTTCGCGGTATTTAGCACATAGACAGGATTGTCACAGAATTTACAAAATGAATTTCCCAGACACGTTTGGGTAAATGGAGATGTTGCATGCGTGAGGAATTTGCGATTTGACGGTTGATTCTTATGAAAAGTTTGCGAGAAACACGATGGTGCCACTGGTTTTCTCTGAAATCAACTTCCAAGCTCAAAAAAAGCTCTCAAGTTGAGGCCAAAATGGAGGGGATATCCCACGCTATCCTGAGAGTCCACATCTACATCAATACAAACTCCCCACGCAAAGATAGGGAGCAAATACATTGACAGACTGCCACTTTAGTTGGGGACTCTAAAACTAAAAACACGGCATCACAGCTAATGTATTTGACCCCTAGCTTTGCATGGAGAGTTTGTCTTGATGTAGAGGTAGACTCTCAGGATAGCGTGGGATATACCCTCCATTTTGGCCACAACTTGAGAGCTTTTTTTGAGCTTGGGAGATGATTTCAGAGAAAACCAGTGGCACCATCGTATTTCTCGCGAACTTTTATCTAGATTTTCCTTGTAAAAATGTTCAACTTACACGCTTATAAAGCTTTTTCGAAAGGAAAAAAACAAAAGAAAATGAAAATAGGACGACAAAAAGGAAACACTACAAATTATGCTCATACATCTGATTTTTTTGGCGATTTCGGGGACCGGCAACGTTATTACATGATAAAAATCAATGCATTTCTCGGAAAATTGACAATGTCACGATAAAATCAGCAAAAAATGTACTTCATCGGCACAATAGGCACCGCTGGAAGTACAAGGGAAACAAGCAGAGCGCCTTTAGTAACCTAAGTGACACGTACTCAACGAGTTTCATTATAACCCCTCGATGCAACTATTCGAGCTCTTCGGATGTCCGTGTTGCATACGCACGGAGTTGAAGGCGTTTTGACGCTCCAGGCACTCGCCGCTTTACCCGAGGCAGCGTTGGCGGACAGTACTACGAGGATCCAAAATTACAGAGCACTTTCAATTCCTCATTTATATTACAAAGGCATATCTTAGGCATGAATAATTGCTCTGAAAATCATGTACGCTCAACATATCACGTTATGAAAATTGAGGCAAATAAGATACTCTCATCAATTACATCATACGCTTGGGTGCGACTTCTCTGGAAAAAAATACGGCGATTTTTACATGAAGTATGGTAACTTCTGGCATAAATCTACTTTAATTTAAGACACAGTGATACGGTAGGGTAAAGTTCACCAGACATCTGGTAGCATTTACAATTATTTCGGTGGATGCGATTAGAGTTAGGGTCTTTGCGACCATATAGTCCGTTGGTGACCACCACCACCATATTCGTGCCACTGTCGCTCAAATCAAGCGGTACAGCCCGCCGCTTGTTGCGCCGCGAGAGGCTGGCGAGTCAAAACGCCTTCAATTCCGTGCGTATGCAACACGGACATCCGTCGAGTTCGAATAGTTGCATGCAGACGTGATAATGAAATTCGTGAAAGTGCTCGTCACGCGCGGCTTTAATAACTGAAGGTGCTTTGCTTGTCTCTCTTGCACCTCAACTTAATTTCAGCATGGCATATTGTACCGATGAAGTAAACTTTTACTGATTTTTTAGGCGATATTGTCAATTTTTCGGAAAATGCTTCGGTCTTTTAAATGCAACACAACGTTGCTTTCCTGAAATGTGGATTGCGGCCCCTACACTCACAGGCCTACGAGCGATGAATGCGGTAGACTCGTTTCATGGACAAGGATAAGTTTTCTGAGCGCGCATCCCAAGAAAGTTTTTGCGAGAGAGTTAAAAATAAAACCGATCAGAAACGCGCATCAACCCGTTGCACTGGGAAAAAAACACATTGGATCTAGAGTCCGGACTCTTGAAAACATTGACAAGAAAAAATACTCTAGATTCAATCGGATTTTTACTCGAATCAAAACGAAATCCGCTTAAATTAAGAGGCTTCGTTCTTGATTTAAGATGGATTCTGATTGAATCAGGAGTACTTTTTCTTGTCGATGTTTTTAAGAGTCTGGACTCAAGATTCAATGTGCCATTTTTTCCCAGTGTGCGGTCAGCGTCGGTTCAAGACCCGGTTAGGCGTAACACAAACATTGTAGAAAACTTTCTAGAATTGCTACTCTCTGACTTTTCCAGAGTTTCCCAGACACATTTTGAAAAGATTCCCTGACTTTCGGGACACTGCGGGATAAAAATAATGATTTAAGATTAATTTCGATCTCACCGGAAGAAAATTTGTAAGATATAAGGACACGTAACGTAAAAATTCGTCAATTTTATGGACGAAAATTTTCCCAGCCTTCAGACTAAATCTCCTCCTACTTCCCTGACTTTATCCAGTTTTTTCAACGGACAGGAACGATTGGACTACATTTTGCAATTAGGAACTACAATTACAAATTTTTTTACGATTTTTGGCTCAGTTCAGAAAGGACGTATGAACCATCATTTTCCCGAAGTATAAGTTTTTTTACGGGTGATCCAGAAACTGTAGCTCCTAATTGCAGAATGTAGTGCAATTCAAGTTTTCCCTCATTATTATTTCGACACATTTTTCATTTAGCACTGAAAAAAAATAGTTCTGTTCACAGGGCTCCTGCACTTCTTTTGTAACAGCCACAAAAGCTTCTGTTATGAAGACAGAGTTCTCTGTTCCCACGACCGAAGTTCTGTTCTCACAACAGGAAAATTCTGTAAGTGTAACAAAGAAACTGCAGGAGCCCTATGAACAGATGGTTCTGTAGTCAGCACCATCTATTTTTTTCTATGAGGAACTTCAATTTCTGACTCACCCGTAAAAACACTTACGTGCCTAGGGAAACTAATGACACATACGTTGTTTATAAACTGAGCCAGAAATACTCGTTCCTAATGGCAAAATATAATCCATTTTGGCTCCCCACAGCGCCAGCTCGAAAAGCTGGCAACTGCAGACTTTCCCTCTCGAAACCAGCGTTGCCAGACGGTGGAAAATTCCCCGCAATCCCTGCTAAAGATATCCAACACTCCGACACCGGCGCTCTTCAAAAAGCATTTGGCCGGCTATTAGTCTCAGCCCCCCCCCCTTCCCTCAACGGCCCCAATTTCGGGCGTGGAAAGCCCTCCGAACTGACTAAACTTTCCTCTAGACGCGTGCGACTCTTGAGCTCTTGAATCCAACCGAAGTAAAACCGCAAATGTCTATTATTGCAAGAGTCCTAGACTATAGGTGTTCTAATGGAACCCGGGGCTCGGCAGAAAATAGACTTGTGCGGTTTTGACACGAAGCGAATCACTTTTGTGGGTTATTTTTAAACTGGCGGACTCACTCGCCAGGCGACAAAGTCTCGGGCTCTTGCGAGCGTTAATTATGCCCCGCTAACGTAACGCCCGGCCCGGCGGCCGGAGCTTTTAATTTATTCACTCGTCGTTATCTCCTTGCTCGCGTTGTCGCTTTCTTAGAGCTGATAAGGTTCTGCCCTAGTTATGAGCCGTTTCCGATTCGATATTCTCACTTCCTTTCGTTTTTTTCTTCTTAATTACGGATTTTTTCCTCAGAAGATAGGTGAGAGAGGTAGAACTGGACCGGTGTTCGAAACTCACATGCGCCAACGCGCCAGATGCGCCTAAGAAATCGGTCACACTGGAAAAAAAAAACACATTGGATCTAGAGTCCCCTTGAAAACATTGACAAGATAAAGGACTCTTGATTCAATCAGATTTTTGCTTGAATCAAAACGAAATCCGCTTAAATTAAGAGGCTTGGTTCTTGATTTAAGCTAGATTCTGATTGAATCAAGAGTACTTTTTCTTGTCGATGTTTTTAAGAGTCTGGACTCTAGATCCAATGTGTTTTTTTTTTCTTCCAGTGCATGGCGCCTAGAAAAAGAAGGCTCTGCGCCAACGTGGCCCCTGAAAATTGCCCCTTCCCCCTACACAAAAAGCGTACTGGAAGACAGGCATATGTGGTGTTTGGGTGCCGCAGAACGCCGGAGTGCGTTGTAGAGCGACTTTATACATATATCGGCAAAAAAGTTACTAATCCGCTTGATGCGACTTGTTCTTCAGATGATGAAGGGTTCTCGGTCTACATCTGAAACTTCCATTTCAACTCAATAAAAATCACTTTATGGGAAATGCTACCTCCTGGAGCTGAGGTCTGTTTTCTCGTGGATGGTACAAGTATTGCTCACTCAAGGTGGTAAGTTCTCGTGTATTTTGGCATTTCTTGGCTGTTCTTCACGTTTTCAAGGTTTTTGAACATTGAAATTCCTGAATATTTGATAGCGTGAAAATTTTGTTCGAATCGGGAGTTCCAATTTCCGCATGTAGAGCACGTAGGTGCGGTTCGATGGCTAAAGTGCAAAACCAAGCTCCATTACGGGGTTTCAAAATCTCTGCCCCTATTTTATTTTTTTCTTGGAAGAAAAACAAGTCAACTGTATAACTTGAGGTTTCTAAGAAATATTCTGCTGACAGAGAGGCAAAATCAATCAGGTTTTCAAGAAATAAAGTTGGCTAGAACTTCCATGAGAAAATAAAGTATGACAGGAAGTCTGCGACGGCGCAAACGAAGATACGTGGTTTCGTACTTTGGCTGTCGAGTTGGAGATGATGAGGATTACCCGCGTTAGGGTGTCTACTAAAACAGGCTGGTCAAAAATAAGTACTTTCACAGTACTTTTTCAGTACATTCTCAAAAAATTCAGCACCTACCTCCTCCGACAGAAAAATTCCGTACTTTTTCAGTACCTCCATTTCACGAAATTAGAAAAATTTGAAATTGCGACAAAAATGACAAAAAATTAAAAAAAAAATTCGGACCTTTTTGCGGTCCTTAAAAAATCGTACTATTTCCGGACTTGTAGACACCGTGCGGGTGGAAGGAAAAATTGCAAATCTACGAAGAAACTAAGTAAGAAACGCAACGTCGCTCAAGCTTTCTCGTTTCTCTCAATTTTTCGTAATTGCTAGTTAGGATATGCGAGAGCACGGCGCATTTCTACGGTGTTCGCTAACTCGGGGCTGAGATGCACACCAAGGACAATGAGCTGTGCAAAAATTTGCCGCGAGTCAACACAAGCGGATGACGCGCCTCGCATTTGCCGCATCGTGGGAAAACTGCACGGAGGAAAAAAGATCGGAACGTATTTCTCCAAGTTTTTAGGTTCAGGTGATCTACACTCCCGCCCCCCCNCCCCCCCCTTCTATATTAAAGCCCTATTCCTTCAAAGCTTTCAAGGTGCAAGATGTATGCGTGTTATTCGAATAGATAACTTTTCGCGCTCCCCCGTAAGTTGGTTGCCTATGCGGTGAAATTGAAGGCGAACTTTTGAAATTGACGATACCTGTCAATTGGTTAATGCATTCTTCATTGGCTTCATTCGCGCTCCGCGTTATAATTGTTGCCTATGCGGCGAAATCGAAGGCGACCTTCAAGTTGACGATCTCTGCCAATTGATTTATGCAGTCTTCATTGAGCAAGTTAAGTACGTGTGTTCTTTGAGCAGATAACTGGTCGCGGACCCGGAATGTTTGTTGCCTATGGATGTAATCTAGTGGACTGTAAATTTTTGGGGGTGCAGCGGCACATTTTTGATTCACATTTCCATGAAAACCAATGACAATCTGGAGAGGTGAGGGGGAGAATGTCACTCGAATTACATGATTAATTTAGTTAGAGGAGTCTCAGCTTGTATTAAATGCAGAAGAAGGAAGCTTAAAAAAAACTAAATAAACGCGTGACATAGACCTATAAGAGTTTTGACTGAGGGTGCTGAGTCACAATTTCAAAGAAACTTTTCCTCATTAGCAAGATACAACAGAGGTAAATTAGGTGAAGAGGTGATTGTATCACCATACTCCTCCCCTGACTTCATCTCCCTCGGTTTCATCTTGTCAATAGGTCATTCATTAATAACGAGCGTATCAGAGGTTTCCAGAAAGAATGCAACTAAGATTGAACGTCAATTCTTATTGTCCCATTGTTTGTTATCAGACATGTGTAGAGTATTGAAAATATCAACATGAGGAATAATTTGCGAGCTAATTTATGTAGATAAGAGTATTATCTAGCTCAAGCATCAGAGGAGTTTATGAAAATTTCTGTCTGATATATTATCGCTGAGCAGGGAAATGTGTATTCAGCCAAACAGAAAAAATGGCAAAGAAAGAAAGAAAACGAGAGAGGATTGCCTGTGGCTGATAAAAATAAGTTTGTTTGATGCCCTCAGGTTTATGTGGGATGTATAATGCCCATCTTGAGTTGACTTTGAGGTGACCATGTGACGGTGAAACTACAAAACGCATATCATAATTTGGGGGGAGGGGGTTAATTGCCAGTTCCTACATACTTAATTCCTTGACCTAATACTGTTTTAATGGTCTACTGAGTATTTGGATGCAAATATTCAAGGATATTGTGACACATATTCCGACATTAAGTACAAGTAATTTCGTGAAATAACAATGTAAGAACGATCTTTGAAGTAGGAAAATGTGATGGGAAATTTTTGTCTCAAGCCGAGATATGCTGTTCTAATGTTTCACTAACTTAAAAATGTGGGATTCATTCATAATATTCCATTTCAACAGTGTAAGTCGGCAATAACTCGGTTTGCGACGTCGCAGACTTCTGTCATACTTAATTTTATAAACGGAAAACTACTCAAAAGTAATTCTTTTCAACTGCCGTGATTTTTCTTCTCTGTGCGAAGAAAATTCTGCAAAAACTTCAAGGAATTATGTCAATTTGTTCTCCTTCAAAAAAATAACACAGAGGCGGGGAATTTCAGACACTGCAAATGACATATGTGATTGCCGAATTACACCGTGGATTTGTGATCCAATTAGAGTATTCCAAAGGTACCCGGGACAAAGAATGATAACCAGCTAGGATTGATGTTTCTACAATAACAACGATGTTTCTTAAAGTAAAAAACTGCCAACTTACTCCTCCCTGGCTGTAAGAGAAAGAGAGATGTTTGACAGTTAACGTTCTATATCTTTCCTTAGCAAACATCTTCCTTAAAATAAATTAAGAGACACACAAATTGGGTGTGGAAGTTTTTAGGAAGATGCTGAGTGATAAGTATGTGTATAAAAAAGAAAAACAAAAACTGGTGGCTCACCATTGAAACAGGAGTCAGATTGGACGACAAAGTTGGCTCCATCATTGCTGTAGCACTCCGGCGACTGGATTTTTTCTCAGGAACACCACTTGGCTCGGAAGTATTCACTTCATTCCGTGCACGTTTCCTCGACATTTTCAAGTTTGCCGCAATTCACTTAAGGCCCACGAAGGCACTTGTACCGTAGCGTTCCGATAGGATCTAAAACATCAATTTGAGGGACAACACAGTGAGACACTGATAGGAGAAACAACTGAGAAATACTACAAAGCTTGTGCCAAGAGGAGGAAAATTGAAGATGAGAATTGAACAGAATCTATGAAAAACAAAGCCTCAATGAATGGTGATAAGAGAGGTGGGTGAGGCTCTGAAATTAGTCAGTTTTACAGAAATTTTTGGTAAAGTAGGAGTGAAACAACACTGGTTAACGAGCGAGATGACTTCGGCGACAAAAAATTAAATGAATTAAAACACTCTCGCAATCTACCCTGGCTGTCAGCACGACCGATCTGAGCACGAAAAAAGCTGACACTGAGGAGCTGAGAGTATAATTTAATCAGCGAATTGCTCTAATGAATTGCGGTAGAGGACAAGTTAATGATGAAAAGCACACTCGGCTGATAACCTCAACTCAAATTGGTATTTTTAAAGAATGAAAGAAATACCTTTTTCTTGACGTCTGCATCTGCAAATTTGTTATCTATTCGCGAGACTATTCCAAATATCGACTAGAAAAGGAAGGCGGATGGAAAACTTGGGACGTGGAGGTTAGGACATAGAATTTCTACGACGCAACCCTCCGAACACATTGAGGGTCGCCTCCTTATCACGCGCGAAAATTGAGCGGGAAATTTTAAGAAATGGAGATCCTCATCGCGATTTTGTGAAAAATAAATCGGATTTTTTATCAAATTTGACGAGTCCGAGGGACGACGCGTTGGGAACTGGGAAAGCCTATCGGTTTCAGGGATGCATGAGCGAGGCGCTCTCAGGAAGAATCCCTTTGTGAATCCCTTCCCGGATTCCTGGCCTTGACCTAATGCGTTGACTGCCTTGACCGAATCACTCCGCTATCATGCGAAACGCGGCCTTACGCAAAAGAATCGTGCGTGCAAACCGCGCATGCAGAAAAAATTGCGGAGTAAATTGTTAGGTTTTATTTTTTTATGACATAAATGCATTCTGATATTCACATATTTGAATGCAAAATATAAATGAAAGAAGGCAAAAAATGCGTACGTATCTACATCCGAACTTTGATCATGGTTTTTTTTTGGGAGGGGGGTGTCTACAAAAGAAATCACAATATCCACTTGAAATTTTTTGTAAGATACTAGTATAATAGGAAAATTCACAAAAAGTTACAAGAAAAACTGTCGGCTAGTTTTTCTCAAATTTTAATCTCCTCCAAAAAAAGTTTATCAGTTTTTTCTCTAAATCAAATCTTTTTTCTCCTAGATCATGCAAAAAAGTTCCTAAAACTGCAGCCTAACAACTGCAACTTCCTACACAAGCAGCGAAAATTTTTCCTGACTTGGAATTTATCAATTAATTCGTTTCAAAAGGCCTTATCATAGTTACACCAAGCACTTTAGGGTTAGGGCCCCTTATATCAACAACTGAAGAGGAGAAATTTGTATTTCTGAACACACATTGGAAATCTCCCCTCATGCTTAATTTCTTTTAAAGCAACCAATTAACAGTCTTTTTTGACATTTCTGTGATTTCCTTCACTTTATTCAGATATATTCACACAAAACTTCAAAAATACTTGGGACGGTTTTTTAGACAGAAATAAAACAAGACTGGAAATTTTTAAACACTGCAATGAATATACACATTTTTCGACTCCAGTCATCAATATAGAATTCATGTGTGTAATGTGCACTTCCAAAGAAAAATTCAAGTAGTGTTTTCCGACTCATGTCTTAAAATTATTCTTTGAGGTAGTGATCATAAATTTCATTGAAGCAGGATTTGTGGGTGTACTGCAAAGAAAAACGCATAACAGTAATTTAAAACTGAGATTTTCTTTATTAAAATTTAAAAATTCTTGAAACTAATAAAGTTCTTTTTATATTTTTCCATTTTTTTTTTACAAAAAGTATTTAAAATCTTCATGACTCCATTCAAATTAAAATTACAGTCACTTGAGCCGACAACACTTTTGATGGTGTAAAATATTATAAATAATGACTTCTTAGCGAGTAAAAATTGAGGAGAACAAAATAAAACTTTTTCAAACACAATTTACAAGAGAAAGATATACACATATTTACAGACTGTGCGGGAAGAAGAGATGGAAGAACACAGAGAAAGAAAAAACAGGGATAAAAGAATAAACTTCAGAGACAAAAGAAGTTGTGGTATAGGATGTGCAATAGATCATTTCTATGGCACTGATCTGAAATGGAGTACATATTAAAGATGGTAACCCAACTTGATGAAAATATGGACTGAATTGCGCAGAGATGCACTAAGTTGCATTAAGAAGAAAGAATGAGTTCTATCTGCGTAGTTTCGAATTCAACTAGTAATAAATTTTCACCGGTTAAAAATTCAAAGTGGACCAAAGTTTAGAACATGAAAATCGTCATTATTTTTTGTCCTCAACAGTAAGTCTTAGGGAGGAATGAAATTTTAAACCTCTTTTTCTCAATTCAAGTTAGATGCCACTTGGTGCATCTCCGTTACATAAACTGTCCAAAAAATTTGGACTCAAAATGATAGAAACAGCAAAAAGTTGCGAATTGAGAACTCTTTCAGTTTTCTTTTCATTGAGGATTCAAGTTTTGAAAAATCAACAGCCTTGGACTAATTGAGAAAAGAACTTAAAGCCATCATCATAAATTTTTTGCGATGCAATGGAGGGATTTGCAAAAGTTTATTCCCTTTACCTAGCCAATCATCAGTTCAAACTGTTGTGACTTAATAAAGAAATTGACTCACTAATGGTAAAAGCACTCATCATGAGAACCTTCATTTTTTGGGTCGGTAGCGCAATTTCATAGTTAAAATTCAAAAGTCATTTTCACAGTCAAAATAAATATCATCAAATGCTAAGATCATTCTAAGTTTTCTCATCCTAAAACCTCATGGTAGAGGGTAGACACACTATCTTGATACCAACAGATAGCTGTTCAACTACAAACTTAACTCACAATTAACAAAGAAACAATTAGAGCTGAAGTCCACCTATCAGAATTTCCTATGCATTGGAAAAAGTTATCAAATAACTTGCACAACTACATATTAAAGGCTAAACTCACAACCACAAATTTCATTTTGCGATATTGTAGACTTTCGGTTATATTTTGTTATTTTTTGCCTTTATTTAAAGAATATTTGGTATAAATATAGGTAAGAAAGTTGGTTTTGGTTTGTTTCTTGTAAGAAAAATAAATTAAGAGTGGAAACTTCGAAAAACATAATCATGATACAAGGTTTTAGAGTTTAGATTTGCAAGTCTCTTGCTTGATAAAATAATGCAAAAATGTATTTTATAAGGTAGGTTCCCACTCTTTTACACAACTGTCCAGAATATTTTTTGTGCATATAAGTGAGAATTATCGATGACATGGTAATGCACTATGCAGTAGAGAACAGACAAGTTAAAATTCTTATGATAGAAAATGTTGAGTATTGATTCCTCGTCTTAGAATTCTTCCTCTCTCTTTGGTAAATCCCGATCAACTATATTTACAAAGGCTTCAGACACCATGCTTCATCTTTGATGATGTTTTCACATCGTAATCAAAGAAAAACAAAAAAAACTGAGTCACTGCTCTAGTGTTTAAAAATAAAACAGAACAGTATGATTGGCAAAAGTTAACAAAAACAATACAACGATGATTATTGATTGATCCGATGAGCATTTAGTATT
Source organism: Bemisia tabaci (assembly GCF_001854935.1). Lineage (NCBI taxonomy): Eukaryota > Metazoa > Arthropoda > Insecta > Hemiptera > Aleyrodidae > Bemisia > Bemisia tabaci. The sequence continues at coordinate 2,455,997 of NW_017547239.1, forward strand.
TTTCTCTTTTCTTTATGGCTCGCTTGCTTGCACACCGGCTGATGATATCTTTCACGTAGTCCTTGTGATCAAAAATTTTCATCACCTGGCTTTTGGCTTCTTCCATTTGGTCTTTTATCACTTTGCTCCTTTGGATATTCCCCTGAAAAAGAAGAGAGAACAGTGAGTTGACTGTGCTTGTTGTAGAATTAGTTCTAATCGTTGAAGTTTTAAGAATACAGAAAAAAAATTTAAAATGTAATAAGAGCTACACGTAAATAAAAAAAAAATACCTAAGCGCAAAAGAAAATAGTTTATTAAACTTGATAAAATAGATCTTGTTTTTTTGGCATTCCAATAACTTTAAGCCTTCTTGATTGGACTTTGCATCAGATGCTGCTGGGCGACAAATATTCTAAGCAAGTCAATAAATCGATGGTTTAAGCATAAGACCACATATTTCCATTGCGGTGTTTCAAAATTCTCGCTCCAGTTATATTTTTTCTAAGAAAAACAAACCAACTGTATAGCTTGAAATTTCGACACAAAATTCAGCTAAAAGGGAAGAAAAACCCAGAAAGTTTTCAAGAAATAACATTGACTGGTCTTCTGAAGAAAAAAGGAAGGATGACAGGAAGTCTGCAACTTCGAAAAAGGAGATGTGTGATTTCGCACATTAGCCATCGATATATGGTTTTGATGCTCATTGTTACAATGAAGAATGAAGAGAGAACAAATCAAAGTTAATTATTACACATTTTTTTAAATTTTTTAGTTCATTTCCATCTTTGATTTTCAACTGAACGGATCAGCCGATTGCAGAATCAGCCAAACTACAAATCACACAGCTTAATTTTCTCTTACAATTTATTATCTCGGTAGAAAACTAAATAACATATTGCACTGGACCTTTCTGTGAATTTATACACATTATTTCCAGTCAATGCCACTCAATTTTCTGTTTAAAAAATAAAATATCCTAGAAAATTAGACATCTAATATAGTGCAGATTCTAACTAAATCCGTCTAACTATCAGTCGAAACTACAAGAGAGGGGGGGGAAAACATTTTAATTGATCAAATTATTGGTCCGAAATGGAAACTTTGATTTCCTATTTTTAAAAAAACGATAGAGCAAAAGGATTATGACTGAGGAGAAAAAGCAGACTTACTTTGATTAGCTCACACACGTGATTGAATTCTTTTTCGGTGTCCTGATCAGATTTCTTTTCCAGGGCCTGCAGCAAATCTGAGAGCTTATCCAGAACTTCTGTCTCGAGATCAGACTGAAAATGAAAATAAAAGAAGGTTTGAGTGTCATAATCAGAGTTCGAAACTCTCAGGCGCCAACGCGCCTAAGAAATCGGTCATGGCGCCTAAAAAATGAAGTCTATGCGCCAACATGGCCCTTAAAAATTGCACCCCTCCCCCCCCCAAAAAAAAATCCTAATTTTTCTGTTTGGTATTTTTTCGAAATTCCTCTCAAGTTACAGCTACTTGTTCTGTAACTAAAACATCTTGCGTCTAACTCTTTACTGTGAATGTGCTGTGATATTTAGGAAAAAAATCGAGCTTGATGAGCCATGTTGCTCCTGAAACTTAAAGATAAGTTTCAAACACTGGTCATAGTGTAGACGCATTACTTTTGAGAACCAAGATAAACATGAGTAGATCAATTAAAATACAACCATGATTTATCAGATTTCACCGAACTGACAAATCAATCCGTTCAAACGTAGAATCAGTTAAATCACGGAATCTGTTGAAGGCTTACTATGTAAGAAAAGACCTATCCACTGAAAAAAAAGATTCAGTGCTGAAAAACGCGAAATTGGGATATTGGTGCTACTCCACTGCTTAAAGAAGTGAATTTTGAGCAATGAAACTAAAAACCTTCAATAAAATCAAACAAAAATGAAGCTGTGGCCGTTAAAAGTTAGCAGTTACTTAAACAAACATAATTTTGAATGATGGCAATTTTCAGTTTTCGTGAACCAAAATCAGAAAGTTCTGGCGGAAATGATTTTGTTGTTGATACACAAGAAGCACAACCTTGTGAAAAGTCTGACATAAAGATATGCATCTTTGGAACTTCTTGGTTTTGTTTTCCCTGTGAAATGGTGTGGACCCAGCACCATTTCTCCACCTTGATATGCATGGACTTATGTACAACAAATTGTATGTTACTGATTGCCTATTGTCACAGAACATTCTGGAAATTACACCAACTGATTGCGGTAAATGCATGGGTCGTAAGACGGGATGTTGGAGTTTTTTAGCCAACGTGCAACTAGTCTGGAAATTAGTGGAGATTTCAGTTCATAAAATATTGCTTGCATAAATTGGAGACCATCAATGGTGCAATTCTTTAAATTAGCAAATTTCATAATTTGAGATCCAATATTTAAAACATGGATTCAACATTTTTTTTAAAAGAAGTGTTTGATTAATATCTGGCTCTATTCTTAATGCGAAGAAAGTAAAACAGGAGTTGAGAAGTTTTAAAACTTACAACATCCTCCATTTGAGAACTGAGATGATGAATCTTCCATCCATTCACTTTCTGCATCACATGCTTATGGCTAGCGATGTCGTTCACGGTTGGTCTCCGGTCATCACGAGGTTTGACATCCGAGTAACGAAGGAAGTGGTGGTAACGTGACTTCCACGCGTGTCGATAACTACTCAACAGCGAAATATTTGGTCTCTTCACTTGGCATGATTTACCATCTTCATTGGATTCTGGAAAGTTTGGTAAAATAAAATGATAAGCTGAAATGACTTTTATGAATATAGGTTGGATAATGAATTCTGTTTTTTTGCTTTGGCTCTTGCAATTTGAGATGGATTTCGACTGATTATTTTCTTTGAAACTTTGTGAAAAAATTGATGTAATAGAATAAAATTCAGACAAAAATACGAGAAAAATGAACTGAAAAAACGTCAATCCATTAGATATAACAACCCTAAATCTTGAAAAATGAAATAAGGAAACAAAACTGGAATTGCATACTTTCTTCATAAAAATTCTCTTTTTTACCTGAAGCCTTGAATGGATTTACCTATGGACCAATAGGTTTAAAAAAAAATTTACTTTGCAGAGAGAGGATGGTTTGAGGTACTAGCTTTTAGTAGTTTAAATATTTTTATGACAACAACTTAAAGTACTTTATCCGAACTCATTCATTAATGCTAAGGTTAAGAAGATAGAGAGAGAGATAATTCATCCACTTACCTTCTTTGATTTCTTTCTTAATTTTGTCTTCAGAGATGAATTCCATTTCTTCTTCACTAAACTTCGAATCTAGAGTGTCATTGCTTGTTCTAGAAAAAGGAAGAAGAAATGAATAAATAATTGGAGGAAACAAATGAATGAATAAATAGTATATAACAAAGCAAGCTGCAAATAAAAACAACGGAAACTTAAAAAATGTATTACAAAAGCTGAGTAATATTTCAAAAGATAGACAGGGCAAGATAACAGACTGGTCAAAATAACAACAATTTTAGCAAACTTATGATATAAACGGCAACAGAAGTTTTTCGTCTAGGACGACTTTCGACTACGAATGTCTAGGTTTTTCGTATAAACATCAAAATTTAAAATTTTGGATTTTGACATGACTGTCAATTTGGATACACTAGGCAAGCCACATTTCATTCTCATCTGAGATCGAATCTCAAAATTGTCACCATTTGGCTCAGAATGACCTCTGAATTTGCAGCATAGTAGACTATCTGTCATACCATGGACATGGACCAAGAGAATAAATAAGGACCTCCAACTCCAGTTAGCAGCAAACCCAGCAGTGCCTGGCAGAGGGTCTAGTGAACTAAACTGACGATTGGGTTCTCCTGTATCATGTTTCCATGCACCACCTATTTAGGCTTATCATTCAAGGCTCATGGAAGTCTCTAGATCCTTGTGGTCGTTCGGAAGTTCTGAGGAGTTAAGTGTGAAAAGTTTCCCATTTTTATTTCAATCTCCATAAGTCTACGGGTACATAAACTGGTAATAATATGAAGTGTCTTTTCTACCTTGTTATTCAGTAGCAACTGCTGATCAGAAAGCAAAAGGAAGTGTGTATGTAATGTGCAACAGGTTTGTACTTATTGCCGAGGGCATTTCTTTGTTAAAGTGAAATTTTTTTAGAGAGAAATAGTGGGGTGCTGATAAAAATCAACTGAGGATCAAAAAATCAGAGATACTTGACTTTAAGCATTACCTTTAATTTGATTATTAGCAAGTCTCTTTGATTCTGCGTCAGAAGTTGACTAAATCATCAGATTTGCTAGTGTTTTGATAAGATACTTCAAATCAAAGTCTTTCACATTAACCTCAGCAGAAGGTATGTATCTATACTATTTAATTAGTTTGCTGAAGTAAAATGTATTAAATTATCTAAATAAATAAATCATGAAATTTACAACAAATAATGAATGGAATAGTACCTACTATAAAGGTACGATCGTGGACCGCTGTGGGGTTAGTTCACCGCCCTCTGCCAAGTTGGCTGCAGTCGTGCGGTAACAGTTTTTAACTCGGGTTTAAATTGGAGGTCCTCATTTATTCTCTTGGTCCATGATCATACTTCGTTTTGCAACAAGAAAACCATAATCAACGTATTTACATACTGTTAAATTTCTAAAGTTTATCTTTTCCATTTGAAGGATATTTGGTGAAAATTTCAAGAGATAGTATTTTCCTTTAAATAATGAGGATGAAGAAATCGATACTCACAATAGCTGCTTTCTAGGTTTCTTGCGAGGGCTCATTTCAACAGGCCTATCTTCTTCGATGGGTGGTGCTACTGGCTCCGTTTTAATAGGTGGCGAATCAGTGCCACCTAGCACCGGGGATGAGGTGGCGGAGATGGTGGTCGATCCACCCGACGACTGACCACCAGAGTCGGGTCTCTTTGGCGATGGTGGAGGGGATGCTAGATCCCGATTGTCTCGACTATCCCTATTTTGAGCGGGTGTTGTAACCCCAAATGAAGCCAGGATAGGCGTTAAATTCTTCTGCGCTTTCAGAGGAGATCTGGAAAAATACACAAACATGTATACAGTTCTTAAATACTATGCTGTAATGTAGATGGCGTAGAGGCAGGAAGATAAAATCAGATAAAATCTGTTAAAATCAGTTACTCTACTGTCGGATGACATTTAATTTGGTTTTAATTTTCCGCTTTGAGGAGGAAAAAATGGAATGCTTGATTTTTTAATCAACCACTTTGGTTTTGACTCCATTAGTTGATTCTCTTGTTCGAAAATGTTTTTCATGTGATTTTCTACAATTTTTACTCATGACTGCGAGTCATATTCACCATTCTAACACTTGCTTTTTATATAAAGATCACAACATTGCTAAAATGTCCTCTGAACGATAAAATCTTTTCAAAACATCATTAAAAGTTTACTGCCTCGAGAAAGTATCAAACTTACCCGTCGGTTTCTCTTTTCCTTAATATACTAGGTCTAGGAGATGCATTTTGTTTGACTATTTGCGAAGGTTGACCGTCTGCCTGAGTTGTTGATTGGGAGACGTTTCCAAGAGGAGGATTATAACAGGAACCTGGAATAAATTAGAGTTGTTCATTAAAAAAATAAATTGAGGGGGACATAAAAGGTTCCCAAAAGTTTACAGAAAAATGTATGATGCTACAGGGTTATTCAAAAGTTACGCACCACTGGCCATAACTTTAGTTCTAATTATGATATCGATTTGCGGTTTGTGGCGTCCTTCCTCATATCGAGGGGGAAACTTTTTGAGGTACTTTTCTGTTCTTCACCCCCCCAGGGGGAGGGGGGGCTGGGGGCAACTCGAAAATTTCAAATGGCAACCCCCATCATGTGATACATCGTTAGAAAGAACATGAAAAAAGAAAATTTTCGGCGCAAACCGGAAGTCGATCTGACCCCCCTGTCAAAAGTTAGGGGGGTCCAAAGGTTATTTAGGGGGTCCGTACCTTCATTTTATAGAGTAGCTTCGGCGGCTCTTGGACATACCGTTTCTCTTTTCAAAGAGTCCTCGAATACTCCAAGTCTGATACCGAAGTCTTCATATTGCCCCCGGGCCACCACAGCCCCCCCGTAGGGGGGGGATGGGCCTGTTACAATGAAACATTGCATTATAATGCGAAAAGTCACAGAAGAGCTTCAAACTTAGCATCAAATCCGAGTGGAACTTCTTGCCAATGTTAACGCAAACGCAGCCTGCGACTTTAAAGTGAGTTTTCAAAACTCTTAGCCCCCTGCCCCCCCTCATTTTTGGTTGCAGAGCGGGTAAAAACCGGGAAATTCACTACAAATAATGCCCGAAACTAATTTCCAACTTGAGGAGGACCCTTGAAACGTTGCGATCAGTCGGAGCATTGAAATGCAAGGACTGCCACCCCCTTAAAGTACGGAAACATCCAAAATACCCCCGCTGCCCCCCTCATTTTTCGTTGCGGAGCGGGTAAAAACCGGGAAAATCGCCAGAAATGATGCCCCGGTTCTTACCAGCTCTGCAACGAAAAAAGAGGGGGGCAGCGGGGGTTTTATGGGTGTTTCCGTCCTTAAAGTGGGCGGCAGTTCCTGTGTTGCAGTTCTCCGACTGAGCGCAACGTTTCAAGGGTTCTCCTCAAGTTCTACAGTGGTTTCGGTCATCATTTCTGGCGATTTTCCCGGTTTTTACCCGCTCCGCAACGAAAAATGAGGGGGGCAGCGGGGGTGTTTTGGATGTTTCCGTACTTTAAGGGGGTGGCAGTCCTTGCATTTCAATGCTCCGACTGATCGCAACGTTTCAAGGGTCCTCCTCAAGTTGGAAATTAGTTTCGGGCATTATTTGTAGTGAATTTCCCGGTTTTTACCCGCTCTGCAACCAAAAATGAGGGGGGGCAGGGGGCTAAGAGTTTTGAAAACTCACTTTAAAGTCGCAGGCTGCGTTTGCGTTAACATTGGCAAGAAGTTCCACTCGGATTTGATGCTAAGTTTGAAGCTCTTCTGTGACTTTTCGCATTATAATGCAATGTTTCATTGTAACAGGCCCATCCCCCCCTACGGGGGGGCTGTGGTGGCCCGGGGGCAATATGAAGACTTCGGTATCAGACTTGGAGTATTCGAGGACTCTTTGAAAAGAGAAACGGTATGTCCAAGAGCCGCCGAAGCTACTCTATAAAATGAAGGTACGGACCCCCTAAATAACCTTTGGACCCCCCTAACTTTTGACAGGGGGGTCAGATCGACTTCCGGTTTGCGCCGAAAATTTTCTTTTTTCATGCTCTTTCTAACGATGTATCACATGATGGGGGTTGCCATTTGAAATTTTCGAGTTGCCCCCCGCCCCCCCTCCCCCTGGGGGGGTGAAGAACTGAAAAGTACCTCAAAAAGTTTCCCCCTCGATATGAGGAAGGACGCCACAAACCGCAAATCGATATCATAATTAGAACTAAAGTTATGGCCAGTGGTGCGTAACTTTTGAATAACCCTGTATATGCAAACATTACACCAACTGTACACTTAAAGGTACACCAATTGTTACTTTCTCTTCGGTTTCATAAAGTATGTTTTTGGATGGGGGGAAGGAAGAAAGACCCTGAAAAATAAACTGATTTTTTTTCAATAATCCTTTAGGAAAATAGAAAAAACATTTAAACGCTCTGAAAATGTGAACGAATACAGGAGTTCTTACTTTCAAAATTCTAAATTTTTTTAAATAGTGATGCAGAAAATGTAAAAAAAGTAAAAAAAGACTCTTACATTCAAGTTGTCTAATTTAAAAAAAGTTTGGAGCCCAAAACATGACAAATAATAACTTTAAATAGCTTTATTTCTTTTCAAACTTGTTTTCTAAAATGCAAAATTCAAACTATCATAACTTATCTTAGGTTTGGCATTTTTGAACAGTTCCTGTGTCTCTTTTTTTACTGGATCACTAAGAGGATAATTCGATCATCGTCAGAGCTCTATTTTTAATTTTTTGCAAGGTAAGGCAAAAAGTATTCATTTTGGAAGCACCTTCATATGAAAATACTACAAAGGGAATCATTCCATGAACTTAGATATAAGTACAGAATATTTTGAATAGAATATGCAATAAAAATGAACTTACTAGATTCTGGTGTTATGTAAGGCTGTGTGATTACCCGCGATGATTCTACAACCATTCCAACATTCAGCGTTCGGACAGGAGGAACAGAGGATTGACCAAGTGATACATTTGATGGGATATTATCTGAAAAAATAAATAAATAGATTAAGTCATTAAAAAAAAAAATTAGTCCCCTTTTTTTTTACATATTAAATAGATAGGTACCTAAAAGAAATTTTGAAATAGCCAGTGAGCCTTCGCTTCAATTTTGTACTTGTTTGACTAAGTACCAAATCCATAGAGAAAGTCTAGAAGCACATTACTCGTTTTGTACAATGGAAAATTTTCTAACGTGGGTGTCCTTCTATAAGGAAAAAACATTTTTTTTCAAACGTGCATAGGTTATCTCATCTATGGGAGCAGGATCTTGTAAGAATTACGAGGACTTAAGGTTATTTCATTCTTTTTCAACAATTGCAGAAATTTTGAACAACTGCAGTAATTGAATCTCTCAGTTTGAAAACGACCCATTTCAGAAAAATGAAATTTCTCAGGAGACAATTAATCTGCAAAACGGCCAAAAGGACAGTTTTTGCACACACACACACACACACACACAAAAAAAAAAAAAAAAAAAAAAAAAAAAAAAAAAAAAAAAAAAAAAATTATAATAAACCCAAGTTGGGTCGTTTTCAAACTGAGAGATCCAATTATGATACAAGTTTTGGATTTCAACGATCAGTACAGAGCCGAGTGCAGCTCACATTACTTTGAATAAACTCCTTGTCTTACTTAACGATTTAAGTGATGAAAAAGCATAATTACCATGCTGTATAGGTCTTAGAGTAGGAACAGGCTGTGTTGAAGGAGGGGTCCCGCTGACAGTTGTGATCGGAGGAAAGCTGCGAGAAACCACAGGAAAACCACTTGTTGTTTCCTGACTGAAGTATGGCCCAGGACCTGAGCTTGAGGGGATGCTAGGACCTGCAAGAAGAGGGGATATCATGGTGAGAAAACGCAAGAAAAAAAACGAAACGAATGCAGATAAAAGGTTCACAGGGTTGCCACAAAATTTAGAAAAGTAAATTCCCTGACATTTCTCTAAAATCCCTGACAATTGAACAAGTGCCTGATTGTGAAGAGGACATAGTTAGAGATAGTTTTCAGGAGAAATTTGTTGTTCAAAACGTCAAACCCACTCGAGAGAGCAAATAAGGATGACAAAACGGTTTTCCCTGACATTTTCGTCATTTTCCCTGACTTTTTAAAATTCCTTGACATTTCCTGGTATTTTCTCACTATGGCAACCCTGGGTTCACAGTAGTAGAAGATGATGCTGTTCAATCTTGTCGTAAATATTTCAAAATCTAATTCATCACCATGATTTTTTCCGAAGTGCTACTGTGCTTGAGGGATGTTGTCAAGTGCTTGAGAGATTTTTTTTGTCTATTTTTCTTAGAAATTGCTTTTCAAATTTCAATTTGCCGATTCCAGATAATCATAACCAATGTGACATAATAGTCAAGCCAAAATTCCAAAAGATAGCAATTTGGATGAAAGATAAAGCATTTAGCAGAAAAGGCAAATATTTATGAAAAATCCTAAAATATGATCAGTTAAAGAAGGAAATAAAACAAAAAAAGAAAACTTTCATATTCACATGATACTGAATATATTCAGTGGCAGGATTTGATGTTAAGTTTTCCAGTTATACCAATTTTCATCATTCAAGTTATTCAACTCTCAATTAATGACAATGATCAATGATTTAGTGTTTGATATTAATTTCACTGATGCATCCTTTCCCTAGCAACTAGCCTTCCATCAGATTTCATGAGGTGAAATGGATCTCCAAGATTGTTCTCAGATTTTCAATGCCTTGAATGACACCTTGTGAATACGTTGAAACAAAACAGAGAATACTCACTTGGTGCAGGTTTGTGGGGTGTTTGAATGAAAAGAGGTTGAGATCCGGAGGACTGAATGGGGATTACTTCTTTTGAGACATTTAAGCCAGGTGGCAGAGAGATGGTAGATGCAGGGGGCACATTTGATGTTGGCAACACACGAGATGCTAACACAGACGGACCAAGCTGGGATGGAGCCGATTGTGTTATAGAAACATTGCTTGAGATGGGGAACCCAACTGTAAACAAACATAGAAGAAATAAATGCTGATGGTTTAGGTGGAAAAATTATATAATGAAATAATGCTATTAAATTCTTTGGGGATAAATATTTTCATTTCGATGTGCTGGATATAGCATAATTTCATCATAATCATTGAAATATGAGTGTCTTAGACCGAATGCATTTAGATATGGATTGCATTTTGCAAAAAGGAACCACTAGCATTGCAATGATGCTAGATTGTGCAACTTCATCTTTTGCAATAAAATTGCGGAAATCGTGAAAAACTATGAAATTTAGATGGTAATTTTTGTCTTAAATTTACAGTTTTTAGCGAGTAAAATAGAAACTATTAATGGATAATCGGGTTTTTCCTCCAAGACCAAAGAATTTGCACAATCTTAGCAACATTGCAATGCTAGTGGTTCCTTTTTGCAAAATGCAATCCATATGTGCTGCCTCTAGAACTGCAAAATTCCTTCTGAACGTTAGATAAATATCCTCAGCTATAAGAGATACTACTTTTTTCTGACACTATTCAAAGGATATGTTCCAGAGATAGATAATACACAGTAAGTGCAACATAAAAATAATAATAATAAAGAAAAATAAAAAAATATAAATAAATAAATAAAATTGACGATCAAATAAAGTCTGAGTTTGAGTTGATTATTTGCGTTTTGAGATGTGTAAGAAAAAATTAGACGATTACTGTACCTGGCTTTGAAATGGACAGATTTGGCTGCTGCGCTACCGAAACGGATGCAATCTGCATTGTTAAACCATGCGCTGGTTGTGTTATTACCTGCAGAAAAAAATAAGATACAATTAATTTGGCTTAAAATAGATTTTAGCAGAGACTTTAAAGCAAAATAGATTAAGAATACGTGGCATTGTAGATTAGAGCTAGCCTAATCACTATCAACAGCAGCTGAATAAGGTCTATAAAAAACTTACTTTTGGACCAGTGTTTTGATGAGATGCATTTTTGAGTACAGGTGCGAGAACTGGTAATGAAACAATGGATGGGGCTAAACGTGGCACAGTTGACGGTGGCTGCGTAACAACTGAGTTCTGACCACCAGGCCCGGTGTAGACAAGAGTTTGACCGGCTCCTAAACTCGTGCGCATGGGAACCATCCCAACACCTGATTTGGCCAGGTAACTTTTACTTTCATTAAGCTGTGAAAATAGGAAGAAAATTGATAAGAATACAAAATTTGGTAAAAAGAAAAAAAATGTCATTACACGAGTCTACATTGCATTGAGTGTCATATAAGTTTACAGTGCATATTACATCTAGGTATCAATAATTACATAATACAAATGACGATGTACCCAGATATATAAGGAATTTAAATTTATTAATTACAGCAGGGTTGCCGACCTTTATCAGTAATTTTTTGTTTTTTCATGCAGTTTTTCAGTAAAAAAAATTAAAAATAGTATTGTAAAAAAGTACAGTAGTTGTAGTAGTGTAGTAGTAGTAGTTGTAGTGTGTAAATGTATTTTCAATTTCATCAATTTATGAGAAGCTCCTTTTTTTGTCTTGGGCATGAATTAGTAAGGTGCACCAAAGACAGGGAAGAGGACAACTTCAAATGATCGTCTCTCTTAAAATTTAAAAAATTACCTGCGGAGGTCTTTGAGATGCATGAAATAAGACTGGACGCATGCCCGGTTCTCGACTGTTGGGTGGAGCAGATAACCGAGTTGTTACTGTGGACAGAAAATCAAGGAAAATTTTAGAGGATTTTAATTGACTGCAGAAGCAAACCTTAATTCTAGTTATACTACTAAGCATGTACATTAAAATTGTAAAGAAAGCTTGTATTTCTGCACATATAAATACGATCTGATAATAATCTTCAGTTACTTAGAGAAAAACATAGTTTTTGTTTGCGATTATGCATTGAAAATTTCTCCATATACCTAATGCTGCAATTTTTATATTTTTGTCGAGAAAAAATCCTGTTGTTTACTTAATGCAGTGGCAATTTTACTTGTTGGTGACACTGTTTTCCCTACATTAAAATCCATGAAAAATATCAATTGAGGTGAAGCAAGCTGCCTTACCAAGAATCGATTAATTTACAAACATTTAAATGGAGGAAAAACATTGTTGCCAAACATCAAGAATTTCCACTGATTTAATATTGAGCTTAAATAGTTTAGTAGGACAGCTTTCCTTGAAAGGAACTGAGATTATCAGGATTGATTTGGGAATCTTGTATCGGCTGAAATTTTGAGTACCGGCCAAAATTTTGATGAAGGACCCTGCAAAAAGACTGACCATCAAACCATCATACCCACAGTTCAGTTGGACTGGTTCAATTTGATTGGTTCTTTTTTGGTGCTCTATACTTCAAAATGGTTATACTCAAATACAGGTTAATGCAATTATGCCAGTTAAACTCAATTATGAATTTTTTGGTTCCAGTATATCTTTTTTGATGGACTGTCAAATTTGATAAACAATAATAAGATATGACTGCTTAAAATACAGATACATAAAGGTAAAAAAAAAACATCACTTAAGGATAACTTACTGAAGTTCGGGCTGGAATGTGAAACTGCAGTTCCCGATAGGGTTGGTGGCCTTGAGGGGACAAAACTGGTGAGCGTCGCGGGGGATGGTTTTGTTGGTACGGTGGAGGCGGTTGTAACAATCCATGACCCATTACCACGGTTCAATACTCCAATGCCGGATACAAAACTAAAATGAGGGCAAATAAATTCAGAATCAAGTAGATTATATTGAAAATGATTGAATTTAACAAATCAGGATAAAATACCATCCTTTTGGATAGCTTCTACACCAGATGAAAAAACATTCCAAGTTTTAAATATGATTGTAACTCTACAGACTGATTGTTCAAGTTACTAGCATTGATAATTCCATCTGAATGTTAGAAACGTAGATTAATACCAGCTCATATGATGGAGCTTGACTACACAAAATTTTTTTGATCGAACTTATCAATTTATAAGAGCATGAGAGGATGAAAAGGCTATCAGAATGAAAGATAAAAAATAATACTTACTTGGATGTGTTGGAAATACTGGTGACAGGTATAGTCTGCAGGCCTGCAACAGAGTTGCGGATGTTGATCGGCGTGGCAATTGTGGCACGAGGAACAGAGATACTTGCGACAGCAGCAGGACCTGAGATAAAGAATTAAAATAAGTAAGCATAGAAACATACCCTCCAGGATTTAAATCAACGGCAACTTCCACTTTCTATGAAAAACTTCAAGAGTTTACTCTAATTAAGGACTTTTAACAGTTATTACATCGAAAATGAAAGTTGAAAGAATAAAATGAAGGTACAAGAATGGGCCTGTTGCAAACTTTTGCTAGAGCAAAAATAAGAGTTGTTTCTTGTAGATAATGCCTCAAAAATCACGATGAGCGCATCGGCAAAGTCTGAAATGCACTCATAACTTCACAATCTGCGTAAGAAATTTGCGTTTTTTTAAGCTTCCCGCTTCAAAAACGATACTACGGCACAGGTGAACATTTTGTTAGAGGAGTCGCTCCATCGTCGGCGATATTCATCATGGCCGACGCTTGCGCGCAGTTCCGCGCTTAGTTCGAGGAGAGTTCAAGGTCAATCAATTCGGGCGTGGAAAATATGAACGTTAACACACCGATTGTTATCTGGTATAATCCAGTTCAGGTGTTATCTCGTCCCATCAAACGTGTTTTGACGGATTGGCGTCGGCCATGATGATTATTGCCGACGATTGAACGACTCCTCTTACAAAATGTTCACCTGTGCCGTAGTATCGTTTTTGAAGCAGGAAGCTCAAAAAACCGTAAATTTCTTACGCAGACTGTGAAGTTATGAGTGCATTACAGACTTTGCCGATGCGCTCATCGTGATTTTTGAGGCATTATCTATAAGAAACAACTCTTATTTTTGCTCTAGCAAAAGTTTGCAACAGGCCCATTGAATTTAAGATCTTGTCATTGAGATAATTGGAATAAGCAATAGGAGAAAATAATTTTTTCTAAAGAACAAACAAAGAGGGAAAATGATAAGGCTAGTTACGAAATATTAAATCACTGGTGGAAAAAAAGCTCACCTCTAGGAATATGATAGGTTGTTGCGTTGGTGTTGAGACGGTTGGCAACGGCTATAGTTTCTCCTAATGATTGCCGGTTTACGGCAACGACTGAAAAATAAACCAAGTTACTATGGTACTCTTGCAGATATTTAGCAAAATTTAATGATATGGGAGAGTGGACTACAGTTAAGGGTTACAAATAAAAGTCTACTTCGTTTGATTTTCCTCTTGGTATCCAGGAGAAAGTTACCAAGCTGCATTTTCGGGATGGTTCATAAAAAGAGCACAAAGTTACAGTAAAATACTTTGGCTTCCGAAGAAAAAGTTAGCCCTTCAAAAGTTTGTTTTATCTTCGAATGAAAACGGGAAGAATTCAGAATTTTTTCCAGTGTTGCCTTTTTCCTTTCTCTCTGCATCAGTGGTCAAACTTAAGCGGGCAAAACACATCTTTCTTAAAACAAAGCAAACTTTCCAAAATATCATCTACACTATATAGCAAGATAATGAGCTAATCTGAGGAGTCAGTAATATGTTTCTACTTTGAGATAAATTTGAAATCTTGGTGAATCTTTCCTTCAATTACAGTTGAGAATTTATCAAATCAGTGCCCACACAACCTTCGAACAACTCCTGCATTCCTCACCTTCTTTGAACCTAAGTTCAAGAATTATATTCATTCATGATGTGAGAAAAAGTTGAGATATTTCTGCACTTAATAACCTACTTAAATCCAATTCTGTTGTTGAACCTAAAACAAACGCCAGTGATGCAATTTTGAGTTTTAAACCTACTGATCCTTATCACTGGGGATCAATTTTTAGCAAATTAAAAAAATGCAGTTACTCCTAGCTTTGACTCTTGACCATAACAGATGCAAATTCTTTAGGATTACGGTCCAGACAACCTTCCGAATGATTATTTCAGCACAGTTGACAGGACTGTACCAAATTTCTTATCACCTTCAAAGTTCTTGAGCTGAGATGCTACTATGGGTATACTTAGGTACTCCAAAAAAAGTATGCTTGTTTGAAATAATCAGAGTGCTAAGTACATGACTACTTAAAACAAAGGTGTTAAAATTGTGATAAGCTTACCTTGCTTTGGAATGTTAGGATGACCAACAGCTGTTGATTGAGAAAGTGACTGCACCGCCTGCAGGGGAGCGTTAAGCAGCCGTGTCGGAGGAGGGGGTACATTTCGGAGTGCTGATACCTGCAAAATTAGACAACAAAAGAGCAGAAGGATAGAAAAAAGCAAGTGAATGATATCCACTATATTAGAGAAATTTAATCATCTAAAAAACAGATGTGCTGGTCATGTATCATACAGGAACCAAACTCAAGTTACTTAAATCAGAGAGGCCAAGGCAATTTCCAGTAATTTAAATATTAGTGTTGAAGCCTCTGACATGATATTAAAACTTATAAATTAAAGCTTTGAAGGATGAATAGGTGCTAAAACTTTGTCAGGAACTGGGACTCAAGGACAGTTGCCACCAAGTAGGTAATGCTACATGACTATGCTTACTTAAATAAGTTTTGGAAAAAATTGTTGCCTTGTCAGATAAACTCATTTGAGGGCTATACATTGATTTGGTTTTGCAAAAATTCTGGAGTAAATACTTGTTACGGTGACAGCATAATTTCAGTTGATGGAATGTGTACTACTTATGGTCAAAGATGCTACTTCATGTTCTGGACATTGAGAACAAGTCCTCAGTCCTGGTTGTAAAGAATTGAGTTACTGGCAGATGGGGTTGGATGATTTGAGGGAGTTGACCAGTTTACATAGATCTCTTCACAGGAACAAGGAAGTTAATCATAAGTGAAGAGTAAGCAAAGTCATCACGCAGTCCCACTTACAGTACTGAAAAATGCTGCTTGTAGGAAAATTTTGACGGATAATTTTTTGAGAAACAGAAGGGAACTTACCACAATACTTGGAGTTTGTTTCAATGAATCTGGTTTAATAACAGTCACCGCTGAGGCAGCTTGGCTTGCATCGAGCAAGGTAGCCTTCTCTCGGTCTTTGTCACTATCGCCCATACCGGTTATTTGAGATCACATCCGAGGTATTTTAACTTCTAACAACCTTAGAAATAGCTTAAAGAGTATGCTTACTAAAAACTAACGCCTTGAAACTGAGATATTTTGATATCAGCTAATATTAAAACATAGCACTGGTTCTGGAGAGGTTAAGGAACACAAAATCCGCACGAATATCATTGTTCTCGGACGCGGAGAAATAAACTTCCAGAAAATAAAATCAGAAGGAGACGGCCGTTAAATCGGAGGAGAAGAGAGCGAATTCTCGACAAAATAATTAAAGTAGGCTAATGTGAAAATTTCGAATAACATCCTAGTCATTTCACTTGTGGCGGCGACAACGAACGAACGATTAGACAAAAAAGGGCATAGCACGAACTGGCAACAGATTGTGATTGGAAACGAACCAATCAGGAGATCGCTTGTGTATGACGTCATAACGTGTTTCGTTGGCCGCGTTGGCCGCCATTCAAGGCGGGAGTGCAAGGATGATGGGTGGCGGGGGTTCGGGGAGGCAGAATCACGCGTAGCTTGAAAAGGAAGGGGTAATAGGAAAGAGGGGAAGCAGGGAGATTTGAGGGGAGAACTTTTCACCAACTTTACGATAATGCGTGATAAGTTCGAAGTTCGTTTGATATTTTTTTAAGCTGTATAAAACTTATTTCATATTTCAGAAATACTTCTACATGGCATCATATTGTCTTCCAAACCATCTGTCACAAGAATGTCACATTCGCTTTTACCATTAGTCTCATGCCGCGGACGAATTGACGAATTATCAGATTTGCGGCTGTTCTCATAATATTCATGAATCTCCTAAAAAATTTGAGTAAAAAATGCATCTAAATGTTTGGAAGTTCAAGGTAATTTAATTGACAAAATCCACTCATGAACACACTAAAATGTAATTTAATGATGGAAAAACGTAGAAGGAGAGATAAACTGGAATATTTTCTCGGAACACATTTAATTGCGAAAGTGAAGTACTTGTTCTAATAAGTCTAAAAAAAAGGTAAGATAACTGTGATCGTGATCTCGGAATTTCTTTTTTGTTTCAACTTTTATTTTTGAAATTGGCGGGATCTAGGTTCTAGTTCGTTCCAAAAAACTTTAAAAGGAACTCGGAGGGAGGAATCAGAAATGGACTGATAGTTGCCAAGTTGCAGATTTTAATTTTAATTTTTAGATACAACCAATGCAAAATCAAGTTAGCAACAATTTGAGCCATCCGGCAACCTCTTTGGTGGCAATGTGCTTGTTTTGTTTTGGATGGACGTGTAATCAACTACCGGCATAATATTTGTGAAATTAAATCAGTTTCTATCATAATAAAATCCTTATAAGTGTGTTTTCAGCAATTTTACAATCATAAGTGTGTTGAAGATTCTAATTTCATACGAATTGTAAGCTCAAATTTCTCTTCAGTTTCATATTATATTTGCTTAAAACACCCTGTTATCAGGGACGGTCGCTTCCAACTCATCATTGAAATTTAGTTCGAAAATCACCTCTCAGTCATTTCATGGAAAAGTAGTCCATTTGAAATTCAATATTCTTATTTCAAATCGTAGATGTAAATGAATCTCCAAGCACTCTGTTTCCAAAATGTGTAGCATCAGCTCACTGCCTGGGTATGCAGACGCAGCCCACGCTCAAAATCTGAGACGCTTTTTACAAAATTTTGTCCAATGAATTTTTTTGAAAATTTTGACGATAAACTCGGGAGAAATTAAAATGCCCAGATATTTTTAAAATTCAGTTTTGATGTCTCAACTCGCATCTCTGCTAATCATGGTTATTGGACTGTCATCAGAGGTGCTGTCAACCAAGTTGGCACTTGCTCACATTCTGCTTGCAAGCGATCGCGATGGTCTAAAAGAGATTGAGGAATGACTATGCCCAGGATCAGGCCACAGTCAATCCTCGGACTTAATTGGACAATTGCATCGCAATCGATTGCAGGCGGAATGTAAATAAGAGTCAACATAGCTGACAACACCTTTTACCATCTCTTTCCTTTACTTTTGTACCGGCAAACTGTTCAACAAATTAATGATATTATTCTAAGCATGTCTTTCTAATTAAAGGAATCAACAGCTGCCCATTCAAGTATTTCCCAAGCTTTTCAGTAGCTGTACTTACCTCGGTTGTCACATCAAGTGAGCCTTCTTCTATTTTGTCACTATCATTGTCACTACATAATTACTCATTGTATCGTTTCAGATAGTTCTCAACCACAGGACTGGCAGGGTCTGTTTGGTTGCAAATGAAAATGAGAATGCTCAATTTTGAGAATTGAAATAAATAGGAGTCAGCTTTTTATTTTTCTCTCGTTTCATCCAAACATTTTTTCCTGCAATGCTACATTGTGTATGTCTTTATTATTACAGATTGAAGTGTCAAGATGGGTGTAGAAATAAAATGGAGAGGATATCGAATGTCTGTAGAAAAGCAAGAGACACTTCTAAAATTTGGTATTCTCACAATAGCAGCAATTCTGTGTACGTATGTTTTGAACTAGTTTATACTTGTCAAATTTTTTTGGCCAAAAGTGTCCAAAACTTCATTCAGACAAGTTTATCACTTTTCATTGTTTGTGCATTTATCAATAATGGAAACCTAGAGTTCAGAAAAGAGGATTCAAATTATTATCTCCTCAAATACTGATAAACCCTAAGATCATGTACAATTATACGTATAGTGTGCATGGCTCTACAGAAAATTTGAAAGCTTAATTTATCACACATGGTTAAAAAACAGAAATTGAACAAAATTTAACTCTACCTTTCAAAAATGATTTTTCCTAGAGTAATGATAAAATTGTGAAAATACTAATATCAATTCATCAGAAATACCAGAATAATGACTTGCACCCTAAAACTGCTCGGTCGATTGTAAATAGAAATTTTCTCACATTCTTACTTAGTTGCAGATTGAAACAAATCAAAATCCAAATTGAAACTCTTTGTTTCTCCCCCATCTAATTCTGTAGTCATGTTGTGAAAATCTCAAGGCACAATATTAATTTTTCTCTTTTAAGTAAAGAATTAACTTTGCGCAGAAGTTTAGAGCCGTTGCAATTCAGATTCATGATTTTGAAATTTATCCATGGATAATCTAATATCACCTGTATCAAGCATCAAGTAGTAAGTAGGTGCCATCAAAAAATGTTAAAAAAATTCTTGGTTGCCAACAGTTATTGCTCGCAAACCTGTTGATGGCACTTAAAGTCTAAATAAATTCAATGGCTTTTTCTTTTCTGATTTGGTTCTTTCCTCTTTCCAGCCTTCGCAACTCGTCTATTTTCTGTCCTTCGCTTCGAAAGCGTCATTCATGAATTTGATCCATATTTCAACTATAGAACAACAGTTTACCTTGCTGAAGAGGGATACTACAAATTTCTAAATTGGTTTGATGATACTGCCTGGTATCCTCTTGGCAGAATTATCGGAGGTATGATTTCAGCTTCTTTTCCTTCAAAGAAAAAACTACACCAATTCATCTGAGTCAATAGCTCTGTGACTTTTCTAAAGATTAGACAGCCAGAGTAGCTAACCGAATTAGGCATGACTAAAATTTAATTAATTTTCTTTAAAAGTATGTTACTTCTACAGATCAACGCATTTGTCCTAGAGCTGATTTAAATTTACACAATTGCATGGGCTGGTTCTAATCAACCTGGACACATTGTGACTGGCCTAAATTAATCTTGGTGCATGCAAATCCACACGGGCTGATAGCAACCAGCTGAGGCAAATTGAAATGTGTATGCTCCAATTACAATCGGCCAAAAATTGGGATCGCCCCAAAATAAATATGCTTGCTAATTTCTTCTCCTCATTTGCTTGTTTTTTATTTTATTTGACAGGTACTATCTACCCCGGGCTCATGGTCACGTCTGCCATTCTCTACCATATTATGTGGTTCCTCAATATTACCATTGACATCAGAAATGTCTGCGTTTTCTTAGCCCCCCTTTTCTCAAGTTTTACAACTTTAATCACTTATATGCTGACAAAGGAAGTCACGGTAATCCTATTCTTTCCTCTTCATTTTTTTTCTGGGGTGTCTACAGGTCTTTAAATCTGGAAGTTATATGGGAATTCTATGAAAAAGACTGGAAATATGAAAAATCTTAAAACTGGAAATCTGGAAAAATATCAGAGCTGTCCATATAATTAAACCAAGCCTCAATTTGATTAAATGCCGAAGCCTCTGGGTTACATTTTGAGCAGTGAATAGAGGAATGACTTTTATTGCGGAATTTCAATTTTAGTAATTGAATAATTCATATTTTTCAAAATTTCTGGACGTTTTTTGGACCATGGTGTGTGTGTAGAACACTTGCAATTTTTCGAACTGAAGTCTAAGTTTGTGGTTTTTCTCGATGCTGAGGTCTCTGCCCTTGAACATTAGGGTGTCTCAAATTGAAATTTGAGAACATTTTTTGGATGGTTCAAATTTGGGACACCCTATTGAACATGGTGACACAATCCTTTACACACGCATCAATACCATTACTTTCCAGATAAAATGGAACAGAAGTCTCCGTATCAAAAATAGCTTTTTGGTGACTACTGAAGCAATTTTTCTCTTTTCATTTGAATTGTAAGGTCTGTTAAAAATTTGACAAGTCGTCCCTAGAAAAATAATACTATTGCTTGAATGACTCCAGAGTCAATGCATTTTTTAACTTTTATCTTTATCAAATCGACTGGAAGCTAAATTTTTATTCTATACAGCTGTATTAACCTTGATTAAAACTTGTCTCTTTTTTTCTCAGAATACATCCGCAGGTTTAGTTGCTGCTGCCTTCATTTCCATAGTCCCAGGATATATTTCTAGATCTGTGGCTGGCTCTTACGATAATGAAGGTATGTCTTACAGTAATCAGGGTATTTTAGGGATGAGGTCAAATTACCTTTATCAAGTCACCTCTTTTATCTTTAAAGTAGGTAAAGGATACGATGGGAAACTTGCAGAAGTTGAAACAAATTATGAACTCCTAATGTCCTTGAAACTTTTAATAATGATCATTATAGGTATATTATTTTCCATTGTAGCCCCATTTTCCAGTTGTCATTTTAGAAAAAAACCAGAAAAGTAACTATAAACTGAGTTCACGCAGTTTCTTCTCCAAATCATGCTTCAAATATTTGATGCAACTGACTCATTTAATTTTATTTCTCTCTCTCTAAGTTCTTTTAAATTTGTTTCAATTCACTGATCTTTTAATTGTTAAAAGAGGGTCAAATTTCAGAGTAAGTTATGTATTTCGTATTTATTGAAGGTTATTTCCTTTTCAGCCATTGCTATCTTCTGCATGTTACTTACTTATTATACGTGGATCAAAGCTGTCAAAACTGGAACGATTTTGTGGGCAACATTATCAGCTCTAGCTTACTTCTACATGGTGAGAAGAAGATTCTTTTACATCATATACATTTATTTTAAAATTCAACTTTTTTAAATAATGTTACCAACCAATCAGAATACTTTACTGCTTCAGAGTCTGACTGCTTTTGAAAAAGTGTGGTTCTTTCAATAATTCAGTTTACATTCTGATCAAGTCAAAATACATATTATTATAAATTAGTAAACTGTTCATTGTTGCGGGATGCCTTACAGATTTATTAATTGTCCTGAATTTTTGAAATTTACTTTTTTTGGCCGAATTTTTTATTTCATTTTGATTTTGATTAAATGTGTGAGTGAATTACCAAATTTTGACAGAATATTATGAATAGGGAATTAGTAGGTCATGAGCACCATAGATTATTTTCATTCCACTAATACAGAACTGAATATTTGTAGTAATTTTTGTCAATAAAAGAAGACGAAAAAATTAAAAAATAAAGAAAATAGAAAATGAATACAGACCTGCGAACTTTTTCACTCTTATCGTTTCTTTTTTGTTTATTTGTTGAACAGGTTTCTTCTTGGGGAGGTTACGTTTTTCTCATCAACTTGATCCCTATGCATGTCTTAATTCTGATGATCACTGGAAGATTTTCGCACCGTATCTACATTGCCTACAGCACCCTCTACTGCGTGGGCACCATCCTCTCAATGCAAATTCCTTTTGTTGGATTCCAGCCTGTCCAAAGTTCAGAACATATGCTGGTTAGTATTTGAGCCTCCAGCTTCAAGTCTCTTTATAGACTAAACTTTTCTTTTCAGTACACTAAACTTAACTATAACTATTCTTCATTTTTTTCAGTTTTCTCAGTTTATAATATTAGATGTATGTACCAGAAATTTTAAACACGTGCCATTTCTCTTGATCGGCGTTTCCTCCTCATAGTCGTCAGTTTTGTGGCACAGTCTCTAATTTTTGGCTTAATCTATTCATAGTTTTTCTGTCAAATGCAAAATAGACAGTTCTGAATGATGTTGCTATTAATGTATAATGTTAACTTCTTGACCCCTTATCTTCTTTCGAGTTGAAATCTGTTTTGTTTTTGCAGGCTTTGGGAGTCTTTGGTCTGTGCCAAATTCATGCTGCGGTCGATTACATGAGGAGCAAATTATCAAGCGAAGACTTTGATTATCTGTTCAAAACTATCGTTACCTCTGCTGCTGCTGTAGCTATTATAGTTGGAGGTCTACTAACAATTACAGGTAATATTTAATTTGAGTTAAAGTTTGAAAAAGCACTGATTGTTGGTCAAACAAAAAAAAAAAAAATATTTCACATGGTCAAGTTCATTTACATTGGTTTTGTTTTTTTTCACAAGTGGCAGGTTTGAATCAACTGATTCTAGTGTGAACTGCAAATGGTAGTTGCTGGCCTATGATTTTATTTTGGAGTTAATTGAAATTTTCAGCAAGTTCGGCGGGGTATTACTGTTGGGAATTGTTGGTGAAAGTTTAATCTGTATCCTATCTAGTGGCTTATTAAGAAGAGTTCTGATTCATGAAACAAATGCGTCTGTCCTCCTAATGCTTGTAATTAAATTTATGTATCGAAAAAAATCTACCCTTAATATCTTGTAAATGCTAGCTTCTAATGATTGGGTCCAAATCTCATAACCTATCTCTGTTATGTTTCAGGGAAAATTGCTCCTTGGACTGGAAGGTTCTACACTCTGCTGGATCCATCCTATGCTAAAAACCATATTCCAATCATTGCATCCGTCTCTGAGCATCAACCGACTGCATGGTCAAGTTTTTATTTCGATCTTCAAGTCCTCGTTTTCCTCTTTCCTGCGGGGCTCTACTTCTGCTTCTCGAAATTAACGGACTCCAACATTTTCATCATCCTGTATGGAGTCACCAGCATTTATTTTGCGGTAAGATTTGAAATACCTCTCATTGCCGAGTATATCAGAGACATTGTGAAAAACCAGGGGTGCTGAAAAAATGTTCCCACAGCATTCTTGTGGGACCCTATGACTAGCTCGCAGAACATAATCATTCGCAGGTTGTTGAGCAAAAAAGTTTGAAGTGCACACTGATCGAAAATCAGGAAATATTTTAGAACCTTTCAACTCTGATTCATTGGATTACAAATATATGAATACATTTTTATTCCTAAAAATTGAAGAATATTGCAGATTTAGAATGCGCTACCGTGGGAGTAGTGCAAGCTCAAATGAACTAGAAAGGAATTTAAAATTAAAAATTTCTGGGAAAATCAAGCCACTTGCAATTCATTTTTCGATTCGATTTTGATTGTGATATTAAAGCTCGGTTCATAAGACAGCTTTTCTCAAATTTCAATTTTTTGGCCCATTCTATCAAAAATCCTTCTCTGAATCATTTGCCTTTGTCCCAACTAAAGTTCTTTTTCTTGCGGGTGGTCACGAATAAAAAAAATTGGTGTCATATTTTCACATCTATCTATCTCTCCACTCTCTGATAAATTCACTTATTTTATAATTATGAGATCCATGTGCGAGTATACTTATTGTTCAATTTTCAGGGCGTGATGGTACGTTTGATGTTGGTTTTGGCCCCAATCATGTGTATACTCTCCGGCATTGCTGTTTCGTCACTGCTCAACCTTTACATGAAAGAGATCGATTTCAACCCGAAGAAAGTGGAGAAGAAACCGCACAAGAAACAAGATAACATGGTCATGAAAAGCGAAATCGCCATTGTTTTTGTTGCTGTCATTACGTTTTTGTTAATGTCGTACACGTACCACTGCACTTGGGTCACGTCAGAAGCTTACAGTGCCCCAAGTATTGTTCTTTCAGCTCATACACATGATAGGTCCTTAATTATCTTCGATGATTTCAGGGAAGCTTACTTCTGGCTCCGGCAAAACACTCCTCCCGTAAGTTCTATTTTGCTTCAGTTAATACATTTTTTTCCTCCCATTTGTAAAAAATAATAGTATAATAAAAGCTCTGCTGAAAAAAATGGAGGTACATGCATGGCAAGGAAAATGTCCCCTAAGAAATCCAATTTTCTTCTTCATTTTGAAGTCAAATCATAAGGTGCTTAAGAATGATCAAAAGTTTTTTATGAAGCTGAAGCCATAACCTAAATAAACAATAGCCATTTTCAAGGCAATCTAAACAGCCTTCATTTCATGAATGCATATTGAAAGTGAGGAATGAATTTATCAAAGGGTTTTTTTTTTTTTTTTTTTTTTTTCATACTATCAACTTTGTTACCAATAGCCTCATATTAATAATTTTTTAGTAGGGTAACATTTTTAGACACTTTCATGTGTTTCGCCCGGTGAAGTCAGCACACTGGCACCAAAATATTGAAGAACCCCTGTTTTGCTCCTAATTTACTCGGCAGATCGATGCACTGAAAGTGTGGGCAAATAACCTGCAAACGAATTTCTGTCTGTTTTGGAAAAATTCGCAGGCATGATATGTATCAAAAAAATTCCTGCATCAAACCTACTCAGCATTTTTCAGTCCCGTAAAATCAGCTGGTAAAATCAGTTTCGGATATCATCGGATCGTTTCATTTTTGGATCTACGTACGGATACAGAATTCAAGAAATGTTATTTTATAGTTGTGCCGTCATGTTTAAAATCAGTCAACAAAAAAATCATGTGGTAATAATTTACTTATTCTAGAATTCAAGAATTATGTCGTGGTGGGATTATGGCTATCAAATATCAGCGATGGCGAATCGAACGATATTAGTGGACAACAATACTTGGAACAATACTCATATATCAAGAGTCGGGCAGGCCATGGCATCATCTGAGGAAGACGCCTATGAAATAATGAGAGAGTTGGATGTTGATTACGTCTTGGTCATTTTCGGTGGAGTCGTTGGCTACTCATCTGATGGTAAGCTCTCTCTCTCTCCCTCACTGTAATAAAAAAAAAACAAGCAACTTTCTGCTCCAAATTTCCAACATCAGTGCTTTTTGTGGGGAGAGATAGCTCTGGTTTAGTTCTCAATGATGACTTTTTACATGTATTTTTCTGCTGATACCACAAATAATTTTCTTCCAAACGTAAGAAAGAGCACAAATTGTCTGTGCTGTTTCAGTATTTTTACAAACATTTTATTTTTTCACGGGAGAACCGTCCCACAGATCAGTCTGAAAATTTTAGAGTCTTTTCTCACAAGGGTAAAAAAAAATCATCAGAAATTTGCAGAAAATTCATGTGAGGGTTCTCGTTTAAACAAATTAATGGGGGAAAAATACTGAAACAGCATAATTGAGAATTATTCCTTTGTGCAGGAAGCAAGAAAATGTATTGATACAATAACTAAGACAGGTATCTCCGTCAAATTTTGAAGCTTATTTCCACCAATTATTAGCAGACAGGTTCTATGATTGTGTAATCTTTGAATAGTTTTCCAATTAGAAAATAAAGTATGACAGGAAGTACAGCGTCGCAAACCAGGATACGTCGCCTGGTACTTTCACTGTTGATGTGTCATCTGTATGTCGTGTATGACCTGTATAATAGCCATGTGCATGATTCATGCACCAATTTTAAAAATAAAAAAAAGTTATGTCCAATCCGCAAAAACCGTTTACATACCCATTTTTTATACTGTTGCCAAGCCCCTACTTTTGCCCCAGCCTTTATCAACAACATTTTAGCTGAATTCGTCTACTAAATAGATGAGCTGCTTTCCAAAAAACTCCATGTAGATAAGTCCCAACTCTTCACTGACATCATAAAAGTCTATTTTTTTAGTTTTATGGTGGATAAATGGTTAAAATACTTTTTATTTCAGATATCAACAAATTCTTGTGGATGGTTCGAATTGGAGGCTCGACAGATCGAGGACGACACATAAAAGAATGGGACTACTATTCACCAACTGGAGAGTTTAAAGTAGACAAAGATGGATCTCAGAATATGCTCAATTGTCTCATGTACAAAATGTGCTATTATAGATTCGGCGGTGTTTACACGGAGGAAGGTGAGCAGAGCACTAATATCATAATCAATTATACTGAACTTTAAAGTGTTACTTACAGGCTCCTTCTATCATTCTTGCTTTTCTGTTTCTATCTCTTCCTTTTTTTTTTTCTCAATCATTTTATTTATTCGTCTGAAGCACGGTGTCTAGGACCCCGAAAACCGGGACTAATCAAGGAATGAAAAATTTCAGGAAAAAATCAGGGTATCTTCCAAAAAATGGGATTCTCTTCTTCTACCGCTCATAAACGGTTTAAAGGTTTATGTTATTACACCTGAGCCACCATTATTGACTAAACTAGCATTTGGACTTTTTGAGCAATATCTGTCAGTAATGCCATTTTTCAGCTGTGTTTATATAATTTTAAGCGCTCAGCCGATAGGCAGCGCTTTTTGATTTCGACTTGCCTCTAGAGTACTAGTATACTAGTGCTAATTCGTTTAAATGGCGCACCAGCTCATCGATGTGTAGGCTTTTTGGGGGGGTCCAGTTTTAAAATAAATAAAGCTGTGAAAACTGTATTTTATGCTTTTAACGTAATGCGCAGGTAGTTTCGATTGTTTGTCTGTAAGAAAATTCCTTAGCGGTAAAGTAATTCCTATCGAAATTGATCGTTGAACTTAAATGAAGCCTAAAAAAAACGCGCCTGGTGAGCTCAACGGTGGTTATCATTTTTAGGAAACAAAAAAACGCGTTTACGGTTTCCTTGGTAACCTTTGTTTGATATCAGCTGATGCTTTATTTCCATTTCCCAGCCAAGTCGACGGAGTTTATACTTCCTTTCTCCACTAAATACATTTACTAACACCTGAGCGCTTTTCTAATATGACAGTATTAGAACTTTCCCGCTTGTTTTTTACCTTTGAGCCATTCATTTGAATTCACTCAAGATTCAGCCCAATCCCCCATGATTGCTTTCATCATGATTTTCTCTTTAAAAAATTGAAAACTCTGTCTAATCCATTTTAATTGTTTTCTAGGCAAACCTCCTGGTTATGACCGTGTGCGCAGTGCAGAAATAGGCAACAAAGACTTTGAACTAGACGTTTTAGAGGAGGCCTACACGACAGAGCATTGGTTGGTTCGGATCTACAAAGTGAAAGGACTTCGAAACAGAGGTGTTTAGTGTATTTAGTTGGTTTTTAGTAATTTTTATTTTTTTATTTCTTTCAATTTTTTTATCATTTTTTCTTTTTTTTGGGGATGGAAAGTTAATGAAAGTTTGTGATCTGTTTCTTTATATCATCCATGCAAAATGTTTTAATGAAGTGCACATGTTTTTTGTGATATATTGAGCCAGTGAATTTACTTATCCTAAGATAAGACACTTAGAGATCTTTTCTCCATACGCAATTCATGTGAACAATACTCTACTCTTTGAGGTAGAAAGAACTTTCATGTTCCTAATTGTACTTTTTATTAATACTTAAATTTCAGCATTGCTTCCTAAAAATTCCTTACGATTGGAATTAAGAAATTTAGAACAAATCGTCAAACTTATCAAGGCACATTGTTGAACGTAAACTAATGGAAAAAATTGCTAGATATTTAATATTGTGAGATATCACTCTACAGCAGCTAGAAAAAATATGGTGTCTCCTCAGATCTTACTATTTTTGCATAAATGTGCTAGCATTAAGTATGAAGACATGATTTTATGACACGTTCAAGTAACCCATCCCGTTTGATGCAGAACTTTCTTGCTATGTGCGCCTGTGAATTTCGAATTCTCGGCATCCCACCATATTTCCTCCGAATTTTTGCATTTAGTTATCTACTTATTACTACATATTGAAGGTTTGACTGTAAGCACTTCTGTTTTCAGCATTACGACATCTTTATGATGCGTGCATGTATCTTATATTTCACCACTAGTTTTCAGTTCTACACCCACATTTTTGTGTCATCGCAGCTATGAGGCCATACATGATATTTACCGGAAAGGTATTTTTGCGCTAGCCTCCATAGAATTAAGGTTTATTTCAAGACCTGGAATCAACAAGAGGGCGTTCAAGTATTGCCTTTATCATTTTGGCCGACTTTTTGAACCCTCTCTCTCTCGTAAGCCACCTGTAAGAAAACCTCTGAATCCTCTTTTTTAATTACTTAAGCCTGGCCTGATCGACCCTCCCCCTTTCTAAATTTTTCTAAAAGATTTCGCAGGAAACCTAAAAAATTGCCAGAAAAAGTATTTTTATCGAAAAATATTATTTTTTTTTGCTCCTTTTTTTTCAAAGAGATGCTTTTATGTAATCCCGGAGTCGACTTCCTCTTCCTTCCCCCCTTAAGCAGCTTACGTAATACCTGAACGGCCCTCAACCTTTATTTTTACTTTAAATTTGTCTCTGAAAACTGGGAGATTTTAGTAGGAATAAATTTAAAAACAATTATCAATTTGAGAATTTGAGTGTATTGAAATAAATATTTTTTTAATTTTATATGATTCCATGTAATACTTAGTCGAATTTTACTCTTCAGGGCACAGCATTCTTAGATTCTACTTTTTGACCCTTTGCTAACGGAAACATGAAAGTATGGATTGAAATTTTCAGGGAATAGCTGTCGCTATTTGTCGAGTCTACCTCAATGTCCCACTGATGTAGTTGCTACTGCCCTGATTTTTTATGTACGTGCAATTTTCTTTCTTGGAGCACTTCTCATCCTCACTTCAATAATGAATTGTGCTCAAATCCTTGGGAATTACTTTATATTTGATTTAAATCTTAAAATTAGTGCTAGGTTAAAAAAATTGCGTCTGTGAGACAGCTTCCTATTTTTATACCTTTATCTGCTCTTGTGAACCTCATTTTTTCATTGCCAAGCTAGGTTTTCTTGATTTTGAGATTCCTCTTCCGGCAGACGGTCACAAGTAGAAAAAAAAGAGGGAACTAAATTTTTACATTCCTTACTTATGCTGTTGATCGAAGCATATGAATGAAAGTAAGATCGGTTAAAATAGAAATACTGGTTTCCCAAGTTGACTATAGATAAGGAAATCCAATTCGCAGTGTAGTCAAATTAACAGGGCAAAATATTAATTTTTTTTAACACCTTACGTTTAATAAGATTAATTGTTGTTATTTGATTGTATTGATATCTTTTTAGCTGTACATTGAGCTGGTTTTTCAGCATTTTGTGTAAAATGTTAGTTTTAATGTTGAAGTAATCTATGTGTCTTCAGATTTAGAACTGTTGTACATAATTCAGTCAATGGGAACTGTCTTCTAAAAAATTTCACATTTTCTAACTGAAGGGAATGACAGTTGGCAAAGAACAATAAAAAGATGTTTTTCAATTTTTTTAGTTTTTATTTTTTTATTTTTAAAAACAACAAATTACAAGGATAGATTCACTTAATTTTGCATTGAATTTTCTTGTGCTTGCCAGAAACTTCTTACAAATTTACTTTATTGCAAAAAAAGACAATTCATGAAGTCAAAGTTGCGTACAACATTCTTGTTCTTCACGGGCAAGATACGGCATATTTCTTTATTAGTCGTGCTCACCATATATTTGTTCTGTGCTCCCAAGAAGATAAAGTGAAATAATTTTATGCCCTTCGAATTTAAAGAAAACATGAATAAAAAATAAGGCAAGCTCCAAGAAAGGCTGAAAACAGCTGGTAGACGAAGAAATCATTTTCTCAATTGATTATTGAACTTAATGAGCTGAGAATTTTAGCATTTGTTTATCATGATCTGGAAGGAAAATTGATTGTTTTTGAAAAATACAGTGATACATAGATTGGTATACAAAGGTGTGTAAATGACATGTTTTCCCAGCAGTTTTGGTACATTGTCGCCCAGCCCAATCGCGGACAAAAGAACAATTTGAAACTTGAAATCTGTGAAACATTCACTCACAATTTGCATTTTACTCTGAAACTGGTGGGAATGTTTTATTGAACATTTTATCGATTTTTTTATGAACAATTTGCAAAAATCGAACTTTGGATGGAAACTGCACAGTCATTTCTTATAATCAAGTGAACTAGTTAACTAAATATTTTAACCTCGGAATGAGTCACATTTTTTTGTTTCACAAACACACCGTTGCGTAACAGAGAAAGTTGGTATGAGTCATTGACATTTTTGCCCCTCTGGTGCTCAGTAGCTGCCGCAAGGGACAATTTCACACCTATACCATGAATCTTTTAACATTATTTATTTTTTAAGCAGTCTAACGCTCAAAAGATATGAAGACTAATTTTCATGCGGAGTACATGCATATTGCAATCAAGTTTCAATAAATGATAATTCTGTGAGGAAGAAATTGAAAGCCAAAAGGGGATCATATCGATGGCTAAAATTTGGAACGACATACCTCTGTTTACGACGTAGCAGATTTCCTGCCATTCTTTTTTCTTCCTCGAAAAACTAGTCAATGTAATTTCTTGAAAACTTCCTTGATTTTTCTTCACTGTTAACTAGCAGAATATTCTGTGTACATTGCAAGCTACAAAGTTTGTTTGTTTCTCTTCAAAAAAATGAAATGAGAGCAACAATTTTGAAACATCACACTGGAGATACGTAGCTTCGTACTTTGGCCATTGATGTAGTGATACAAGTCATGATTGTTTTTGGTGGGTTGAGTCGCAGGAATATCAGAGATCCATCCCGAAGGTACTGAACACTCAAAAGGATGGGTAGGCGTCTGCCATGCAACATCAATTTTAGGAAGTTTAAGAGAAGTGTGCAGCAAAGCATTAGGTAAAAAATTGTGAAGGTCAGTCACGGAATTTTTGATAAGATAAGTGGAGAGAGTTTGACAGAGACTGACCAAATTACATTTTTGAAAATAATGACTTGGGAGTAGTTCGAACATTAACTGGTCGTAAATTTTCTGGTAATTTGTTGTAAAAATTGCAAGTCAAAAAGGCATCATTTTAACATGAAATAGTAGTTAGAATTAGTCTCCAACGATGGGTCTCATGAAGGAATAAAACCTCAAACCTCTTTTTCTTGGTTCAAACTTAGTGCGTTTCTGGACCCAATTATTCAAGACAACAAAGACCAGGTTGGCAATAGAAAATTTGATATATTTAGGCTAAAATGAAACTATGCTGCACGTAGGCCCTATGGACATGCTTCCTTAAAGCACAAATACATCCAATTTTGAAATCAAGTGGACATTGCCAAGATGTGGATGATTCAAAAATTGTAATTTTTGGTTACCGGTGAGTATTTATTGCACAAAAACGTTCACAAAATAATGGAAAAACAATTTTTCAGAGTACTCAATTTTTTCTTATCTTAAAGTTCCTTATACTCCATGCAATGGGTTGTTTGTTAGAACCTGTAAGTTTTTTCAACTATTTTTCAGCACCATTTCAGTTGATAAATTCTTTACTTCCTAAAAATTTCTCCACTGATCCTGCAGGACGTAGATCGCATACTCAGCGTTTAATTTTGGACGTCTAAAGGTACATAATCTCTTACTTGGTACATAAAGGACAACACTTAACACAAGATACCATCTTTTTCTCAGAGAGGGTCTTCGATGATGAAACAAGTTCTGAGGTATCTCTACAATACAGATAATAGGATTACCCATAGTGAAAAGTGAGTAATTGCATGCCGCTCAGAAAATGGAATCTGGCAAAAGCCAGGCAGTTAATTTAAAACAGCACAAAAAAGTGTCTACAAGGAATGCATCAGGGTGGATTTTTAGGCAGATCCTAATAACGCACTGACAAGTCTTTTAAAAATAGTGTATTTTTCCTTCGGAAAATACACTAAAAATGTAATAAAATCAAAGGTAAGGGCACCAGAGTAAAAAAAACCAGAATCATAAAAAATCAACAAAAATTTGAAGGAGCGCATCGAACTGCTCATTTGGATAAACATTGAGATCAAGCCATAATTCACTTCCTGTTATGCAGAGGTTCATATTGTTCCTGTCTTCTGCATTTTTCGAGGAGGCCTTCAAAATTTGTTGCAAGACAATAACTTTTTGCAGGAAGATGTTCACGACAATCTAATCATAGGTTTGGTACAATTTTGCGACGCAGTCTGTTTTTGCAAAAGGGTCAACACAAAGTGGTTATTGAAATGTTGTTACATTTTTTGAGCACACAGTTTCCAAAAAAAGTTAGATTACATGGGTGGATCTCAGCTCTTGGAATTGTAATTCAGAAGTAGATATGCGCCAAAATGATATGATTGCATGGGAATATAAAAGCCACCATTCAACAAAAAAAAAAAGAAAGAAAATACCTCCTCAGCTTCCACAATTTTTAAGGCAAGCAATGGTCGCAACCGTGCCGTTGAGAACAATTTGAACCCCTGCTAATATGCTAGTACAATGTTTATTGAATGTTACTCAAACATAAAAATTCTCCCAGTCAATGCTGTCTAATTTAAAAACAGATAAACAAAACATCAACAGAAAATAAGAAAGACAAAACAAATTTAGTTAGTTTAATCAAAATTTAGGTAGTCAGTGGTTGAGATCAGAGCTGTAATTTGCTGTTGACTGAATGCGGTGGGAAATTGACATAACGGCGAAACTCATTTTTCAGAGTCAGGTAGAGCTTCTGGAGTCGAAACATGGCCAGAGTGACATTACAAAGTTGCTGTCATTCCTCTTTATTTGTATTGATTTTTACGCAGTATTATGAGTCCAACATAGACCACAGCCTGAGATCTCATTCATAAATTATGCAAAAAAAGTTATCCCTCTAAAAGTCCATCTACCGAAAGAAAATAGGTTCAAGAATAAAGAACTTTGACAAATAGAAAAGTTGTAGTTATTCATACGCTTTTCAAAGCCCTTGATGTGAGCTTAGAAAGAAAATCTATGAGATGACAATTGGAATTCCACTTTTATGATCTATCAGAGAGGATATAAAGTAGTTTTTACACTTCACTAACGATTGTTTTGGATTACGATTCTTAATAAATAGTTATTATTGCATCATTCGAATTTTTTCTCGTGAATTAGTGCGTATTTTTACATATATAAAAACAGGGTACTCTCTTTCATAAAGAGAAAGCGCTTTCTTAATTTCTAGGAAAGAAATTTTGGATGTTTTTTCTTTTTCTGATATTCTGACATTCTTTCACTTTTTCTTCACTCCTTTTACTTTTTCCTGACTGAAATTTTACATTTCCTTGACTTTTCATGGTCACCGTTTAATCCTTGACTCTCCCTGTCTTCCCAAGAAGTCAGAAAACCCAGGATTCTTTCGGAAGAAAATTGCAATTCTAAAAATTTGAAGGCTCTGCTAAAATTATGCAAGAAAATTAAATGAAAAGTTACAACCACAGTCTGGATGCTTTAAATTGCAATTAAGTGATTAGACTGTTGGGGCACATCAGAGCAAGCCAATTAACAGAAGGTTCTCATCAAACGTACAGAAATATTTAAACACAATATTGTAGACTCACTTATCAAACATGCAGATTATGACCTGTGCCCATGGTTTTTTTTGCAGCATTACCGAAACAGAAAAACCTATTCCAAGCCTAGAACGTAGTTTATAGCTTGAAAGACAAAAATTATTACAGGCTGCCACGCCAACAACCATCGAATCCAATCAAGCAATTTCCCGTATAGAACGTGGGGTTTCTCCCAGCTGAATGACATTATTAAGGAAAAATAATTGTTAGACACAACTGGAATCAAGTTATTTTTTTGGGGTTAAACTATCTATTTAAAACTTATTGATGATACGGTTTCAAACTAAATAATTGAAAAAGAAAGACAAGCCCGCACACACTCAACATACCATTCTCATAGTCTTGGCATTGCATAATAAAGGTGTAGGATAACAGGCGATAGCAGAGTATCTCTCAAAAACATGATGGAATCTTCCTCCTCAAGTTAACTGCATCATATTGGTCCAACTTCGCTCTTGCTTGCAACCTTCAACCATTTTTATTAGTTCTCTAGAGAGACAGCGGTGCTTAGTATGTGTTGTTACTTTCTGATTTCTTTGATCAAAAGAAACTGAGGATTAAGTTTATTAGGATTTAAAAAGCACAATTTTTCGTCTAGGTGTAGCAAAAAAATCACAGCAGATGAGTCAGGTTTCACTTTTCAGTTTTTAAAATTATTATTTAGCACCTGAGCAATGCACCCATGCACTAATTCCAAGGTTTCCATGATTTCTTCATTTTCCGATGCCCTGACTTTTTTGCTTTTTCCTGACCTTCGATCGAAACCTCCAATTAGATTTTTTCTTTTAATTACACTGACTTTTGCTATCGTTGACAACATTTCCACTTCGGAGATTTAAATCAAAGAAAAAGGCACTCTGATGCAATTTGTACTCTCTCCAATGGCACCAACTGAAGTTCCTGAGCCCACGAACTATTTAAAATTAATACCCTGACTTTTCCAGGTCGCTGTAAATTCCCTGACTTTCTCTTCGTTTTAAACTCTTTTTGTCTATTGATAGAGTTGTCGAATGGTCTATTGATTATTTATTTTAAAAAATTATTGATTTGTAGATACAAAAAGATGCTTATCTCAATGGCAACATCAAAAAATCTCTGATCATTCCTAGTTTTTTCAAGGAAAGGTAGAGGAGATTTTACTTCGCAATTTTGTGTGATTTTAAGGAATAACTGAAATCAATTCACAAAAAATTGCAAAAGAAACTGTTGATTTATTTTCCTTTCAAAAAATAAAACACGAACAGAGACTTACAATGTTGCAATCTGAAGTTCGCTTCACCCAACCTTACGTTATAGAATTGTAAAAAAGAATGAAAAGGATACGGATTCTGGAACATTCTTTTGAGATCCACTTTCTCCTTGCAATAAGGACAAATTTGCTTCTTGCCAACTATACACCATCCACGGATGCAGAATTCATGGAATCTGAGATTGCAGCTAAGGAACATGAAATAACTGAAAATGTCAGCAGACAAATTGATACACACTTGAGGTCAATTTTCAAAGAATGGCTCCTGAAAAAATAAAAATTAAAGCACTAGGCAACCTGTTATCTTTTGAAAATTTCATCGGTAAAACGAATCATACATTGGAAAGTTTGGAAAATAACTCCTAAGCAAGGTATGTTTACAATTGGCATTGGTTAAATGTCAAAAATACAAATGACGCCACTTACATCTTCTCATTTCAATGTAATCTGTTTTACAAACGGTTGTAGATATTTCGCCTAAAAGTTGATTTACAAAAAACCCACTGTGTGAACCGTTTTTTTCTCTGTCCACCCTTTTCCTTATAATTGGGAAATTGTAAAAAAAAAGGAAAAGGCAATTAAGGTGATTCGATGGACGCCATATTTTGTATCAGAACGGCATGCGATATATCGCATCAATTGGTTCCATTTTTTCAGCTACTCGTCATTTTTCTCCAATTTTGAGATCGCAATTCTGTTGTCAGGAGACTAAAGCACTCACTTACCAATTTTAACAAAGAAATTCAACGTAATGGAGGCGTGGTTTTTTTAGAGAGAAAATATCGCATTCGAGTGCAGTTTCGATATCTGTATCGAATGCGATGTTTTCTCTCAGAAAAAACCACGCCTCCATTACGTTGAATTTCTTTGTTAAAATTGGTAAGTGAGTGCTTCAGTCTCCTGACAACAGAATTGCGATCTCAAAATTGGAGAAAAATGACGAGTAGCTGAAAAAATGGAACCAATTGATGTGATATATCGCATGCCGTTCTGACACAAAATATGGCGTCCATCGAATCACCTTAAGTGCTTCTTGACTAAACTTTAAAGGCCATCTGATTGGTCGAATAATAATAATTAAAACTTCTGTGCATAAAGTAAGGGCCTAAAATTTAATAATTTGATCTTACGAGAACTTTAAATCCAACTCTTTCAAAATGAAATAAGATTTTTGGCTGTATTTTCTAAAATCCTCTTAGTTAACATTAATAGATGTCAATCACTCATATAACCATTTCGATGATCAAAGTGCAAAACCGTGTATCTCCATCACGTATTTTCAAAATGTCCGCTCTTATTTTATTCTTTTGAAGAGAAACTAGCTGACTTTATAGTTTGAAACTTATACAGAATATTCTGTAAATAGAGAGAAAAAATCAGGGCAGTTTTCAAGAAAGTATGTTGACTAGTTTTTCAAATAGAGAATAAAGTATGACAGGAAAGCAACACCATAGCAAACACAGATACGTTATTTTGCACTTTAACTATAGATTTATAGATGTCAAGTAAAGATGATGCATAAAATGCTTTGATGTATAAAAAAGGATACTCATGATTGCACGTAAGTCTGTAAGTGTTTTCTAAAACACCATCTTCAAATTCTGATGTTAATAATTGGTTCCCACAAACTGCGCAAACTCCTTTCTCTAGGTTCCTTGTTGAAATGCCTTGTGGGGAATAATACTAGAACAGAAACATTGTCAATCACATTCTCATTGATTATCGGCTTGAAAGTCAAAGTGGCAACTGTGAGCAAGAATTCATGATGAATTCAATGTCAGTTTGGAATACATGCCCATGCATAATTTCAGTTTGATTTTGTACTGATAAAAATCCAATGCTCAAATTGCATGGGTAGACATCTGTGAAACGCAGTTAATGCATGTAGATAACAAATAAAATGAAAATTGAACATCTCAAAGAAAACAAAAACCAAAATGAAACCACTGGTACCAATTTTTTGTTTTTTTTACAAACATTACATTATGACAATTTATAGTGTGATACAGGGTAAATTATTTGGAATAAAACATTTTTAAACCATTCTTAAACCAACGCAAGAAGGATCCCCTTCTTCCTCTTAATGTTTCATGATAAAAAGGAAACCTCAGAGAACTACACTGAAAATTAAAGCGTTTATAACATTACAAAATTTGGACATGTATTTTGAGACACCGATTTAAAATTCAGATCAATGTAGATTTAAATATTTCTGATACAATTTCTAAAGTCATTTTCGTTTTTTGTCGTCATGGATATTTTATCGTCCAGTTCATTCAACAACATTTTCTTCGCAAAAGTAATGTCTGAAAGCAAAAATAATAATTTCTAAAAGTCTTCTTTGGTTTTTCTTTGTCATATTCAATACACACTAGAAAAGGAATGGTTCATTTTTTTACTATAAACATAAGTTCTTGATGAAACAAGGAGAAGTCTTTTTCATCCGAAAGTCCTCTTTTGAAAAAAAAAATTTACATATGCAATAAAAAGATGGGAGTCTCAAAGTTTTTACATACATATCAAGAGGACCACTACATTGTATTTTTTAATACTCACCCCAATATGTGAAGCCATTTTATCGCTACATATTTCTGCGCAGTCTTGACCCAGTACACCATAATACAGTCCATAAAAGATGATGAGCACACCACAGTCCATCCAAACATGTGGTAGACTACCAAACATAAAATTTATTCGGAACAGTACGGCCATGATTACTGCATAGCCGATAATTCCCAGTCCATAACTAATTTTATAAAGTAAGTAGAACCATTTGTAAACAAGCCTGAAAGCAGAGAAAACGTTGGGTTCATCAATGAAAAGATCACTATTTTACATGCATGTCTCAGCTTTTGAAGGAACATTATAGTACAGTTTACAAGGAGAGTCAGCAAAGAAGACATCACCTCATTAGCTTTCTTGCTTCAAACCTTGTAGATGTAACAAAGTAAAACATTCATGGCCAAAATGCAAAACCATGCAACTTTGTTTGGGGCAATGCAGACTTCCCATGATACTTTCATTTTTCTTTGAAAAGCTGCTCACAAAAATTTCTTGAAAACTTTTAAGATTTTTTTTCTCCCTGTTAGCAGAAAATTATGCATGATTTTGGGCCATAATGTTGGCTTGATTCTTTTTGAAAAAATAAAACACGAGCAGAAATTATGAAACACCACTATAAAGATACGTGGTTTTGCACTTTGGCCATTGACACAGTGCTTAATGTGGTTACATGGTTAACTTAGGGTTGTTTACCTTTTTTTCAGCGCCTACACCTACTTATGGGTACAATTCAAAACTGAAACTATGCGAGTGAAGGTAAAAATTACTTAATGAGTTTTGTAAAATTTCAGCTCCAAAGTTAGGTGCATTATGTTGAATGCTAAACTTTCTTACATTTAATAACACCCTGTGTTTTAGTCTTACGGAAAACTGCCGAAACATTCACAGCCAGGTTGTCAACTAAAACAGGCTAACCAAAAATCAGTACCTTTACAGTACTTTTTCAGTACTTTCCCAAGAAATTCAGTACCTCCTCAACAGAAAAATTTAGTACTTTTTCAGTACTTCCAATTGACGAAATTCGGCAAATTTGAATTACCTGCTCAAATTGTGATAAAAATGACCAAAAAAATGAAAAAATTCCAGACCTTCTTGCAAAATTCCGCTTTTTTTCAGCACTTCCGGACCGCCCGTTAAAAATGAGTACTATTTCCAGACTTTCCAGCAATTCCGGACTTGTAGACACCCTAACAGCAGTATGAATGGACCAGTAGATGGGGTATGATTTAAAGCATTCTAATTCATACATTTCTTAACCGGAATTTCACTTACAACACGATTTTCACATCGAAAATTACTGAAATCAATCCCAAGGAATACAGCAGTTCAGATAAGAACTTTTCATTCTGCACTGGAAATGATAAAAATGACCAAAAAAATTGATATCATACCTTGGTGTTGTTTTTGCCAGAGGTTTTTCTATCGCTTTCCTGACGATAAATGCTGTTGTACAGGAAAACACTAACCAGAAAAAAATAAATCGCCAATAATGACTATTTAGCGAAAGGCAAACTGGAATGATCCACATGCCAGCTAGGGTGATGAGCTGAAAAAGATGGGAAGAGTGAGGTTCACGGGTATAAATAATCGCATCAATCAATGACAAATAAAATTTGTGAAGGTGGTTCCAACATGAATCATTGATCTGACCACCGTAAAAGAAATTATCTGAGAAAATATCATTGAAAATAGTGTCATTGACCCAGATTCATACGTGGTAATGTCATTATCATTTATAATGACAATAAAATTTGGTATTTGATTCGATCTCATTATTTTATGCTTATTTAAAAACTTCAATAATTATAAGAAAATTTTCTACTTGGTACAGTGACTGATATAT
This sequence comes from Bemisia tabaci, assembly GCF_001854935.1. Taxonomy (NCBI): domain Eukaryota; kingdom Metazoa; phylum Arthropoda; class Insecta; order Hemiptera; family Aleyrodidae; genus Bemisia; species Bemisia tabaci. The sequence goes on from NW_017547239.1 coordinate 2,495,709, forward strand.
TTTCTGTTTGTGAGATATTCACTATTTTATTACTTACTTAGGATGATTCAAGACAACCACAATTTTATACAACGATTTTTTTCACAGCAAGAAAGATGTTTGTTATTTTTTTAAATTGGTCCATTGGAATAATGGCTTAAATAACACTTTACATCCAGTTATTCTTTGAATCAAATTTTTGAATATACATACTAATGAAGTTTAATGCTGGCTCAGTAATCTGACTATCAAAAATTTATATTGTGAGCAGTATTGTCACCTTTGGTGTACAAATTAAAGATTGCAGCAATTCTGTATCCTGAACACAGGAGATTAAAATTTCTAAGAGTATTCTCTTAAAACTATGTTTTACAAACTGGAAACCATCATAATTCAGGTTACGGTAAATATTTTTGAGCATTTTCGCCTCAGAATGTTTGTACTCCATGCGCTGGAGTCAATAACTCAATTTTGAGTTTTTATGGGCTAAGTTCTTTTTCCTGTGGACAATCATATATCGACGGTGAAACTACCAAACCACGTATCTCGTTTGCGGTGTTTAAAAATCTACGCTCACATTTTATTTTTTTGATATAGACCAAATCAATATCATTCCTTGAAATTTTCACAGAATTTTCTCCGTATGAAGAGGAAAAATCACAGAAATTTTCAAGACTGGACGTTAAGTAGTTTTTCATTTAAAAAATAAAGTATGACAGGAAGTCTGCGACGTCGCAAACCGAGATACGTGGTTTGGTACTTTCACCGTCGATATATCTCATCATTTTTGAGGAGGCATCCTGAAATGGGCCTGTTGCAAACTTTTGCTAGAGCAAAACTAAGAGTTGTTTCTTATAGATAATGCCTCAAAAATCACGATGAGCGCATCGGCAAACTCTGAAATGCACTCATAACTTCACAGTCTGCGTAAGAAATTTGCGGTTTTTTGAGCTTCCCGCTTCAAAAACGATACTACGGCACAGGTGAACATTTTGTAAGAGGAGTCGTTCCATCGTCGGCAATAATCATCGTAGCCGACGCCAATCCGCCAAAACACGTTTGATGGGACGAGATCACACCTGAACTGGATTAGACCAGATAACAATCGGTGTGTTAACGTTCATATTTTCCACGCCCGAATTGATTGACCTTGAACTCTCCTTGAATTACGCGCGGAACTGCGTGCAAGCGTCGGCCATGATGAGTATTGCCGACGATGGAGCGACTCTTCTAACAAAATGATCACCTGTGCCGTAGTATCGTTTGTGAAGCGGGAAGCTTAAAAAACCGCAAATTTCTTACGCAGATTGTGAAGTTATGAGTGCATTTCAGACTTTGCCGATGCGCTCATCGTGATTTTTGAGGCATTATCTACAAGAAACAACTCTTATTTTTGCTCTAGCAAAAGTTTGCAACAGGCCCATTATGAATAAAAACCACTCATAATTTGAAGTACCCTTGATTAAAAGCTGCATCTCCGTTCTGCTGTCAGAAAATTTGGCAGGTGTTTTAATTTTTTATAAGGAGTAACCCGTAGGATATCTTGTGTAAAATAAAGACTAAACATTCTCTCTAATATTTGGACATTTTTTGAGAAAGCTCACAGACAGAGGCTCAAAGGCTATCCTAACAATAAATTAAAACGATTGCCAAATTTTTAGAGAGCAGAATGGAGATTGAAGCTATTGATCCTTGATGCTTCATCTGGTCATTGAATGACATATTGCATGAAAAGAGCAGTGTACTATCTCTGCTGTTAAAGATGTTGGAACGTTTTATCTTTTAAATTAAAATCGAAACTTTGAGGTAATTACCCAACTGACCTGATATGATCTATAATGTCTTCTTTTCCATTCTACTATTCCAATTTGCGCTACTATTACTAAAAGTATGAAAATAAATGTCATCTCCATATGCATGAATTCATGATTCCTATGTGCTTCATGAAGCTTTCTATGTTCTTCCCTGAAAAAACAGAAACAAAAATCATTGGTAAAACCAGACATGTGTCGTTAAGTATAAAGTTGGACATTTTTATTCAGAGAGTGCTTAAAATTCTTTGGAATCCCTGAACACCACTGGTATCTATCTACCTGCAGATATTCTGGAAAAACATCCTTTACCTCAACCGTCAGGCCTCATCAATCCACCACTCAAGCAGAAATTCTTTTTGATTCTTGCCAGACGAGCACCAGGTACGGAAACTTCGTGGCATCCTGGCGATCACTTTTTTCCTTGCTCGCCCATACCCAACCAGCTGCTTTATCTAGTGACGACTATGCCCAGAAAGTAACAAGAACACATGGAAACAAATGAATGGACATTGGACGTCTTCCCATAGTTTTGAAGTTCGGACCCCGAAAAGGGAGCGAAAGACCCAGAGACAGGTCATACATGTCTTTGGACAGATACGCTTACTTTCGAAGACGACATGGAGCCCAAAAAGTAAAAATCTAAAAAAATTGACATCGACCGTTTCCGCATAGGCCGACTCCATTAGTATCTTGTTTGATCCTCAAATCCTGCTGATATTTTGTCACTAGTCTATTTCTGTATCTTTGCGCATTTCACAGAATATATCTTCAACTTCAAACGATAGGAATTCATGGCTAGAGACTCTTCAGTTTAATTTTTCTAAAAACTCACCATGATGCTGAACTTACCTGAGTATTTCTTCTTCAGTAAGTTGTTCAGTTTTATTGACAACAGCTTCTGGAATCTGAAAAAAAAATGAAAAAACATATTCAACGGTGAATCATGTTCCTACATTGTGGGTACCAGCAGAGGTGCAGAATATTTTCTACAAGGCAAAAGTAACCATCAAAACTTCGCACATTTAAATTGTTTATGTGATCGTTCGCAAAAAAATCTTCCTCTCGGACACAGGCATCACTCAGTCTCTTACATTTTCTGACATTGCTGGTCTCGTTGCTGATCATCAGAGGTAACTCACAGCTGAGTATCCTGACTGCCACTAATTCTGGGGTCAAAGTAAAATTTCTTGGCTAACTTGAAGAGTGAAGCAAAGGATCTGGTAAGTTAAAATGTAAAGCATTAAAAAGCGCAGAATCTCTACTTCTTTGATGGCATGGATCAATGTGCTTCAGCAACTGGTAATTCTGTTGACAAACAATCTACAAAAGTTTAGTTTGACAATATACGTATGGGTCAATATCAGAAACAACTTTTCTCCGATCAACGGAGGTAGTCCTGGTTAGATTTGATAGCATTCATCGGTAAATAAATGCTGGAAAAATTGCGGGATGTGACTTAGGAGTATTCTGCAAAACCTGAAGGTTTAAAAATGAAGATTATAGCCAAAGTAATGAAATACAAACCATGTTGTCAGCCAAAATCAAGCCAAAATGCGAATCCCCGGCAGTAGTAAAAAATTGTTTACGTTTTAGGTTAGAAAAACATCAGGAAACTTTTTCGGATAGAAGTAAAAAAGCTTGAAAAATCAATACTTAGTGGGAAAGTCTGATGACACGTTTACGGCTTACTGAACGGATTGAAAACGGCAGAAATTAATTACTGTCATGCATAAATTATTGTTCGGAAGCGTCAGATCTGTCACGAAATCTTATCATTCTCTGAATTATCATAATCCATCCGTACACATCAGCATTAGACGGCGACAGGTCCTAATTTAGCCTGATGCATCTGCAAATGCAACCAACAATACACTGTAATAGAAATGATAGCATATAGTGCACGGCGTCGTGGTACCTCTGTAGACGCCTCGATCTAAGATGTGATGTAACGTAACCTCAAAAAGTTAGTAAACAAAAGCAGGACCTCGCGGAGTTTCAGTCACCGCAGTTTTGGCATTTTCGGATTCCTATTATTTTCCTACTTCAAATTTCATTTCACTCTCCAGCAAAATGACGACTTTAAGACCATTCAAATGCACGGACATGCTCAAATTCAACAATGTGTAAGTTTTGCACCTAGAAGAATAAACGCATGTATACACGGCTCTCTAAATCTTCCAAGCGGTCTCCTAAAATTCCCATTTTTGATGCTTTAGTTCTGTTTGCCTACTTTTTTCAAAGTTTAAAGCACATAAAATGTGTGGTAATAAATTATTGTATCCATACTCTTGTAGACCAGCCCAACCACACTGACGAACAGTCTCGGTCAGGTACCTGCTCATGACTTCATTTCCTCTGCTATCATAAGGGCTTTTTTTTATCCGTGAAACGCATGGAACGCGATGATAGTGGTTCAGGTTGGTTCAACCAGTCTGAACCAACCTCAACTCACCCCGGAAGAGTAGTCCAAGCGTTCCACTGGATCGCGCCAGTGGAACGCGATAAAAAAGTGATGCGCTCCGTTGCTGTCCACTGTGGTTCGGATAAAAAAAAAACCCCATAAGGTCTGCATTGTTTTACTCTTATCATTGATTACTTACTGTTTTTTTAATTCTATGTTTTCGTTGTTTCAGGAACCTGGACCCTTTGACTGAAACTGTATCCTTTTCAAAGTCTGTCAACGTACAAATGCCCCACTCAGGAAGTTTGTAGTCCAAATAAATTTTAGACATCTTTTACTATAATTTTAATTTTCCAAGTTGTAAATAATACGCCTGATAAAAGAGCGCTCAGTTTATTCTCTTTTGTTGATAGAGTGGAAGTTGATGGCCGTAGAAGGAAAATGTATACCACCATTTTAATATTTCAAAAGGGTTTTTTTTTCAAATTAATATATATTTTACACCTCTTACGGGAAAGTGCACCATGACGGATCCTTAATTTGTTTATCGCATTCAATTCTCCTCAAGATGCTGATCGTAAGTTATAATTGCGCCAACTTTCTAAGATGCACTGTTTAGCAAAAAACAGCCGCGAAGATTCAATTATTCGGCAACAATGAATCAAAATCATTTGGCTCTTCATCACCGAATAATTCAATCTCCTCGGCCGTTTTTTGCAAAAATGGTGCATCGTAAAAAGTTGGTGCAATGATGACATTTGATCAGCATCTTGAGGAGAATTGAATGCGATAAAAAAATTAAGGATCCGTCATGGTGCACTCTCCCATAAGAGGTGTGCGAGGTCCTTTCTGACTATAATTATTATTGTCAAGGAGATTAACCAGAATCTGCTTGAAATTTTCTACAAATATTTTTGCACAAGTGAATGAACATCACTGAATATTCCTCTGTGACTCAGTTCCCTCCTGTTTTGGATCAAATCCTGTCACGTAATTTTACTGCGGAGGAATAAACATGAGTGAAAATTTATACTACACAATCGGAGGTACTTATGAAGCGACTTTAGCCATTGATTTGACCTGAATCAGATATTGAATTGAACTTCGTTCATGCTTCTATCTATGGTCTGAATGTTCTGCATGCCATACTTACTGCACTTGGTATTGTGCAAGTATTGGGATTTCCTGCGGTATCACTCGATATCCACACTTTCCAATTTATTTTGTATCTAAATATTTTTACCCTTAACCGAGTTTTTTATAGTATGGGCTCTCATTCTACATGCAATATTTAGCTCACTGGCCTGAGTACTTCCAAGTTGCAGAGGCCCCAAATGGAGACATCATGGGTTATAGTAAGTTGAAATGTATTAACATCATTGGATTGATATTAGAAGCTCATTGATAGCTGTTGTAAAAAGAATTGAAAAACTCTAGATTTCACTTGTTACCACCTTCAGCAGACCTATCACTGTCAGCAGTGGCATAACTAGGAATCTTTGGGCCCCCCTCCCCCCGCCAATCTGTGGCGCTGTGTCCCTCTTCCTTTTTTGCGCCCCTTGCAACGCTGCCCCTCAGCCCGGCAGAGGCGGAAGGTGGGATAGGTAAGTCACTGAATGCCAACTGGAGACAGGGTCTTAGGAAGCCAGCAGAATGAAAAAAGCTAACTCTGGTGAAAACTTGAATAGTTAATTCTGTTTAACATTGTTTCCATTAATTACTCGTTCGTTCCCTAGTTGGTAACAGAGGCCCTTTGTTTCAAAACCTCCAAACTTCACTGTGATGCTGTCAGATCTTGTTCTGCTGCTAATTTTCAAAACAAAAATGAGCGGAAACATTTGTAATGATGGAGTCAGGCCAAGGGGGCCTGAAGGTAGAAAAAACAGAAAATTACATCACTGCACCACAACCTAGAAAAGTCGTTCTGTGTTATCAAGCCCAAAAACATGAGAGACCTTTATCTATTCTCTCATTTTTCTATTTCTCTTATTCTAATTGGTTTTAGAAATACCTTATACATTCAACATCTTCTGTTAACTGTGGTAAATTTTGAGGGAAAAACATGTCTTGTGATATTCTAGCTCCCACTCTTGTCTAGTGGTCCATTATCTTTGTTCTCTTTTGATTTGATCTTTGCACGTTCAGCATTCTATAATTTTAACTTTTAATTCTCTCAGTAATGGGAAAATCGGAGGGACACGGAGAAAACTGGCACGGACACGTTACGGCTCTATCTGTTGCTCCTATGTACCGAAGGCTCAACCTTGCTGCAACTTTAATGGCGCACCTGGAAGATATCTCAGAAAAGTATGTGTTGCTGTTTTCCTCAATAACAGTTCAGAACTCGAAAGCTCATCTATGAAAATCAACCCCTAACTATTAAGAAAACATTTCATGCTATCAGGGTTGCTGCAATCAGAGAAAACCGGGAAATGTTAGGGAACATGATGGGAACGACGAAAATGTCAGGGAAAATTTGTTAAATCACCTTCATTTGTTTTCTAGAATGGGTTTGAGGTTTCAAACAACAAATTTTGCCTTCTTAACCATCCGTCACATCTTCAATTGTCAAGGAATTTCACCAAAATGTGTCAGGGAATTTTATTTTCTAAATTCTGTGGCAACCCTGTTCTATTTGTTCAAATGTATTCTACCTATGTCTTTTTATTAAGGTGAGAAATTACTCTGAATATAGCGTCAGTAAATTGGCAAGATAAGAAAAAATTAATCTGGCAAAAAAAAAGGTAAGACTGCTGAATAATAATGACAGCGAAGTCAGCCCTCTACAGAATAAAATATGCTATTCTCTATAAAAAAAATGAATGGGATGGGATGCATGCCTAAGAATGAATGTCTGAAGATCATTTTTAATCTCGAGGAAATAGGAAAATCATTTATCTACACTTATTTTACGTTACAAGGATCAGTAACTTTGATGCATGTTTATTTTTCATTCTTTTATTCAAAATCTCATTAAATTTGTGGTTTTTTTCTCAGGAAAAAAGCGTACTTTGTTGACCTTTTTGTACGAGTCAGCAATAAAGTGGCTATATCAATGTATCAAGCTCTAGGGTATATTGTGTACCGAACAGTTATAGAGTATTATTCGGGTGATCCGGATGAGGATGCCTATGGTGAGTATATTATCTCAGAGCTCAATGAAATACTTTCACATATTTTATTGAAATTTCAATATTACCTAGTTTTTAATGAGCACTAAGCTAATGTTGCATAGAAGTTTGCGAGCCGTTTCACCGCTTGGTGTCGGTATTCTTGAACTCTAAAAACAATAGAAAAGGATATACTTGAAATGAAACGGACATTTTGACAGGATAAAATCAAATAAAATTTAATTTCAAAGAAACAAAATGAGAGACAGGAGAATATAAACACCTCTGCCTGCTACCATCAATATCGACACTTTAAAATGTTTATGTACCCAAAAAGTTAAAATTTTTAAACATATGAAAAGTTTATTCTATTTCTTTATTTTGTTTACTCAGTTAATCTTGATAACAGGAAAGGTTTTTTCATACCTCAGTCTCGTTTTGTTTTTTTTTTATATTTTATTTCATTTTACTTTGTTGATGTGTGGCTCTGTCTATTTCATTTTGAATTTTTTTCCACCTTTCATTTTTAGAGATTGAAAATTGAGTTGTTAGCTGGAATCACCACCTATTGCTGAAAACATAGTTTCAAGAAAATCGCATTTAAAGGTTTGATTCTGAGATGTGTCGCTGGGTTTTTGTAGCAGGAGAACTGCAAAATCATTTTTTCGTAATTGATAGTATCTCTTAAAGAACCCACCGTGCAGATTTTGGAAATATTTTAGTTTTCACTATTTAATTGACAGTTTAAAAAAGGTTGTTGTAGGTGGTTATTTCACAGAACACCTAATCTCAAGGTAAAATGGCTGAGTGGTTTATGAAAAAACATGATTAATGCTTTGTGACTCATTGTATGATGTAATGGAAATAAATAACAAAATATAAATTTCAATTTTGGCTGTGAGCAAAGATAACAACTAAAACAACTTGTAATCAAAGATAAAATTAAGAAAAATAGGAACTTAAAAATCAGTCTTCTAAAAACTTGGAAATATGTTTGGAAAACTATCACCAAGTGCACCTGGTGCAGTCACAGTCCTGAGACACTGATGCGGCGCGTTGTCGCGTTGATAAATGAAAGCCCACCTATACGCGTATAGGTGCGATTATTCCATAGAACCGGTCTGACTTCACTTCACTAAAATTGAATTCTTGAGCTGAGTAATCAAGGGATCGACTTGCTATCACTACCAAGGATACAATAGTTCGAACAGACCGATCTCCGGAAAAACCTTCTATACCCGTATAGGTGGTTATTCCAGCATATGCCTCAATTGTAGTGTTAGCAACCGGAAAGTCCTGCAGTTTTTGTTTTTTTTCTTCTGCTTTTTTTTAATGCACAGAAGTTCTTATTAGGTTCTCCCATTTTGCATTCTGCAGACTTTTTTCCTATGAAAGTGCATATTCAGAGAAGAATATTGCTTAAAACAAGTTAAACAATCATGCTCACAAAAAGTTTGAACGACTATTTTGAAGCTTGTGTTTCTCAAAATAATATTCGAATTTTGCTGTATCAAAATTAGCGAGTTAAGAGGAATTATTGTTACAAATTTTACTTTGAACTCTAAATTCAGAATTTTGCATAGTCATCTTTTCATAATTTGAATATCTTAAAATCAAAACAAGTTTTGTAGTTTAAAACCTCAACAATTTAAGAAAATTCCTCTGCCTCCTTGTTTTTCAATCATTCTGAGCGAACTTTGAGTAATGGTATTTCATCAAGTCTTGTTTTTATTAAAATCTATTTGATTCGGTCTATGTTTTTGTCCACAGACATGCGGAAAGCTTTATCAAGAGATGTTAATAAAAAATCGGTCATCCCCCTGGCAAATCCTGTGTACCCGGAAGATGTTGAATAATCTTAATCATACTCCTAAAATGTTCAAAATTTGTCGTGCAAGTTCGTCTAATCATTAGAAGTGTAAACTAAGCAGAAAAAAAGATACAAAAATTAAGAAATATTTGAACATTGATTAAATAAAAAATCAGGTGTTTCCCGGAAATTTCAGTGTAAAAAAAAAATCAATTTTTTTCTCGTTCATGTTTATTTTTACTTTTATTCTCGAACCTCAGTTTAAAGACATTTTTCCTCATTTTAATTTTATTTTTATAGATGTACCTAATTCTCTGCATTTGCAAAGGGCCACCATGTTTAAAATTGTAGAGTGAGTCTCTCATTGCAAAAATTACCGGTTAGTCCATTATAATCTCAGGTCCATAAGATGAAAGTAAGAGCTTATTTCTGTACTGTGCGATTATTTTGTTTAAAGCAGAATTCAAGGTATGATGTTAAAACTGGTGATCCATGAGTTTTTATTTTCAGAGTTTGAAGAAAAATAATAGAGTTTTGGCCTTCATATGCTCCAACTTCCAAGCTGAAAGTTCCAGCCTCTAAGGCCTAAAGTCCTGTATGAATCTAGATTTTTTCATCCGTCACTCCTAGAGACTTAGTGAAATCTATGCTCAATGTCTATCACTCGCCTATAGCTTTTTATTTACTGTGCATGTATTGAATGCATTTTCTCTGATTTTATGATGTAAGACATTCTAAAAGTCATTTAAGTAGTGAGTAAACGATAATTAAGATGTAGCTATCATCACATGATGCAACTTTAAAAGTGAAGCTTTTAAATGGACACAGACCTGATCAAAGTCACATTTCATAGTTAAGGATCAGAGTTGAAGAACATTATGTATAAAATTCAACAACTGGAGGTAGGTTTCTTTATGTAATTGTATTCTGTCCTTTACAAATTTCTGAAGGGAAGTATATGTTTTTGAAATCATTGTACTTTTTATTGAGTGAGAGCTCATCTTTGAGTTCTCTTCTTTACTTTTTCTATCAGTGTCTGAGAGGAAGCGTTTTTTTTTTCTTATTTTTCTTTTTTTAAGATGAGTAATAGTATGTATCCATTCAAACGGATTACTGTCACTATTTTCTTTTAAATACAATTTGTCATTTGTTACCTAAAATTCTATCTCTTGTTTATTTTGACCTCTAAAATTTATGAGTTAATATCCTGAAATACAACTTGATATCTTCCCTTTGATTATAGGAGGCAGAACATTTTTGGAAACATGTAAATAGTTTGCTAGATGTGTTACTCTCAATTTCAAGGCCTTTAAATTTATTCTAAATTTTTGAACTAGGTAATGTTAAATAGGTTTTCTCACCACATCAGATATATTGGGGCAAAGATAAAATGAAATGTTCCTCGAGCCACAACAGGAATGCTGCTCAAAAAAAGGGTCTTTTTGTTTCACCATCGATCATGGACACGCCAGAGATTTTTTTTAGGTGATGGGTTCACTATCTCCCCTCACAAGCTTCTATGTGGTTACAAATTTTCTGAGGAGGTCACAAGCAATTTTGGGAACCCTCCCCCCACCCCGTCGGACTTCCCTCTTTACACCCATGATTACCTCAGAAAATTGTCCACTTTCACAGGGAGATGAAAAATCAAATAATTCCTGAAAGCCAAGTTGCTTTGTTGTAAAAGAATTTTTTTTACTGTAAGAAAAAATAAAATAAAAAAGCAGACTTTTTTTCATACAGAAAAGTGGTTGTAAGTACCTATCCATTCTAGCAGAGGATCAATGTTATTTTATGCATGTAAAATTTACAACATCGTGAGAAACTCATTTAGAAACTGTACCTACAGCCGAATAATGTATCCTGGTGTGAGCCTCAAAGCTCAAAGCACACAGAAATCACATCCCAAAACACTTATTTACTGTTTTTCTATAACACGGCAGGGAAGGAAATGAATTTTTTATTTTTCCCAATTTATCCTCGCACAAGGTTACTCTGCCTTTTTTTTGTCCGAGAGGTAAGTAAGTGTCATTATTTAATTTTTTCCAACACTCACTTCCTCGTACATTTTATCTCTTTACTGAATGTTGTAAGTTTGCCAACAATTGCTAGTCTAATTTTACATCAATCCAAGAGCGTTCGAGAATAGAATACCTAATAAAGAAAAAGTCCAGAAAACTTCGAATTTATTGAAGAATTTGAAGTGAAGTGCCAAAGCCTGAGCGTAGCACAATCAACGTTGTTGTCAGTTCGATGCATCTTATCCTTATTTGTTTTTTTTTTTGACCATTTTACGAGTTGGCAACACTGGTTTTTGCGTCTGAGATACCCGTGTGAATCTATCAGAACGCCATCAGAACGCATACAGACTAAGCGACCAGGACTCGCTGAACAATACCGAGGAGGCCGCGCGCCGTAACTTAGTTCCGCCCGCCGCCGCTGCGACGCTCACGCGACCTGTTCGCCTCACAACCTCTTGCGATTGCGACGTACTCCACTACCACTGTCACTGTCTCATTAATAATTTTCATGGAACGATACATGACAAGTNGTGTCTGAGATTAGGATTTGTTATGATGAGTCACACACTGGAATACTGGATTCTTTAATCGTTTCCACTTTCGAGTCTTTCGAGTACTTAGAACTGAATCACTAATTTCCCAAAGTTATTCAATATCTTATCTCCTGCTAGAATCAAGTGGAAGAGCGAATCATTTGTGTCCAACGAACTCCATAGTCTTTGAAGATTGTGCAGTGAATTTCAGTGGAAGAACTCCTTTGTTCTCTCTGTATTCGTAAGTGTTTATCTCCTCCCTCAAGCTCCTTTGGAGTCCTGCCCTGTGCTTTAATTGTAGGTACAAATTTACCTACCATCATGCTTTTTTAGCAGATAACGAGTCGTAACTGACTTTAGCCAGTACATACAAGATCTTCGTAAATTCCACACACTTTCTAGAATGCTGCATTTGTGATTCGTAGACTCCCCTGCAAAGATGAATTCTCCTGAACGGGAAACAATGCAGGTTCCAGGACAACCATCCATTGGAGTCGTAAGTTGAATTCTTCACTATCCTCTTCCCTATTTTAAGTACCTACAAAACAAGTGAAAGGAATCTATTAACCCTATGGATGTTCTCCATCCATAGTCTGGGTTGCGAACTTGTTTCCTGGTGTACCAAATGCATTCTATACCTAAAGGAATGTTGTCTGAATATTGCCGCACCATCGCTTAAGACCTTAAAATATTGAAAGTGAGGTGTCCAAATCCTTAATGTGGGGTGTACACCACTCAACGTAAACGGCATTATAACCTTGGTTTCTCAGGAACGAAAGTTCACTTTGATTGAAGAAGAACCAAATTTTAAATGTCAGAGATTACCAATTCAAATTTTAGAGAATTTGAAAGTTAATTTAATTATTGTATTTTTGGTACACACCTAGTTGTGAGAACTTTAGAATTGGTCATCCTTATCAATGTGTGGATCCTGTGAAGTAGGTTAGGTTCTGTTCAAAACAAGGTGTGTCATCTAAATAAACTTATCGAATGCTGTTTGGTTCTTCCATTCATTAAACATAGGTCAAAGATCCCATCAACCTCCAAAGACCAATAAGCGCCGGGTAGAAATTTCAGTCCCCAAAAATGACAGTAGGTAATCATTTCGAAATTTTTCTGCAACAGAAGGTGCTAGAGGAAATGCTTACTTATCAACCATGGTAAAGTAGGAAATAAATTAGAACATTGCATCAACATCTTTGAATATCAAAATCTATATAATATCTCTCAAATGCTGATATGATACTCTGGCTGTTGCATTCTTTCGATGCAATATGAACAGCTGGAGTGTCAAACTAACGATGTTTGTTGTGCAGATTTTTAACAATCGAAGATGTCAATTTATTACATTATTTTTATTTTTTTCTGTGCATCATCTCTTTTGAAACTTATTCATTTCAGGGCAAGTTTCAAGGTCATGTATGCTCCTTGGCCTGAATGAAAGTCTGTTAGAGCTTGCTCATCGCACATTAAGACAAAAGTCACTCTCTGATTCCTTTACCTGGATTCAGCATCATTCAGTAGGTTCATTCATGCCATCAGATTGCACTGTTGGGGAGTGTTGATGTGCACACGATTTGGCCTTTGTCTCAAGATCCAATGAATGAGCTCTATTCAAACACTATGGTGCAAATTGGCATAGTGAATGCAAAAATTTGTTCTTGACATTTGAGGAGAGCTGTTGTCATTATAAAGGCTTTCAAACCTGTATGAGTTTAACCCATTCGCCTCATATGATGAGTATACTCTTCAGCGAGCGCCCAGGACTTATCTCAGCTGAAAAGTTTACTTGCAATATCTGTCGGCGTTGAGATGCGAACTATTGGGAAAGCAAAAAAACATGATCAAACAGATCGCGCAGCAATACCGATAGATGTCGCAAATTAACTGGTTAACTGAGATATGTCCTACGCGCGCGCTGACGAGTATACTCGTCAAATGAGGCAAATGGGTTAAGTACGGAGACGAGTGCAGTTCCCATTCACGGAAAAATGGCACCCATTGAACGGTTGGTGTATACAGTTTTCTGAGTTCATCATTTAAAGATGCGATAAAAGCTCTCCAATTTCTGTCACAGCACTGTGCACTTAGTGGTTAAGTACACCTGAAGATCTCCCTTGTTCTTGAAGTCTAGATCAAAATTTTTGGTAGTGTTTTAAAGTTTAGTTTTTTTTTAATACCCTAGGAGCTGTTTTCACAAAATGGAGTTGTCATGAGAAATCAAGCATCCAGAAGTAATGAAGATGTCTGCCCTGGGACTTTAAGAATCGTGCAATATGTAAGTTTATCTGTAACTTCCTGTGGACATGACTATTTTATTAATTTATTTATTGATTGAAAGAATAGATGGGCTAAAAACCCAGCCTACTAGAGAACTTGCATCTAAATTACAACTTTAAACAATACAGTATAACAAAATACAAGTCAAAAGATATAGCATAACATCAAAATAGAATAACAAAATAACTACTTAAACGTATCTGAAGCCCTTGCCTTTGCTTAGAACTTAAATCGAACCACATATAAACAGTGTTGCAGCTTCAAAGGCAGGTCATCCCAGTACTGAACCAGTCTGCAGCTAGGAGAGAAAAATGGAAGTTGGTTCTGGAATGCCTCTCTAGAAACCCTCAAGAGACAGCCAACATCCCTAGCCTTTAAGTGCCCGAGTAACTTAAAATGAAATTAAAACCTGTTTACTACTTAACTTGAAGCTGAAAACCAAGTCGAAATATCTGTAAAGAGACAAGGCTGAAGAAACAGAAAGCTAGTTAGAAATTTCCATGTAATCATGGTTGTAAACAGAAGTAGGTGTTTTTAAGGACTAAGTGGCAGCAATGTTGAGGCGACTACAGCTTTAAGATATTATTCCGAAGCACTAAGTATAAGAGGACTGAACCACCATTGCAAAAATGAAATTCATGAGAATCAAAGTATGTCCGAGGTACAAAATAGTGGAAATTTGAAACTTCCTTTTTACTGTTTTAATAAAACCTAGATTTCTGGAAGAATTTTCAACTGCAAAATCCACATTTTATCTGGAAAACAAAAATCAGAACGGAAAGTAGTCTAGATACATCGGTCAATAAGTAAGTAAAATATAAATAAAACCAACGTTTTCTTGCATTTCAGAGTTCAGGAAAATGTTTCGAATGGCATCCCGCTGTTTCTGTGTCTTCGGAGGAAGGTGACTGGGCTGTTGTTAGCAAAAATGATAGTAATAGTGGTGAGTGCTTCTTTGTTTATTTTTTTTTTTTTCATATTTTACAAAAATTTAATTAGGTACTGCCTTTGTCATCATATTATATTGTAGATGCAATCTTGAAAAATGCTTAATTTTGAGTTTTTTAAGAACTTGAATGTGTATAATTTTCGGAAAAGGGCCCAGAAAGTGCTTGAATGTTATCCCGTTGCAACAGTTAGCGACAAATTCTTGTTGTATGCACAGAAACGATAGTGCTTTAAAGAAGCATAAGGGGAAAAAACCTGACGAAATCCTTACAGTTGATAAAAAATATAATAGGAAGAGGAAAGTGGGTTGCTTTTTCAGAAGTCGTACATGTTCTGCCAAGCATTTCATATGGTGACTTGTCTTCGCATTGAAAATTTGTGAAAAAATTACCCAATCCTGACGGCCTTGTAATTCGGAGAAGTAACGGTTGTTCAGTCAAAATTACTGACCAATCAACTGCCGAGTTTTCCAGTTTACAGTGAGTTTATCACCCCAGACAGGTTTTTGACCTGGTAGTCTAGAGTTGGACATGGGTAACAAAAGGTCTTGTTTGAGCAAAGTCTCAAGTTTGGTCTCCACAATACGTCACCAAAGGAAAGGCTTAGGAAGCAAAACAACCACAAATATTGATACACAGAAAGTTTACTGAAAGTCACTGTTGAAGTAAGAATCAGTTGATCCCTGAGCTGGCAAATCTATATTTTAATATAGGAATGCTCTCATTATTGTATAAGCAACTCACTAAGATGATTCTTTTATTTTTACCTCCCTCTAAAGTCAAAACTGGGGGTTTTGTGTCCAGTAATATCTCAGAGAAGGTCCAGACTACTTTCTTCTGCTTAATGAAGTTTAAATGTCAGTCTCAATTTTCTTTGGTCATGGATTTTTCCTCCTTTTTGCATGTACATTGCCATTTTTTTCATTAAATGAACTATGCCTTGTGATTTCAGATGATACAATATCTTTTGACGTTACAAGGATCAAAGAATATCGTGTACACCCAAAGAACAAACGCAAGATCGTCTTTACGTTAAGAGATCCTAGAGAAGTTTATGGAGCTGTGTTCCAGACAGATAGTGTCGATAGTCTTGTAGCCTACATCAGACAATTTTATCGCACCAGAAGGTATGTTTGTAAGTCTTTTCGCAGTTCCTGTTGCTGCACAACATTTCCTTTGAATAGAGGAACCTGTCAGTAACGAATCTAAAGAAAGTTGGAGGAAGGGTACGGTATATTGTAAAGTTAAATGGAAAGGACCAAGGTAATCCTCTATTAGAGAGATCTCTCAGCGGGAGAGAGGAAGGCTTCTCTGGAAACTTTTGGCCAAAGTAACCCCTGCAGATTAAAATTGTAAGCAGGTTCCAGCTTCAAATTTACAAACGGAGCTCACATCTCTTTTTAAAATATATGTAAAAATGGCTCATTATAAAAGGAAGAATTTTAAAAATAAAAAATATGATTTAGAGAAGAAGTGCTCTTATTTTTATGACCAGTTTTACTCGGTGGTTACTACTTTGAACCACCGTTTTGAACTTGTATTTTCAAAAGAAGTTTTTTAATTTATTTTTTTTTAAAATATTACCTACTTTTTTATTGAAATTTCATTTAGTTTTTGTTATCTTAAATGTTTCTAGGTATTTCTTTTTTCAATTTTTCTTCACTTAATTTTTTTTTTCTGTTGGGTTTTTGCTCTAGGTCTACTCGTGACCATCATACCTACAAAATTATTGAAGAACGGACGGAAAGAACAATACAAAAATCTTTCTGTGACCTAGAATTTGACTTTACTCGTGGCAAATCTTCCAATCCAGCTGACAGTGTTCGGCGGCTCATCAGAGATTTCCGCCAAAAACCTATTCAAACAGCCCTAGAATCTGCTGCAAAGATTGCTGATCGTAAGTTCTGAATACCTATCTTTGTTTGTTTCAAGTGTATCGATTTTTCACACTTTAAAAGACGTATGAATGACAACCAAACAGCATATACCAATGGCGAAGTTGCCAAGATTGTGTAATCTCTCAATAATTTAATGATCTAGAAGAAAGGATGAGAATAAGGCATCCAGGTGTGCAAAACCTCTGTGATCGAAAAACTGTTCCGGTCATGATCAGTCGTGATGGAAAAGGGGAGGCTGCCGGAAAAGGGTTTTTGAATTGTGAAAGCTGCTTAAAGGAGTTTTGAAAATATAGAGGCACCAGAAAGGGGGGGGGGAATGAGAAAGCAGCATTACTTTTTGTGAAGCAATCTATCAATTGCCTTATTCGTTCCGATGGAAACTCCTAGGAAATGCTGTTTGCATTTATTTTCAAACAAACTCTGTCCTATTCCTTTTTCATTCAATGCTCTCGCTCACAGAATCCAATTTTCCCTTTCTTGTCTTCTTTCTTATCTCTTATCAATGAAGAGAAATCATTACCTCCTGATGATTCTTGTGATATGTAATCAATATTTATTCCTCAGCAGTGTGTCCTTTGTGTATGAGAGCAGATCGTATCAAAACAGAGATCTCTTTCTTCATGATTACACATAGTGCCGTTTATACTTTTTTACACTTCCTTTTCAATTTTATATTATGGACTTATTTTCAGTGTGGTGCGGTATTAACAATTAAAATTGCCTCATATGTTTAAGAAGTTGTTGACTATCTGTGAATTATTGACTCAATGATCTTGAAACAGCTAGTGCCTTTTATTTTAATCTCATATGATGAAGACTTCTCAAAAATTGATTTGAAGAATAAAAGAAAAAAAAAAAATTAGCAGTTTCAAATTCAATTAATATCTAACAGGTGCAAGGAAATGATATCAGCGGTTGATTGATGGATCATGGTTTCTCTACTCTTTATAATTGCTGACAAGAACCTTTTTCAACCAGTTTATAGGTACGAAAATGGAGCCTTATCCTCAGAAACCCCAGAGATCTTGTCACAAAGCGAGGAGAGTGTTTCGATAGCCGATGAGTATCAAATTGTAAGCCCGACAATCAAATTGCCACCTCGAGAAATCTTACCCCGTGGAAATCCTCTTTCCTACGAACAATGGCTTCAGTTCCACGATGCGCAAGGTCGCATCACTAATTCTGAGTTAGTTAAAAAAATTATCTACCAAGGGGTGAGTGATCTATTTTTTAGTTCTTTTACATTTATGTAAGGAGATTTTTTTCAAGCTGTAGACAAGTTTAATTTTACAACTAAATACTCCAACCAAAATTTTGCTAAACTTCTTATTGTGATTAAAATATTACTACAACATAAGAATTCATATCAATAAAAAATTATTGTTGTATCGTATTGGACCACTACATACTGTACGAATTTAAGCCCTCTGATATAAGTTGCCTCTTTAAAATTACATGGAGTAAACAATTTGTGCAAAAAAAAATTACTGAAATCTACTCATGATTAAGATACAAATACTAACTTTTTCTTTTATTAAGTATTTCGAAACATGTGAATTTCCCACTCATAAGAAAAATCCTAGACTGCATGAATCAAATCATGTACCACAAAGGTTTTGGCAGGCTTCTTGATGGAGCTGTGTTCCTTCTCTGCTCTGTGTTGTTTGCAATGTAAACATCAAGCAACAACAGAGCCAAAGCACTTAGCTTAAGAGGGCTGTATTTTCATACCGCATTTTCTGTTTTGGTAACGTTCTATGTGAGATTTAATTCCAAAAGATTATGGTTTTCTTTATGAGCTGGAAGTTTTAATCAATGCATTGCAAAACATCAGTATCTTGGTCAAGAGTTACTACCAATTTTTTTGTTGCATGAATTGAAACATGAAACGCTCTACGTGGAATTTTGATGAAAAATTATTTTGTATCGCTCAAATTCACACTTCGTCCAGTGGACCATCAAATGAATATGACCTTTTTATTCAAATATGAGTAATACAGCAATATTTTATTTACTTTTTTTGTTGCATGAATTGAAACATGAAACGCTCTACGTGGAATTTTGATGAAAAATTATTTTGTATCGCTCAAATTCACACTTCGTCCAGTGGACCATCAAATGAATATGACCTTTTTATTCAAATATGAGTAATACAGCAATATTTTATTTACGTAAAATATTGGTGAAATATAATCCACATGTCTGTTGAAACAAAATAACTATTGACCACCCACATAATAAAAAAAGTTAAGCATAAGAAATTACTATTTAATACAAAAAGTTCAGATTTAAGTTTTGTCGCAAAACCATTCAACATTTTTGAAAATTGTCACCGCAGTCTCTAACATGCTCTGTAAATGTTTTTTTGTTCCTTTTCAGGGTATCTCCAGCAAGCTAAGAGCGGATGTATGGAAGTATCTACTTGGCTATCTCCCATGGGAAGCAACCACAGCCGAGCAAATCGAAATAAGAAATAGCAAAGAAAAAGAATACAATAGAATGAAATTGCAGTGGCAGATGGTAACGCCTGCCCAAGAAGCAAGATTTTCAGATTTTAGGGATAGGAAGAGTTTAATTGGTAAATTTTTTTTTGTTTGTTTTCAATTATTTTTCGTTCAGTGCATGTGCTTACGCTCTATATACTCAAACTTCGAAACCTTTGTTGAATGCCCTTTTTTCAATCATAACTATCCATGGAAGAAAGGATCGCAGCCTCAGTCCATGGAGGAAAACTTTTCAGTAGAGTTAATTTTGTCAAAGTGATTCTAGATTTCAACAAAAGATTCTCTACCAGCCCAAAAAATGAGTTCTGAGGAATGCAGTTCATTTTTGTTCCCATGGAGGGCATAAAGTCACATTGCATTACAGCAGTGTTGCATTCTAAACATGGTAAATTGGTATTTTGAATAGTTTTTCTTCGAAACTATGTTTTTTGAGCTGTAAACTTCAACCCGCCTCAACTCCAGCACAGTTTGAGATTTTGGGGTAAATCTTTTTCTCCCTGCTAAACTTTTTGTTGCATCACAGTCATAACATCCTTTATTTTATCGTAAACTAATTTGATGAACTCCTTATCGTTTGCAGAAAAAGACGTAAACAGGTGTGATAGGAGCCTAGATTTCTATGCTGGTGAAAATAATTCAAACCTGAAATCCTTGCACAACATTCTGATGACGTACATCATGTATAATTTTGACCTCGGTTACGTCCAGGGAATGTCGGATCTCCTTGCCCCGATTCTTTTTATAATGAATAACGAAGTCGATGCCTTCTGGTGCTTCTCGGCCTTCATGGACAAAGTGGTAAGATCAGACTTTTATTGGCTCTCTACCTCATGTGTTCCTGCCGGAGTATCAGGGCCTTTCTCAATGCGAGGGAAGAATTTTTGATCGGATGTAGATGAATTGATCAGATTCTAATGGACCACTAGACAAGGTACGAATTTAAGCAATCTGATACATGTTTCTTAACCAGAATTTTACGCAGAACACGATTCACACAACGGGAATTACTGAAACCAACTCCTAACGAAGATATTAACGTTTTTATTTGACATTGATTACGAGGAATTTGAACTGCCCGCTCACAAGAAACTCAAAGCTCTACGTGAATCAAATCGCGCACTACAACGGTTTTTGCAAGCCTCTCAATCAAGCAATGTTCATTTTCCACCATGTGTTGTTCAAACTATAAGCAATTTGCTACAGCTGAGCCAAAGCGTCAAGACTGAGGTTGCCAGATTTTTACATCGCAGAGACTGTCATGATAACGTTTAGCGCGCGATGTGAATCACGTAGAGCATTGGGTTTTCATGAGCGGATGGTTTGAATTCACGCATCAAGAATCATCAAATATCTTCGTAAGGAGTTAATTTCGGTAATTTTCTAGGTGCGCATTGTGTTCTACGTGAAATTTTAGTTACAAAACTTGTATCAGAATGCTGAAACTCGTACCTTGTCTAGTGGTCCATTGTTGAATAAGCAACCAAAAGTTTTCAAAAATTTACTCATTTTTTCATTGCATTAATCAAAAGTATTTCTTTATCTGAGCTCACAATGGGCTTGTTGCAAACTTTTGCTAGAGCGAAAATAAGAGTTGTTCCATACAGATAATGTCTCAAAATCATGATAAGCGCATAGGCAAACTCTGAAATGAACTTCTAACTTCACAATCTGCATAGGAAATTTGTGTTTTTTTAAGCTTCCCGCTTCACAAAGGATACTACGGCACAGGTGAGCATTTCGTTAGAGGAGTCGTTCCATTTAATCCCTGCTCAAAATGGCGGATGCTTCCGCGTGCAAGTTGAGGAGAGCATGAGGTCAATCAAGGCGGATATCTATTAAAGTGAGAAAAATGTGAAAGTAAACACACTGATTATTATCATGTGGTTAGAAATATTGTCCCATCACATGTGTTTTGGCGGATTAGAGTTGACTATGTTGAAAATTGTGTGGTATCCTTGTGAGTAGGGGTTGGGTGGAATGACTCCTCCAACGGAATGTTCACCCGTGCCGTGGTATCATCTTGAAGTGGGAAGATCGAAAAAACGCAAAAATTCTTATGCTAATCGTGAAGTAAGGAGTGCATTTCAGACCTTGCCGATGCGCTTATCGTGATTTTTGAGGCACTTTCTTTTTTTTGCTCCAGCGAAAGTCTGCAACAGGCCCATTGAATCAGTTTCTGTTAGATGGGTTAAGTCCAAAAACTCATGAGCCCTAGTGTCCTGCTTAATTAGCAAAAGCCAGGGCTCCTCAGTTCTTGGACTTATGCCTGTCCAACAGAAACCGATTCAATTACCATCCCAATTTTTTCGATGACCCCACAGAGAAGAAAATTCATTCAAAATTGCTGAATATTGGCGCAGAAAAAAAGCTAGACTGAGTCGCCTGCTTGAAAGTATGAAAAGTCATAGTTACAATGCTAGCAGAATCTTTTGTGGGAGATTGCGGGGGCTCAAAATTTGTGTGAGATTTGAAGTTGAGTGTCGCAATCTTGAGCTCAACTATTAGCGTACTCTTGGAGTACACCATTGCTGACATATAAAGAGGACACATCGATTATGACTGTTCGTCATTTCACAATCGAACAGAATAAAAGAGGGTTTTCTCTCATTTTAATTGTGCGCTAATAACACATATGCTCTTTGCAAAGTTTTGTGTAGCCTAAATTCACATTATCCCATAATTACAGCACTAACCTGACCTTCAACGCCATTTAAACAATCTGAGGAGGGTACGATGATAATACGTAGGCGCTGCTTGTAGTCATCCTGTTTTTGTGTTGACATTTTTCAGTTTAGCAAGTGGCTCTATCCAAAAGTTTTTGTCGTTCCCAAAGAAACAAGCATTTTAGCCTAACTGCAAAGACCATTTTTTGGGAGATTTTAATGTGCTAATCATTTAACTTGTGCCAAAAGTATGGGGAACAGTTATTCGCTGAACAATCTCTCCTGCAGCCTAATTGTTGAAATTTATGTTGGCTCAACGAGAATCGAAAATTGATATATTACAATGCGCAGATAGGGCTATGTCTTCTCTTATCCTGCCGACATAGCCAGTTAAAGTTTCAACAGTCAGGCTGCTGGGCTGAACTGACTCAATGATCATGACTGATTTTGTTTTTTTTCAGGCATCAAACTTCGATGTTGATCAAGCTGGCTCTAAACGACAGTTACTTCACTTGCATGAGCTGTTATCTGTGATGGATCCAAAGTTTGCCGAGTACTTGAAGAATCTAGAGCCTGGATATCTGTTTTGTTTCCGATGGCTTCTAGTCATTTTCAAAAGGGAATTCTCTTACGATGATACCATGACGATTTGGGAGGTAAATGTTTTCTTTGTGTAAAATGCAATCAATATCTTCTCTCTGGGTCTAATTGCATATGTTGGATTTCTTTTCCTACATAAAGTTTCTCACTAATAATGATAGTGTTTGACATAACCAAAGTGAAACATATCTGTCGTGAGCATGAGATGTAGTAAACTGAATAGCAAGGTCTCCACTGCAGGGAAAATTTGAAATTGTTAAGGAATTTCAATAGGTAAGCAATAAAAAGGAAGTGTTAGAGAAAATGACAAAAGTGTCGGGAAAACATTTACTTTCAAGAATTTTTATGAAATTTTGAACAACTGATGTAAAGTGTTGGGACTTAAGAGTGACGATTTTTAATCATCCTGCATGGCATCAAATGTTAAGGAATTTAACCAAAATTTATGAGGAAAATACCAGTGAATTTCATTTTGTAAATTCTGTTGGTAACCTTATAAATATGATTGTAATTAGTGAAGTTTCTCGGAAATCATACTGAGCACAATAAAAAGTTTAAAGTTCTTACTCTAATGTACAGTTTGCATTGTCCATACTAAGTATTTTTAAATTTCCATAGTCTGTGAATACTATCCTATTCATGGGCAACCAGATCTGTCGAGAGCGAGATGTGAGAATGCCTAACTTTATTAAATGTACAAGCTTGTAAGCTGTCAGTAATTTCCTTGCCTAGAAATTCAATCCTTTCAAAATAAATTTTTTCAGTGGAAATGGCAGAAGACCAATGCATGCCAACAATTAAAACCATACATGCAATAGATTAATAGTAGCTTGGGAGATTGTTTGTTCAAGTGGGCTCAGTTTTTACACATTCACCATGGCAAACCCAGTTGCTGATAGGGAGGAAAAATTGCTTTCTGACATTATGAACTGGAAAATGTATTATACAGACATTGCAAAACGTGTGTTAAGGAGTGGATTCTAGAGTTTTTTGGTGTGCTTAGCCTAATTTTTGTGAAATTTCTCATGTGTACTGTTTATTTAGTTTGTTGTATCCTTTTTATTGTAATTCGCCATATCCCTTTTTTGCAAGAAACTCATATTACCGCTTTTCTTAATATTTTTTATTTCGTGTTAAAGCATGCTTAATTGTTACTATTACCTTGAGTTACGGTTTCATATAGCCTGAATGATTGATTTGCCATGTTATGGAATTTGTTAATGATTCCATGAATATCAGCGGAAGCATGCAACAATTCTTAAAGTTGCAGTTTATTGGCAAGAAGCACGAAGAAATTATTAAATTGAAAGAAATAAATTTTAACAGTTATTTTGTTCTTTGTATTGATAAACAGGCTTACAAATGTTTTATTTCTTCTCTTGAATTTGGTTTCTACCGTCTACTTTGCACTTACTTTCCCTGCATATTTTTCTAGGCTTTCTGGACAGGTATTCCTGGACCAAATTTTCATCTCTTCGTGGGCCTTGCAATTTTAGATACCGAGAAATCTGCCATCATGGACAGTCACTCCAACTTTGCAGAAACTTTAAAAGTAAGTTGTCATTTTTTCAACTCCTCTTGTTTCATTTTCTTTTCTTCCTGTTTTATTTGAAGAAGGCATCCATCATCAGGAAACTTTTTAGTACTCACTGGCCTCATAGCAAGCTCTGTATCGTCCATGGACATATGCATCTGACAGCTGATTCACTGTGGATAAATCAGGGAACATCAGAAAATTTATGAGAAAGGTTAAGAAATTTCGCAAGTTTCGAGTTTAGCAACTCCAGCCGGTGCCATTGGAGGCAGCCTGAACTACGTCCGAGTGTCTTTTTTCTTAACTGAATAGGGACAAGCGAAAACCGCTAATGTCCATTTATCCGGTCTTAAGTTTTTCGGAGTTAGTTGCAACCACGAAAGTGATTCTCTTCAGGTTTCCTTAATCCGTAAATGAGCCCTTCTATCAATTTTATGGTTGTATCAACTCTTGAAAAGTATTATGAACTCAAAAAAACTCAAGACTGAAAATATGGACATTAGCGGTTTTTGTACATCCCGATTCAATTTGAATCTGTAGATGTGGAGATTTCATCCATAGTTTAGCAGAAGTCGGCACAGTTAAACAGAGTGTCTACTGTCATTATAAACCAGAGAAACCACAGAATGGAGGAGATCTGCAGCCTGATTGTTGGAATTTTTGGTTGTCGGGACGACAGAGATGACATAGGTTAAAAGGCGGAGTGTGATTGGTTGGCTATGTCTTATCGCTGCTTTGTCGTGCCTATGTTGGGTTGAACTCACGACAAGCTAACGACACCTCTTAAGTTTCCGACAGTAGTCCCTCATTCGACCTGACAAAGGCATGACAAAGCAGCAATAAGATATAGCCGACCTATCACGCTCCGCCTTTTAATCTATGCCATCTTTGTCGTCCTGACAAACAAAAAATTTCAACAATCAGGCTGCTGATGTCATTAGGAAAATTCAAGTAAATCGGAAATAGATCAGTAAAGTCTGAAAGCATCAAGCAATTTTCAACCGCATGTAGTTTGCGGCTGAAAAAAGTGACTTTGATTCAGTTGATTAAACATGTTGGTTTGTTAATTAAAGCAAGTCTCAATTTATTCGTGCAAAAAAAAAATAAATTTTATTCAAAACATGGAAGTAGTAAGTCAATATGGAATTAGTAAGTCAAGAAAATATCAAGAAAGTCCAAAACAAAATTCTATTGGACACTTCATGGAAAAGAAAAAAATCCAAGCAGAAGTTTTGCTTTAATGTCAGGGATCACAGGGCATTCGGAAATTTTTCCAGGGGAGTCAGGGAAAAGCAAAAGAAAGTCAGAAAATTGGTTATTGAAGAAGCATTGAATTAACTGTATCAATCAATGACATTCAGATAATTTGTTAACTTGCTCCATGCATTAAATTAACAAAAGTATGATCAAAGACCTGATGACGTGGTGCATGAAATTTCTCAGGGTATTTTCTGAGCTGCAGTATCTGCTCAATCTTGAGGAATAAAAACAACTGAATCGGCCCACAACGATAATACAGAAACAACTTTAAGTGGGACTAAGGCTACAGAAAATGAAGGAAAGCGATAAAATAAAAAATCTGGGACGTCTCGAGGTGATTACACCCACATTTTCAACCAGCCAAAAAAAAAAATAAAATTAAGAAGGATCACACTGCGAGCCTCACTGCTGTTATTGTGAGACTCAATTTAATCTTGAATACATAGGAGTCTTGTGTTTTGACAGTCATCATTACTTATTTGCCAATCTGCACAGTTTTATTATTACCTAAAATCTGATTCTAGATTAGCCAAACTGATCCATTTTTGGAAGATAATCTCAAGTGGAAAGAAAAATTTCCTATAGTTTTATAGAACATGGTTGAATAGAAGAAAACAAATCTAAAAGAATCAAACGGCAAAAATCATGTTTTTGCCCTTCCTTATCCATGCTCTCAAAAGTATTTTCACCCTATTCTGTCTTTCTCTTTTCAGCACATAAACGAACTAGCCATGAAAATCGATGTCAATTCAACTCTAAGCAAAGCCGATGCTATTTACCGTCAGTTGTTAGCAGCGGAAGTCTCCCTGCCTGACCCAATCAGAACAATCCTAGGATTGGAACCCCTTCAAAAGGAGCCAAACCCGCTGTCGGATAGTGAAAGTGATGCAGAAGATGCGCCAAACTCGAGTCCAGGACATTGTAACAATGGCCTATCTCAGTCCTTCAATGATGACCAGTTCGACATCGATACTGCAATCATGCTGAATTTTATGTAAAGTGAGTCAACGATTCTCGAATTTGTGCGCTCTTTCAGCAAGGTTCCAGGACCTAGAAAAAATTAGGTAACCCGGAGCCTATCAGAAAGTTGGTTTCAAAAAGTAAGAATTTTTGCTCTTTCAGTTTTGAGACCATTTAGTGTTGAATGTAGTGGTTTGCTATGCTCTTGCATTAACAATTAAGTTGAAAAAAATCAATATTTTTGCTCTGTACTCCAGAGAAAAATGTATAGAGTTCCTAAAAAATCTAGGATAATAAGAGGAAACCTCTAGATTTTCATTTAGATCATTGGATTCACAGGGATTTTATCGGATCTCTCTTTGAAAGGGCAACTAGACAAGGTCTGACAACAAGGCTGAGTTCATCTGATAAATGGTTGCACATCTATGCAAGCAAGTAGGCATGTTTTAAGGCTCAGACCCTATAAGGATTCAACCTGAAATTACGTCTTTACTTGACAGCTTCCCTCGTTTAGCAAGAAAAAAGGACTAATGGATCCCAGTGTCAGAGATACTTTCAGGGAGAACTTTGGACAACCGCGGCGAAACACGACTCCCAGCGCAATCGCCCGTGGAGAGGTTGCCAGATGGACTAAGATGACATAGCTGATCATCACATGCCCCTCACTTGACTGAGATCTGTCCTTGCATCTAAAATGCAGAAAAGGTAAAAAAAAGGGGGGGGGGTATCGGCTGTTAGGGGTCGCGCTTTCGCTGCGGCCGCAGCACAGGAGGCCGTAGTATGCTGTCGCTTGCGATATTCTAAGTTAGGGCAAAAATTAAAAAAAAAAAAATACCAGGGAGAGTTACATGTTTAAGGATAATGTTAAGAATAATTTGGGAGACGGAGCTGAGCCTGAAGGGATCATAGTACGGAATGAACTGACTGTAAACATTAATAAAAGAGAGTTTGCAAGTGCAAGTGACCGCATGCAATAAATGGAGTGATAACATTTGTGGAAGATATTTAATCGACGGTATATCGACGATATCTTACGGAAATGAATAAACAAACAATACAGAAGGAAATAAATAAATAAGAAATGACCGGATGAATGACTAAAAGAACACCTCATAGACTGGTGTAACCACCACACGGCAGTTGGGGCACTGCACCAAGTTATTTCCCCAAGCTTCCTGGTGGTGTGTGAGGAGAAATTCGAGACATTGCTGGCAGCAAATCAGGTGTCCACACGGGAAAAAGAATAAGTCTCTCCTGCGATTATCGATGAATAATTCTTGAATTCTTTCAGTAGAAAGTTTCAAGGCTGTTGCAATGAAATAAGTAACCATAATCCAGAAAGAAATATGTAAAAAAAAAACATGATACAGAAGGAAATAAATAAATAACAAATGACTAGATGAATGACTAGAAGAAAACCTGGTAGACCGTTGTAGCCACCACACGGCAGTTGGGGCACTGGACTAGGTTATTTCCCCAAGCCGCTTGGTGGTGTGTGAGGAGAAATTCGAAACATTGCTGACAGCAAATGAGGTCCACCATCTCTGTGTCCGGTGCGTGAAGAGTAATAAGGTCTCTAACCTGTTTGTTTAGCCTTGCTTAAAGCTTCTTTTGTCTGCGTTTGTACAGATAGTACAATCCAAGAACCCCGATGACGTCGATGAGGAGAAATTGAACATGATCGTACGTCGATGGGTTGTTTAAAGCTGACAGGTTTGGAGATGGACCCGTGTTTATGATTTCCAATTTTTCTCCAGTGCCGAAAAGATTCATCGTTGCTTCTAAAACGACTTGGGATGGGTGTAGTTGAGGTAACTGTTGTTTGTCGTTTTGTCGTTATTTGAAGGCACTGCTTTCTGCCGAAGGTATCTACTTATGCATGCTGCTGTCACGCCAAAAATGCTATTGGGCACTTTCAGCCAAGGCAAAATTTAGGAGTAAAGCCACTAACTCAAAATCTTTCTACTTCAAAATATAACTATAATAAGGTTTTTTAAGTTTCTAATGTACTTTTTTTGTTTGTGCAAAATCAGCAAATTGTTTGTACTGCAACTTGCCAACATTTTCAATATCAGTATAAATGTTTTCCTTAAACAAAGACAAATGGATTTCAGCTAATAGAAGAAAATTGTTTCGGAAGCAAGTTGGAAACAAATTTCGTCATATGAAGCCAAAGATTACTTTTCTACAATCCTCAAGCTCTGTATTGCAAAATAAAATATGAAGCAACTTAGTATTATTTTATGATTTTAAAATAAAATGAGATTTAGGAGTCAGAAAAACCTAAAAGAATTAAATCATGGCGTGGAGGTGAAACTGCATGTAAGTAATGAAAAATAATACCTTGTAGGAGAAGTTTGACGTTCGTTGAAGTGTAAAATGTGAGTGTCAATATAACGCTTCACAGAACTACCATCCCTGTCCATGGCCAGTTCCGTAGCAAAACTACAGCAAACGTGCTGTTTGAAATTTGGGAGGATCTCATTCAGTGTGTACACAAGTTTCAACAAAAGTTAGTTAGTTACTTACTTAACGACGATCAGCAAGGACATATATATTTATATAGTTATATTTTCTTTGTGTATTTCGACTTCCTTCATTGCAGATTTTATCTTGTACAACAGTGCCCTTCTTTTGATATGAAACTACCTGGTCAGCAAACTATCAGTTTGACACCTCAAATCTAAACATACCCAAACTTACATTTTTTTTCTTTCTTTTTTTTGTAAGTTTAAAGAAGTTTTAGAGCTATTCAAATCCACCCGGTAATTTTTTTGATAGAAGTGATCTTACTTCCAAAACACAAAATCAAGAATGAAAATATCATAATAAAATACAGACTTATGATCAGGCTGATTGAAGGGAGAGTTTGACTACATTTTGCCATTAGGAACTACAATTTCTGGCTCATTCTTAAAAATATGTATGTCTTTAAGAATCCTAATGGTACTTACGTTGTTGTTAACCCTTAGATGACTACTTGAGCCAGATATTGTAGTGCCTAATTACAAAATGCAGTCCAGTTGCCCAATCCCCCCGACCATTTCTCTCATCACATGAAATCCATTCATAACTTTACGAAATTGCACACTTTTTCCTCCAATGAGTACCAAAGGAATTTTATTTTTATTGTGTAAGTTTTTAAGTCCACATTTTTGTGATATTATATCATAATTTATTACTTTTATACAGACAACCATCTGTTATATTTGCAATAGATAAGATAAAAAAGACTTTAGTTTTGTAATGAATGTACGTGAATCAATAGTTTGTAATTCTGTAAGAACATTGAAGGAAACACACCAGCACCGTGAAATTTTTTATGTAGAATCTCTTGTTTAATAATTTTGCAGTTTATGTAAAATAAAAATTTTCCGACAACATGAAAATTTCGCCTCTCGATCCAACTCATTCTTTTTTCTTCACATCAGTGCAACATTTGCATCGATTTTCTTTTTTTCTTTCCTTCATCAAAAAGTGAAAGAGAGTGGCACTTATTACTCTTTATTTAACTACCTTTATTATTTTTCCAAGACAAAGAAAGTTAAGGAGAAGATATACAAAAGAACAGGGTGTCTAGCATCAGGAAAAACCGGAAAATATCAGGAATTTTAGCCGATCAGGAAAATCGGAAAAATCGGACGTTTTATCAGGAATTTTTCTTATGCAAATCTCCTCAGCGGAGAAAGTCTTACTGCATTTTGCCTACCGTGCCAGGAGTCGAGAAAAATCAGGAAAATATCAGGAATTTTCAAAATGAAAAAAATCAGGAATTTTTTCTAAAATATCAGGAAAAATCAGGAAAATATCAGAATCTTTCAAAATTAAAAAAATACTAGACACCCGGAAGAAGATATCATTCAAGAGGGTTAAAAACGACAATGTTACTGGGATTTTGACATCACATAGCCAGGATATGGCGCTGTTACTGTAGCAAGGAGCTTCTCGCGTCTAGAAAATAGTGATTTTGGCCGTTATCCTTCCGTGATAGCGAAGAAAGCAGTAGCACATCGACGGTGTAAGTCCGCGACCACGTATCTCGGTTTGTGACGTTGCAGACTTAGTGTCATACTTCATTTTTTAAAGGGAAAATTACTCAACGGAAATTCTCGAAAACTGCCCTAATTTTTCTTCTCTGTGCCAAGAAAATTCTGCGAAAACCTCAGGGTATGATGACAATTTGTTCTCCTTTCAATAAATAAAACAGAGGGGAATATTTTCAAACACCACAAACGAGATTCGTGGTTGCGGACTAACGCCGTCAACATCGTCGACGATGACGACAAACTCGACCCCCGGCTTTGGCTCCTTAGTCGCCAGGTGGGCGGCCCCCGGCTTTGGCTTCTTAGGGGCCAGGGGGGCGGCCCCCGGCGTTGGTCCCTTAGGGGCCAGGTGGGCGACCCCCGGCTTTGGCTCCTTAGTCGCCAGGTGGGCGGCCCCCTGCTTTGGCTCCTTAGGGGCTAAGTGGGCGGCCTCCGGCTTTGGCTTCTTAGGGGCCAGGGGGGCGGCCCCCGGCGTTGCCCCCTTAGGGGCCAGGTGGGCGACCCCCCGGCGTTGGCTCCTCAGGGGCCAGGTGGGCGGCCCCCGGCTTTGGGTTCTTAGGGGCCAGGGGGGCGACCCCCACCTTTGGTTCCTCAGTTGCCAGGTGGGTGGCCCCCGGCTTTGGCTCCTTAGGGGCCAGGTGGGCGGCCCCCGGCTTTGGCTCCTTAGGGGCCAGGAGTTTTTTCTCCCTAAGAATATCGAATGACATTGCTGTAATTCGTACTCCGTTGCCCGAAGTCAATGATTCGCCTTCAAATGGCGGGGTATGCAAAATGACTGCCGAAACGCACGAATAGTGGTATCAGAATTTTGCATTAAGTGTACGGATTGATTTGAAGGCGCTCTTTTGTATCCATTGTGAGTGGCCTTGTACAATGATGTTGACCAAAAAGTTCATAATTTTGGGTTTTAAATCGAGCCGCATATTCGAAAAATGCCGAGGAATATTATTTTGAAAAAATAATAAGATTGATTTTGGTCTCTCCGTGTTATTTCAAAGAAGAGAGCGCAGGCGGCTGGATCGAATTGTGTATTTTAAGTCCCTTGGTTCGGTCATCGTATTCTGAAAAAGTCGCCTTTTTCAAGATCGCAACTTACGCAAAAGCGGTTGTGAATTTAAAAAGTTTCGCACGGATAAAATGAGCTTTCTTTGATTAACTGTGAATAATCAAAATTGAAGAAAAGGTACTTTGTCCACTAGTCCATTAGGAAAGCATAAAGCATGGATGGATAGAGCATCGATGACCAGATAAATCTTAACTGATAAGGAATTTTAAGTGTGAAACCCTTTTTTCAGTCTTAAATGATCCAAATCCACCAACAAGTTTAAAACACTAATTGCAATAATGCGCATCTCCTGATGAAGTGTCGATTCTTAGTCCCGAAAACGCGAATCTCGGCATGTCTGACGTATTTTCTAGCAGTTCGAGAAATTATTGGAACTGCTGATGCGGAGTTTGAAAAAACATCTTATACTTGCTATTCTAAAGAATTATTACCCTTGTACCGACAATAAAGAGGAATGCAGACAGTTTTTTTACTCTCCTGGAAAATCGTGTTTTCCGAGATGCGCACTTCTGCACTTTCACCATCGATAAAGTGCTTTAGTATTGTTTAATTAACATTTGCGCAGGCAGTGATTGTGATTGTTCAGTCAGTAATTTTTTTTCTCATTAATTTCTTCACAAACATTCTCAGGTATATATGTTGCAGGCAATTAGCAATCGCCGGCAAATTGCAATCTATTTGTGTTTAATCAACAAATTTAATCGTTTTAAAGTGAAAAAACGAGATTGGAAGGAGGTATTATTATGCTTTGAATTCAAACATACGTTGGCCCCTTTTTCTTGGATACATGGTGCCAGCTAGCACACTCGCGAGTTCGAGAAATGTCATCAATAATCTGTGTTAGGTTCGGTTAAGCAACTAAACTAACTCCTTGGCAAAGCGGAGAGTATCGCTGGATTTGAAGGCGCCAAGAAATCTTTACTATATCGATGTTACCGTAATTACAATTTGACGAATTGATAAGTACGGAGCTTGCAAATTGCCGGCGACTGCTGACTCCCTGCGACTTACACACTGATAAAGATCTCAGAGCTATTTATTTCCATCTTAAAGTTTACATGTACTTTCCTCTCTTCTAATCAGCATGTGTGTTTCTTTTTTGTTTCTGGTGCATCCCTCGGAATTCTTGGATTCAAAAATCGATGATCTTCCCAGACAACGCAAATCGTCAATTACGAGGCGCGTTCGTAAAGTAAGTATATATCTTTATTTTCTCCGGATTAATGAAGATAAATTAAAACGGTAAAAAGTGTTTTAACCGTCATACTCTCAGCTTTTCAAAAAGCCTTCGTTTTTTAAATTTGGTCCACCCGTTCGCGAGTGACGTCATTTTTCCCGCGCCCATCTCTCGTCACCGCGTGTCCAAAATATTCGAGCGCGGCGGAGCTCCTCAGACGAGTACATGTTTTGGCTCCGGGATTTTCGGTCGCTCAAGGAATATTGCTGATCGATTACTTAGGAAGAGGAAAAACAATCGATGCCGCAAAATATTGTGAAGTTTTGAAAAAACTTAATTCTGCGATCAAGCGAAAACGGCCCGATCTTTTGTCTCGTCAAGTTTTGTTCCTTCAAGACAACGCTAGGCCTCATGTGGCTCATGTGACTAGAGACTTGTTCGCCTCATTCAAATAGGACCTTTTTCCTCATCCATCGTACTCACCGAACCTTGCTCCATGCGATTTTCATCTTTTTCCTGCGTTAAAGAAGAGCTTGGGTAGCCGAAAGTTCTCCACCGACGCAGAGTTGCAAGAAGCTGTAAAAAAAAATGGTTCCAACGACAGGATATGCGCAATTTTTTGAAGATTGAATCCACAAACTGCTAACATATAATCAGAAATGTGTTCAACTGGGTGGAGATCATGTCGAAAAGCAAGGGAAGACAATTCAAAGCCTGAAAGTTTCACATATTTATTCAATTAATGGTGTTACAACCTTTTTTAAAGTGAAAACGTGCGTACTCACTCGTCTGAGGAACTCCGCCGCGTTCGAATATTTTGGACACGCGGTGACGAGAGATGGGCGCGGGAAAAATGACGTCACTCGCGAACGGGTGGACCAAATTTAAAAAACGAAGGCTTTTTGAAAAGCTGAGAGTATGACGGTTAAAGCACTTTTTACCGTTTTAATTTATCTTCATTAATTCCGGAGAAAATAAAGATATATACTTACTTTACGAACGCCCCTCGTAAAAAATTGGGATCGTTCAATTAAACGGGACACTTGATTCACTTAACTGAATCTTTAAATTAACTGGAAACTCAAATTTACCACAAATCCTACTCAACCAAAAACCTGATCTAACCTCGCTAACCAAAACTTTACTCAACCGGTGATCTTACCCACCGGAAACTCAAACTATCAATTGACCAATCGTCCGGCCGAATTTTACTTAACCGGAAATCGACAACCGTAAACTCTGCTCGACCGGAAACGTGCTCCAATCGAAAACTTGACCCAACTAACTGGAAATTCGATTCAACCTGAAATCTGACCCATCCCATACTTCCAATTCATTGGAACCGTAGGTAATCCATCCGTATATGACGTTACCGGAAAGTAACCCGACTGGAAACTGTTTCCAACCGGTAACGTGTCCCTGTCGAAAATTTGACTCGACTGTAAATTTAATTCGATCGGAAATCTGACTGACCGGAAACCACAATCAACGGGATTCGTTATCCACCCGAAATTTCACTTGACCGGAAATCGAATATCTTAATTTCTACTCGACCGGAAATGTCCCCCAATCGAAAACTTGATTCAACTGGAAATCGACCCGACCGGAAATGTGTTCAAACCCAAAATTTGGTTGTTCTCGGATGGAGAATAACCAATTTCAATACCAATATATCATTGATTTTCCTTAGTAATCACAAAAATTCGATATAAGCGGTTGATATATCGACTCGTTGACGTCAAAAATCGATTCTACAAGAAGAAATACGTAGGTGTCTGTGTACTACAGTCATATTAGGTGCATTTAGTCATCCATGAATCAAAAATGAACAATTTCAATCTCAAAAAATCGTCGATTTTCCGTGAAGAATCTTAAAAAATCGATATAACCGATCGCTATATCTACACGTCAACATTAAAACTTGATTTTGCGTGTAAAAATACGTAGGAACCGGTGTGTATAACTTGTATAAACAACGATAACAACCCCGTAGACACATCAATTCAACAAGAAAATAGCGAACAATAAGGCCGTAGTTTTACCCCTTTGCCCCCCGTAACTCGAAAATGGTTCCTATACTCATCTTGAAATTTTTTCCTGAGTTTTCTGTTATTATAAGCTTCCACCGAAACCTTCGTTCGGTGGTCGAATCGAATACCGAAAAAGGGGCGAAAGTCAGCCCCTATTTCGGGAGGCTCTTTCATCAAAATAATCATCAGAGGTAATATTTATCTTCACTAAAAGGTATGAATACTCTCTCATAAATTGTGTAGGTACGCTGAATAATTGATAAAATAATTGATTGGTTTTACATGCGTTTTTCCGAAATGCGTCTTTTATTCAGAAGAAATTTTGCAACATCAAATTGTCCACGGAAAAAAAGAGTTTAGGGCTGGTACCTGCGCGGAAGGTTCCAGCCCTAACCGGGTAGGTAAAATTGCTTTACCTCAAACCCCATAGGGGTAGGCCCGGCGCGGGTAGAGCCCAAATCTACCTGTTTCAGGGTTCAGCCCTACTCAGTAAGGGCTGGACTCTGTCCAGGTAGGGCTGGGTCCTACCCGCGCAGGGCCTGCCCCTGTGGGGTATGAGGTGAAGCAATTCTAGGGCCCAGCCCTAATCTCGTTTTTTCAGTGTCCGCACGCGGTTTTTATTGCAGCAAGGCTACCTATAGTGTATTGAAAGAGATGAAGAGTCTTAAAAAGTTCTATCGAAGAGAGGTGTTGAAATAGTGTTTACAAATTCAGGATTGGGCGCCTTCAATTCGAGTGATACATCCCGCTTCGTCGATGAGTTAGTTTAGTTGCGTGACCCAACTTAACCCAACCTGACCCAGTTGGGACCGGTTCCAGAGCTTTGTGACCGTGCATAACGATAAAGCTCGAGCATATACAATCACAGCGAAGACAATAGTTACTCCAATGGTCCGGAGTCACTTTTTATATATTATTTTTCACAAATTTCGCTTGACTTTTTCTCACTTTTTGGGTTTGGTAGGTATATGCTACTTCGGCTCCTGCCCGATCCACTTTAGTGAAATTTTAGGAGGCTCTTTGATCAGGGTACAGACTTACTTTCTTCAAATCAAAAGCTCTCCGATCGAGTTGAAACCAAGCCAGTTCCATGTCAAATGCCCCGAGGAGTCCGATTTTTTGGACTAAAAAGCTCCACGAAGCCGCAGGCCCGCTCGACTGGTAGACAATTAAATGCCGATGAATCTGAAGAAACGGTCGGAAACACTAGTGACCCGCCGTTTCGCACCCATCCAATTATCTGCTGATTGCGAGCTCCAATGAACTCGCGGAGCTTTCCCGACCAGAAAATCGGACTCAGCGGATCATTTTCAAGTGGACTCGCTTGGTTTCAGCTCGATCGGAGAACTTTCAATTTTGACCCTAAAAATTTAGTCCATAGTACCCCTGTGGATTTTTCTCGATTTTGGAGGGGAAACAAATTTTCGAGATTAGTGTCGAACCCTACGTAGTTTGAGGCGTAAAATCGATTGCGCCCGGTCCCGAGACTCGCCGGAGCTCCCTGAGCCGAGAAACGGTCAAAAACGAGTGTTTCTGTCTCCGTTGCAAAAGTGCGTTTTTCGTCGGTAGCGCGGTTCAGCGGACTCGTGGAGCTTTTCCAACCAAAAAATCGGACTCAACGGGTCATTTCCAAGCGGAGTACCTTGGTTTCGGCTCGATCGGAGAACTTTCGAGTTTGACCCTAAAAATTTAGTCCATGGTACCCCTGTGGATTTTTCTCGATTTTGGACGGGGAAAAAAATTTCAAGATTTTTGTCGAATCTTGCTTAGTTTGAGGCGTGGAATCGATTGCGCGGGGTCTCGAGACTCGCCGCCGGTGTTTCCTGAGCCAAGGTTACTGGAAGGCAGGGGTTACATGGACTAAATTTTTAGGGTGAAAATTGAATGTTCTCCGATTGAGCTAAAACCGAGGGGCCATGTAAAATCACCCGAGGAGTCCGGGTTTTCCGTCTGAGAAGATACAGTTAGTCGGTGATGTTGAATTTTTTTTTCTCGTCGATAAACGATGCGTAGAATGTATGCTCCGCCCGAAACTCTGCAGGCAGAGTTAAACAATTTATGAATGATTTGAAAAGATAAGTTCAAAACGTAGTTTAATGTTTCTTTTAGTTATTGAACCGGTCTATAAAAGAAATAAGTCGTCATAAACGCTCAAATATAGTAAAAACTTAATTTTGAATCTCCGTCCCCATACCTCTTTCCTTTAATTATTTTTGTTATTTTTTGTTCTTATTACATCCAGCTGTATAATGTATATTATAAGAAACTATAGTGATACAAATGTTTCATAAGCCCAAGTAATTGCAATGAATTTTGTAGGGGTTTTCCTTCCATTTTTTACAGGTTCCGTTAAAATGAAAAAGTAATTTCTGAAAAATGTCGAATTTTTTTTTTCTTTAAAAACCTGCATGTTGACAAAAGAAAATATGGGTTTGACTTTAAAATGTCTTCAGGCTTTTTTTTTTTTTTTATTCGAGCCTCCATTTTTCGTTTTTTAATTACTTGTTAAGAACACTTTGCCTAGATTGCTAGTTTGTTAGAAAGACACCGAAAAGCAATAAAATTTAGATTTGTTTTTAAGGTACTGCGTTTTGCAATTAGAAACTACTATGTTTCGTTCATCCATAAAAGCACCCATCTGCGCATGAAAAGTAATGGCACTTACATCGTTTCTAAAATAAGCCAGGAATAGTAAGTTGTCCATGTTACAAACATAGAGTACATAGAGTAGTCGTAATGTACATGGGAGAGCCAGTGCCATGTCCTGCTCGACGAGTTCCGAGCCCGGTGTGCGGGTCACTTTTTCGATACATATTCGATCCAAAATGGCGGTGTGAAATACGGTAATTCCATGGGCGGGTCCCGTGTATCGCAAACAATCGATTGTGTATCGAAAAAGTGACCCGGCGCCGCAGCGGAGTCTCGGAATTCGGGACCTGGAAATTGCTTAAAAGTGGCGCCAGCTCTCCCACTTACATTACGACTCTATGTACTCTATGGTTACAAAACGCAGCCCAAGTCTATTTGCAGGAAAAATACATGAAGAAAATGCACGTAACTCATCTGAACAGAGGTTTTTGGATACTTTATTTGTAAAAAAGAAAAAGAAAAGAGAAACATAGATATTTTACAAAAGAGGAAAGTCAGAACGATAACAAAAAAATGTCTCTAACATTTGACAGATCTTACACAGGTAGACTAGAAGGAAGTGTAGACATGCAGTTAGACATCAAAACAATTTCTACAATAATGAGTGAATGAGTACCTATTCTAATTTGTCTTTACTTAAGAATAAAGAGGTACTTCCAAATATAAAATAACAATTTGATTGGGGAACATTCATGATTAATTCACTTGCGAGGAGAAAGATATTCTACTTCCGTGTAAAGTTTGAAGTTAGAAAATAAACTTTGTAAAAGGGTGTATAAGAAATAACACTTGATAGAAAATACAAATATTAAAACATTAAACTAAAAGGAATCCAACAATCTAAAAGGTTTGACAACTTTTACTAACAGTGTATTGATCTACGAGCTCGAAAACATGATTATATTTCAATAAAAATAGATCATTCACAAACATTCATGTAAGAAAATAATCTGAAGGTTATCCTAAAGGTATGAGAGTATCGTAAAAAATATGTGTACATGGTAGAAGGTACATTGTGACAGTAATTAGCTTGTATTTGTTACGTTTTGCTACTTAGACTATTAATTTTTTTCCGGCTAAGTGTGCGGAGTAGTTTGATTTGAGTGAATTTAGGCAAGTAAAGAACGATTACTTACCCATGAAAATATTTCATGCTGATTGAGTTTTACGGAAACGAACTAGGAAGTTGAATTTTGGGAAAAAGTTAGTTACGAGAAATTTTAAATTCAACTAGTCGCAAATTTTCTCCTTCCAAAAATTCAAAGTCAAGAAAACATATTTTGTAGTTATGGATCGAGGAATAAAACTTCAAACCTCTTGTTCTCGGCTTAAACTTATTGCGACTTAGTGCGATTCTATTGAAATAACTATAAGACCATTTGATCTCATTAGAGCTCCACAGTACTAATTTTTGATGATAACTAAGCTGCAAAAAAGTTTGAACGTTTAAAGAACGTTGAAGCATATTTTCAATATATTTGGAGGAAGCTATTAATTTTTTTGACACAATTATTGGCTCAACATTATTTATCATATAGAACTTCAGGCATTACTCCATCTCGTAATATTTATCTTCCCATGTCGGCGCATTGCAGTTTTCAAAGAATAACTTTTAGAGCAAAACTCCATGGTAAGTTTGCTGCAACTATATTGCGCAGTATAGCGAAGTTGTGACAAAGTGGCTCGCACAAAGAGTCGGAGATTTTTTTCTGAGAAATATATTCTTTCCATTCGCGATAAGTGTTTCACGACTTTCACCACCGTCTTTTACTTAAATGCGGGGCTTCAGCAAGGAATTGTAGACGTGTTCGTCAGTTGATGAAATGTAATGATTAATGCTGATGTAAACTGAATCGCTACTGAATTGTATATGTAATTTCAATATTTTTAAATTTGTGTTAACATCGCGAAAAACCAGCATTAAAAAAGTAGCAAATTCATCACAATTAATCGCAGTGCTTATACCGTGATTCTCGGTTCCGATGTACCTACAGTAACATATATATTGCTGTGAAAAAAATTGCGATAATCTATACCGATCGCATCGGAACTTCACGATTGAATGAGGAGTCAATTTTTGGAAGTTATAAGGGTTCTTAGCAGCTACTGATGCAGTAAACCTTTTAAGATAGATAGTATTTCAGTATGTGCCACAGTTGGACTGCATTTTGCAATTTGGAACTATAAATTCTGCCTCTTCTGGAAAAACACTCATGTGCATAGGGAAACTAATGGCACATACGTTGTTTTTAAACCGGGCTAGAATCTATAGGTCCAAATTGCAAAATGTAGTCCAGTTCGTCGTCTCCCGTATGAAGGAACGTAACTCCATTCCAAGGTTGTAAAATTGACTCTAACGATTCAATTTTTTACAAGAATGTACCCGTGCAATTTTTGTCCAAAATTTTGGTGATGTAACTCCATTCCAAGGTTTCAAAATTAACTCAAATGATTTAATTTTTTACAAGAATGTATCAGTGCATTTTAAGTCCAAAATTTTGCTGATTTTTGCGCGTGATCGAAGGAAAACCGTATTTCATGCGCCCGTCGTGTTATACACGTCATTTACCGTAGGCAAAGAGTGTTCGCAAGTCAAAATTTACTCAAGGTTTATTGGCCCAGTTTGAGTTTTTCTGACCGAAAAGTTAATCAAAATTCAATTTCAAAGATTGACAATATCATGCACTTACTTAGTAGAATTCCTCACATTTTCTGCAGGAAACCAAGAAGATCTCCAGAGGACCGGGCCCATACTGTCGCGCTAAGAAAAGACGCCGTAAGAACATTCAAAAGTTGCCGGATTTCCTCCGATAAAATGTTTATTTTTGAAGAGGATTATGAATGCTTTCGCTTGAAAATTTCAGATAATCTAGACCTGGTCACAGGAGCCTTGTGGCGATTAGGCGTCGTAAAGCGCTAAAGAGCGCTGTAAAAGCGACTCATATGTATGTATCTAGACCTGACAGCAAATACAATTCTCTGGAAAATTCGAAAAAAGAGAATATTCACCAACTTCCCTGAAAAATCTTATTTTATCGAAGGAGACTGGGCAACGTCTGAGGGCTCATACGGCGTTCATCCTCAACACGACGTCACAGTTCCCCAGTTCGGCCAATGTCCACTGGAAGAAAAACACATTGGATCTAGAGTCCAGACTCTTAAAAACATCGACAAGAAAAAGTACTCTTGATTCAATCAGAATCTAGCTTAAATCAAGAACCATGCCTCTTAATGTAAGCGGATTTCGTTTTGATTCAAGCAAAAATCCGATTGAATCAAGAGTATTTTTTCTTGTCACTGTTTTCAAGAGTCTGGACTCTAGATCCAATGTGTTTTTTTTTCCCAGTGTCCATGAGAGAGTATTAATCTCCGGTCCTAATGCAACGACTCCGACGATGCCGAAATAGACCTCAAAGAGGGGACATTGAGCCTATGCTTATAGTAATCATCCTTGGACACGAACTTATTACTATTGGCCGCTGCGACCTCCTCGCTAATCCGTTCGAGGTCGGTAGCGGCGCCGGCCGAGTTCTGCTTGAACAACCGGTTGCCGGCGCTGGTCTGGGCGGCGACCGGTTTCCCGCCGGTCGCAGTCGCATCGCCCTCCTCCGTCTTATCGACCGAGAACTGTCGCTTGAGCCTCCCTCCCAACCGATGCCCCGGCTCTCCCGCCTCGCTCAACGGCGACAGGCATCGATAGTGGCTGTACGGCGAGCTGAGGTCGTAATCCTGCTTCCGTTGGTTCGCGTTGGCGATCCGGAAGATGGACGAGGTGGCGTTGTCCGTCTTGAAGATCGGCAACCCTGGGTCGTTGTTGTTGCCCTCCGGGTCCAACACCAGGTGATTGTTGTTGGTCGAGTCGATGTTGATGGAGATGAGGGGGCTCTCGGTGTTGGGCTGGGGGAGGGGCGAGCGGCGCCAGGGGGCGGTCGGAGTGGGCGGTTCCAGGGTCTTGGAGGCGTTGGAGGAGGCGGAGCTGGAGGCTTGGTCGATGAAGTGGATGTCGGGCGGGAGGGTGTCGAATTCCGTGTCGGAGATGGAGAAAGGGGTGGAGACCCCGACGGGGTCGTCGTCGGTGGCGGGGTGGAAGTCGAGGGTTTTTTGCTTGTCGAGGGGGGCGTGGGTGGGTTGGGCGGAGGCCCGGTTGAGCTTCGTGTCGAGGGAGAACTGGTTCTTGAGGAGACGTTGGGGGAGGGCGGTCTCCTGGTTCGTCGGCGGGGAGGTTTGGGAGGTGGAGAATTCGACGGAGAGCTCCATGGAGCCGCTCTCCTCGGAGACCTCTCGGGTGCCCAGTTGTGTTTTGTCCGGCGGCGCGTCCATCTGGCCTGTTCGCCCGTAGCGGATCAGGTTCTCGTCCAGCCTGGGCATGAAGAAAAAATCACATCAAAAGTAAGTTTCATTCAAGTCTCATAGAGAAAAAAAGGAGGTGTTTGCATCTTGAGGTTTGTTTACCCTGTGACGTAGGTTGGTACAACCTGGCCAGAGAAATCCGGAATTCGAAGTATGAAAAACCAACCATAATGTCCCATTTTTTTGCTTAAATCAACTCATGATATAATTTCAAGCACTTTTTTGGGAATGACTTTTTTCCATAAATTACACCATTTCCGAGACAATTGATGATAAAAGTCGCTGAACCGACCTACGTCATCAAAAATCCAAGATGCCCGAAATGCAAACACCCTCTTTCTTTTCTCTATGTTCAAGTCTTGGACAGACGACAAAGCGCAATCAAATATCGTCACCTCCCGGTCGAAGTATCACAAGCGCCATGTGACGTTTAAAATTTCCGCCGCCATTTTATTTTTTTGCAGAGAAATTTTTTAACGAAGCTGTCCGAAAATTTCGATGAATTTTTTTCGTGTTGCCGATAAAATTCAGCGAAATTTTCAAACAGATTTAACCGACATTTTCTCTGTGAAAAATAAAATGGCGTTGAAAATTTTGAAGCGTCGCATGGCGCTTGTGATACTTTGGTCGGAAGGTGACGAAATATGCTTTTCAAATCGGCAAAAGGCAATAAATGAAGTTGTCGCCAACAGAATTATACGTATACAAAATGAATACGTAATGTATGCGTATGCCGCGATCCAAATTTTTGGTAAAATAAGGAATCTAGCTAGAAGGAATCTAGCTCGTGGGTTGCCGCTAGTTAGTAATTACTTGCTACTTTGAGACAACCAAATACTGTCCATTGCAAAAGTCGATCAAACAGGAGCCAAAACAAAATTTTAGGCCATTGCCCCCATTTAAGATTTGGAATTTTGAAAATTTGACCAAAAATTCTAGTTTTCGGTCAAGAAGTACGCACTGATACCGAGTTTTAAAAAAATCGATCGAACAGCAGCCGAGATAGAATTTTAGGCCCTTTCCCCCATCTTGGATTTGAACAATTTGAAAATTTGATTGAAAATTCGAGTTTATTGTCATAAAATACCTCCCCTCGTACATAACGGGCGTCCTGACAAACAATAAAAGTTTGGAGAACTGGTTTTCTTTCAGATGAGCCTTTTTCGTTGGTCACAATAATCATGCTAATTCTCTCTTCTTAAATTAATTGAGGCTTAAATTTCTGTCACAGGTAAGAATGGGCATAAAATATGCGTGGTAACTTGATATATAGTAGTCAACAGGCAGACATGTCTCATTTGGTAGAGCAACTCACTCGAGTTGGGTTCCAACCTAAGAATACAACTATATCAACTTCGGTGTGTTGCACAGTATCAAGCGCAATTGAAGGCGTTTTATATTGGTCCGACCGCAACCTACAGAGAGTGGAGTCTTGATATGTTAACTTCGAGTGCTGTTTGCGCTGAGCACGTCAAATGAAAAATGACGAGCAATTTCCCTTATTAGTGCTACGGAGAGCCTAAAATGATATTCCGGGTTAAAATAAAGTATTCAACTTCATTTTAAACGACTGTTGAAAAACAGATTTTTTTTTTTAGGCCGAGAAGTTCTCTTCTATGTCAAGGACTGTATCCTTCAAAAAATACTCTCCGACTCCGAGTCCCACAAAAATCGAACAGAAGCAAAGGCAGTATTTTATGCCACATCCGCCGTAATTTGAATTAAATCCCCCACACCTTTTTAATATGAACTTCATAGAGATTTTAATAG
The DNA here is from genome assembly GCF_001854935.1 of Bemisia tabaci. Lineage (NCBI taxonomy): Eukaryota > Metazoa > Arthropoda > Insecta > Hemiptera > Aleyrodidae > Bemisia > Bemisia tabaci. Next base: position 2,539,108 of record NW_017547239.1, read on the forward strand.
TACATAGAAATATAGAAACTTGTCAGCTTCGAAACGAGCCGAAGTATCCAAAAATCGGTCAATTTGTAACGTATCGCAAATAAGTTTTAATGGGAGCACTCATAGGGTCGTCACGAATTAAGACGATGTAACCAGGTGTCGAAAAGAAGTATCATTCTCTGCTATCTTGTAACATTTTCTTGTTTCGATGTTTTAGAGCTGTTAAAGCTAAGCCGTCAGCTGGTCGATAGTAAAAATTCTATTGACATCCTTCTGAATGACGTTGATTCACAAATTTCATTCTTCTTGGGAATTTTTCAATGAAATCAATTTGAAAGAAAGTCCAAAAATGTTAAAATATCAACCACTGTTTCGCACATGACACTGGAGGGGCACGGGAGGGGAGGGGCACCAACAGAGACAACGGAGCATAGCTCAGTGACTTTAACGCATAGATAGAAAGATAGAACATTGCCGTTTCTTGTGCGCAAGTTGTTGAAACCCTTTTGCTTTACTTTTAATCCATTTTTAATGATTGATTCTAAGTCGGACAGCCTCTCTTGACACAAATCGATTGTTTTCTATGGATTTTAATTTGCAACAAACCAGCGATTGCCAGCTTGCAAGAATTGCCAAACAGCCAGAACTTGCATATTGCCGTTAAAGAAAGTAAAAATAGAAGGATCTTTATTAGAAATAATTTTTAGTCTTGTTTGATCCTGTGAGCCTTCACTATAGTCGAGATGATGATTCTGGAAAATTCATCAACCTTATTTTTTCAAGTAGAGGAAAAAATAAAGAAAGTCCGTAGAATAAAATAGACTAAACATTTTTCGGTTGATTTCAAAATTCATATTGAAAGTTCGTATTTTCTAAGTTTCAGGAAATTTCGTCAACGATTTTTTGTCCGCGCACCTGTTTTGTCCAGTAGTTTACGTCCACGCGTAAAGTAAGCAAAACTGACTTGGTCCGAGCGTTATATTTTACTCCGCACGAAAACTTATATTGACAAAATCGAAATGAGAAAATTGAGAGAGAAGGAGGTGTTGTTATGGTGATTCATTTTTCAAATGAAATGTTACTTTCTCCCTTTGAGTTACTTAGTCAGTCAATATATTTTAAGACACTCAGCGTCTTCTGAGACTCTTTGCCTCTCTTAATTTAAAAATCTAAATTTTGGTGTATACACCCATTTTCAAAATTCTCTGTAAAGACGTTATTAGCCTGTGACGCTGAATCTTAAAATATATTAACTAGCTAACTAACTAATTATTCATCTCTTCAAATTGTCATTGGTAAATATTTGGTTTTACATCTATACTTGAGATCTTCAATATAAAATATACCTTATATATACTTTTTATCCCCTTTTTTTAAAAAAAAATGAAAATATTACTTTATTTTAAGAACGTTCAAATTTTTAAAACGTGACTGTAAAACCTTTTCTAATCGATGGCATCCATACTAATATCAATGAGCCACATGTATAGTTGTATTGATAGAAACTGTACGAAAATGAATAAAAGAAAAAAAAGGTGCAATCTTTGGTTTAAATCCATTTGTACATCGATCTTTTACAGTCAAATGCGTCAAATTTCAAGCGTTTGGTTGCGTATACACCACGCTGCAGCACAGTAAAATCACAAAATATGAAAGAAAAATTAAAAAGCTGTAGAAATCATCAATTTTGAAACGGAACCACCTCAATATTCATATCACACACATTATATTTTCCTTTAATACATATTCCCCCCTCCCCCATCAATTTAAATGAGAATAATCCATGCAGTGTGTGCAAACATTTCAAAATCATGAGTTGAAAAACGCTGACTCGGCGAGTTTAAATGTAAGAGCCTGATACAGAGCGGAGCAGCATGCTGCCGGCGCGAAAAGCACACTGGCGCCTACAAACCTAAGGGGATACTTCAGGCATTGCGCAATGCTTGAAGTATCCCTTTAGGTTTGTAGGCGCCTATGAGCTGGCTGGCCACCTGCCGCGTGGAAGCGTGCCACGACGCGACGACGCCTCAAGCAGCTATTTCTCAACAGAGGTGGTGCTCTGTGTCACAAAAAATTGAGGGCGCTCCAACATATTAAGAGTGACAGGCATCCTTTAAGAGCACGGTACATTCCTCGCAAAATAAATCAAGATACTACGGCCGGCACAAAACGAGAGCGATAGTCCAAAAACTCACTAAGTTCGAGAATCCGTATTTAATAACGTTTAGCATAATTTTTGAATTTCATTAGAGAACAAAGTGACTCGAATTAGGTAGAAACATTCTTGAGGATGCCGCCAAGAAGCCTGTATTTTGAATCAAGAATAAAATCGCTGAATGAAAGCGGGGTTTTGCTTGTTGTAACTGATTTTTCTCGTTAGATAAACATTTTTTCTTCTTTAAGCAAGCATTATTTTCCTAACTGATTCAAGTGGAAATCTTCTCGACGGTGAATTTGAGCGAACCTCTGCTTGAATCAAGTCACTTTTTCCTGTATTGAAGTTCAAAAATCATGCTGAGCGTTACTGATTACAGATACTAGGACTTAATAAATTTATCGACTGCCGCTCTCTTCGTGTAATCGTCACTCGATTTAATTTGTGAGGGAACTTCTTGCTTTTGAAAGATACCATCAATCATAATACGATAGGGTGCCTTTAATCTCATATGATACTGAGCCACATTTCCGTGGCAAAATGATTGCTTGAAACGCCGCGGCACGAGCAGCCGGCCGGCGCGACACGCGCATTGGCGCCTACAACCCTAAGGGGATACTTCAAGCTTTGCGCAATGCGCGAGGTATTCATTTAGGTTTGTAGGCGCTAGTGCACCGCCGTCGTGGAGTTATAGTACACAGAAAAAATCTGAGAAGCTTCAGCTGAGGCAACTCAATAGGTTTATCCGGTTTAGGTGTAACAAGATTGGATTTAGTTCAGAGATAATTAAGTCCTGCTGCACCAAAGAGGCGTAGAGAGTTTTAGTGAATTTTCCCTCATAGAACTGACGCTCTCCCATTTTCACCAAAAATCTCAATCATATATTTTTCTCCGTTGGACCAAACAAAAAACAAAAAAACAACAAAAAACAGGCAATCCCTAATGCTTCCAAGACATTACACATATTTTTATCCGAAAGCGTCGTTTGCGATTGTGGTTTGTATTTACATGTGGACCAATTAACTTTGGGTCTCAATCGGTAGGTGAACCAAAACTCCCCTGCCGAGAAATCACGTTGACGTAAACTACTAGAAAAAACAGTTGCGCGGACAAAAAATCGTTGACGAAATATATCCTATAACTATACGTCCTGGTAGAGCCTTCAGATTGTGTATGCCAGCAGGCTGGTTTTTGAAATTGATGGGCAAAACTATTGACCGAGGGTGAATGGAGCAATTCTATTGACTGAAACGGCCGGTTTGTTTTAAACCAGCAATAAGAGGAAAAATGTGAAACTAAAGTAGAATTCTAACTGTTGAAGTGTCTCTCTTGTCGTTGCCGTTAGTCAGTCTAATTCTTAAATACCACTTTATTCCATTGCAACCTCCCGTTTCTACCGACAGAATCGCTCGATTTTTCTTTTCTCTTCTTTCTTAATTTGCTTTGTTTATCAATTTCAATAATTAGCCTGTAGGGCATTACTGGATACAGAGAGACCAAAACCACGAAGTTGACCATCCGGTGAAAGGGATCAATGAATATTTGACGCGAGAAAAGTCAAAACGCCTTCAATTGTTCGTATATGCAAGATGGGCATCCATTAACCAGTAATAGTTGCATCTAAGCGACAGTCTACCTTCGCGTCTATACTTAAGTCGCTGGAAGTAGTTTTGTATCAATAGATTGGGTTTCCTGGTTTTCAAAACACATAAAGTATTTGCACATGGAGAGAGTTAAAGTAATAATGCTTGTCAAAAACTTACCCGTGGCTCTCTCTAAACAATCCATCAAGAGGCAGCAAAAAATATAAAGACTTTATTATTTCATGCGCTGACATCAAACGTGAGGAAAAACAGCGAAATAGAATTCACATATGGAAAAAGAGGCCGTTTTCTACGATTATTTTAAAATCGATTGATGATATCAAACTCCTATGCTCTCCTACATGAAAAAAATTAAATTACCGATTTAACAATTAAATTGCTACAAAAAAGTGACCGCAATGGTTCAAAAGTAGATTTTACAACAAAAAAATGCTACTTTAACCACCCTCGTAGTTAAATTAGCTTGCCACTGTTGTAGAAATGTACATCTGAAACATAGCAGTAACTTTTTTTAGTGATTGAATGGTTAAAATCAGCAATTTCATTTTTTCCGTGTATTTTTCACAACTTTGCGACCTTCCATGAAATATTTCGCAGAAATTTCCAATCTTTTATATGCTTTACTTCACTTCTGCAACTCTGCCTCTTGGCACTGGCGGATCTAGCAAATTGGCAACATTGTCTTTCCTCCAATCATGGAAATGTATCGATTCTCGTAGGAGGCGAATATTTCGACAAGAATCGATTATTTAGCATAGGTTTAAATGGAGAAAATCCAGTGTTGCCGAATTGCTGGATCCGCCTCTGCCTCTAGGAGTAATGGATCTGGTCAAAAATTCAAGATAAAAACCAAAAAATAAGCAAAATTTCTTTAAAACTTCGATGCCTGTTTAGCTCCGGCGAAGAGTCACCTCATGTCATGACTTATAACTTCAAGAATCACTGGTCATCTATTGGAACTTTCCTGAAAGCATCCTTGACCGCCAAGAGGAAGACTCTCGACCAATCAACCCCCTCCGATGTATGCCAGACGGCAGTTTCCGGGGCCGCAAACGGATCTTAAACCTTCCTCTTCAAGGAAGTCCTGCCCTTAAAAACTAGCCTCTTATCTCTATTCTCTTGTTTCTTTCCTATTTTTTCTTTTGAGGCCTCAGTCCCTATGTCTTTACTTTTTTTTATTATCAATTATGGTTTCATTCATTGTATGAACAGAATTTTTTGTACTAAAGATTAATGCGGCAAATAAACAAAAAAAAAAAAAGAAAAAAGAACTTCAAGAATGTACTCACTCGAGCAGAGGCGGTACGGGCAGCTCCTTGTTGAAATCGGTCTTTCCGAGGAGCCAATAAGTGGGCATTTTGCCTTTTCCCTTAAGTTCGGTTTCGCCTCGGTATTGAATCTCGTACTCGCCCACCTCGTCCAGCTTCTCCTTCGTCGTCTGCGAGATGTGGATCCGCCACGCCGCTCCTGGAATCATTCGTTTCGAACCTTGAGAAGAAGCCATTATCAAATACGGAGCCACCAATGGAGATGACCATCTTATATGACCAGCTACTGAATGCCATTTTTAATACATTTTTTTTATAATTGGACCCTTAAACAATCGGCCTGTTGCAAACTTTAGCTAGCGCAAAAAGGAAAGTTCTTCCTGATAGAAAATGGCTCAAAAATAACGGGAAATCTGAGATACCCTCCTAAAAACTATAATCTGCATAATCCTGGATAATCTGCCTAAGAAATATGGGTTTTTTTAAACTTCCCGCTGTAAAAACGATACTACGGCACAGGTGAAAATTTTGTAAGAGGAGTTATTTCATTCAACCCTTAAGTAATATGCTACGCAGTATTGAACTTGAAACGGGTTTAAGGTGACTTGACGGACGTCATTTTTTGCGCAAGAGCGACGTGCGATGTATCTCATCGATCCGTTCCATAATGGAGAGTCCATGTGTGAGGAAATTGCGATTTAACCATAGATTCTTATGTAAAAGTTTGCGAGAAACACGATGGAGCCACTGGTTTTCTCTGAAGTCAACTCCCAAGCTCAAAAAAAGCTATCAAGTTTAGGCCAAAATGGAGGGTATATCCCACGCTATCCTGAGAGTCCACCTCTACATCAAGACAAACTCTCCATGCAAAGATAGGGAGCAAATACACTGACAGGGCTGCCACTTTATTTGGGGACTCTAAAACTGAAAACACGGCATCACTGCTAATGTATTTGCTCCCTATCTTTGCATGGAGAGTTTGTCTTGATGTAGAGGTGGACTCTCAGGATAGCGTGGGATATACCCTCCATTTTGGCCTAAACTTGATAGCTTTTTTTGAGCTTGGGAGTTGACTTCAGAGAAAACCAGTGGCTCCATCGTGTTTCTCGCAAACTTTTACATAAGAATCTATGGTTATAAATCGCAATTTCCTCACACATGGACTCTCCATTATGGAACGGATCGATGAGATACATCGCACGTCGCTCTTGCGCAAAAAATGGCGTCCATCGAATCACCCTAAACCCGTTTCATGTTCAATACTGCGTAGCATATTACTGGGTTTACATTTAAGGGTTGAATGAAATAACACCTCTTACAAAATGTTCACCTGCCGTAGTATCGTTTTTACAGTGGGAAGTTTAAAAAAACGTATATTTCTTACACAGATTGTTGAGTTAGGCGGGCATCTCAGATTTCCCGTTATTTTTGAGCCATTTTCTATCAGAAAGAACTTTCCTTCTTGCGCTAGCTGAAGTTTCCAACGAGCCCATTGTTTAAAGGTCCAATTATAAAAAAAAAGTATTAAAAATGGCATTCAGTAGCTGGTTATAAGATGGCAAGCCTTGAAAAGACCATAAGGGTAAACAGCTGAAAGATCAGCGATATGTTTCAGTGATTAGTAGATGTGACAGAAATCCCCTGACTTTTCCCTCGAATTCCGTCTTTTCCTAGTCGCCGCAAATTCTCTGACTTTCCCTGATTTTTAAGACCGCCAGCAACCCTTGACCAAACGTCTATGAAGATGCTGCGCCGCACAGTGGATCGAGTCAATAAAAGAGGTCGGAACTGAAATTTTTATCTAAAATTGCAAATTTTTATGTTTACTTCGTCACATTTTAAATTTCGAGGGGTGCTGAAAGAAGGAAATTTTACGAGGAAACCAATAGAGCTAATTTTAGAACCTTAAAGGTTAGTATAAACGGAGTTGCAAGCGTTTAAAGTTTCCAAATTTTGTTCGACATCTCCTATTGACTCGATCCACTGTGCGCTGCACAATGCAGCGCGTCGGAGGGAGAAGTTCGCCATGATGAGGAAATCTTAAAACTATATATATATATATATATATATATATATATATATATATATGTATATATCTTTTACAGCGCTCTTTGGCGCTTTACGACGCCCAACCGCCATGCACAAAGCTCAAAACTTCATACCTTCGTAAAAACAAACGTAGAGGTTCGGAATATGTTTCATCGGGTTTCTTGTAATATTGCCTTCGAGAGGCACCCCTTGAAATTTATAATTTGATAAAGATAAACATCAAAAGTGTTTTGATAGTTGATAGCTTCTTTGCATCAATCAGGTCGAATAATCTCGGCACACTTCGGATTCTACGACCAAACAAGTTCTAATGAACGACAAAAATCAAAACATCGCACTTCAAAACTGTCGTCCACGAGAATCTTGCCCTTGTGAGAAAAAATGAAGGTCGTTAGAGGAAGGGGGGTTTGAAGTGTGACACGGTATCCAAAACACTTCAAATAAAAGCTATCTCGAATGGTAAAACTTGTTTTCTATTTACGTTTAGCGAGAAAAATATTTGCTGCACATTAGAATGCCTGTGACTGAAAATTTTCTACATTGATCTGTGGTATTTTGATTTTTGTGGGAATCACAGCTCTGTACATTGAAAGATTTCGGCTTAGCGTGTTCTCATTTTCCTTCTTCCGTTAAGTATTGTTCGATTCCGTGTAAAAAGACCAATTGTGCGTAAACAGCGTGCTCAAATGCAAACAGCCAAATCTGTTTCTGGGTAAGAAATTCACAAAATGGATTCCTGATACTGCGATAATAATACCAACATTTTAATCCATCCATCTTGCTTTTGTAATTTTCATTTCTATAAGTACAAAACCCCGCAATTCAATAACGATAGCTGCGACTGTACAATTTTTCCATTTAAATTGTATAATGTCGAGTAAAATGCGTTTCCTTTTCTTTTTTCTCTTCCCAACGTCACATATTCTCACATACAGCCCGGTGTATGAACAATCTATTGAGTTCTACGAAGACTTTTTTGTTTCACTTGCGTTTGATGTGTGTAAAAATACAGTTTTACAGTCGAAACAGACACTGTTCCATGTCGTGGATTTCAACTGCAATCCCACGGTGCCATCTCTGGTCAAACTTCTGCACGAGTCCTCTATCCAGACGGTTTTAATTAACGACCCCAGAAAATTGACCAATTCAAAATTCTCGGGTCATAGGTCAAATCTGATCTTCTTCTTAAACAATCTCGGCGAACTGTTGAGTCTGATATTGAATTACGGGACCAGACGAGATAAATTCAAGAACAGTCAGCAAAAAATAATTCTCGATAAGCTGGATCCGAAAAAAGTTTCGAATTTTTCACGCTACAATAGAGGCGTGAAAAACAACGACTGCGAACTATTTGACGTCCTACCTCGCTACTGCATTCGCTTTGATGGAATTCTAATGGAGCCAGAATTAAGAGGAGCCTGCGATGAAACAATAGACATAATCTCTGATGACTTGTGGGACACCTCAATTTTACCGGACTCTTTGTATCACATGACTCGTGGTCTATACGAAAACAAAATTTGGAACTCGAAGAATCACTTGATATTCATGATTCACAAGTATCAACGAGAGAATCCCAACGCTGCTCCCAATTCACTGCCGACTGAACGTTTTCAGAAGTTTGTAGATTTTCAAAACACGACATTCTGCAACCTCGGAGAAAGTACCGGAGCTGATCAAAAGTTTCATTTCAAATTCTTCTGGCGCTTCTTCAGAGGACTCAAGACCGTAATCTGCAGTCTCGAAGGCTGTGAAAAATACGACCCATTCACAGAACAAATCACATCTTACAAGGGTGGCAAAAACGAATCATACTTTGATTTTTCTTGGAGCAATATGCATGAAAAACCGATAAGTCTCCTGTCGGATGTTGTTGGAGGTGAGGTTGCGATAGAAAACTATAGAGTATGGCCTTACTTCCTGAATATTCTGGACGAAGTTTTGGACGACTTTCAGAAATCAGTGAACTGCACAAGCGTCAATAGTAGTCGTGACATTGCCGAGTATAATGACACATTCTTACGCGAAGATACTGAGTTCGACATCGGTCACAAATTCGGGGCAGGACTGCACGTGATAAATTTTGGAAAACTTTATAAAAAAATCGATTGGTCTGCATTCGACTATTCCGTAACTATAGAATCTCTCACTCTGTGCATTGCCACTCCCCATAGTAAGCATGTTCCTCAATACTTGGTGATTTTCAAAGCTTTCACCCCAGTAGTATGGGCGTTCATTTTGATCACGATATTAGTTTTTATCCATATGCAATATGCTTTCCAGCTCTCTCAACGTCAAATTTTCCAGCATCTTTACACGGAGACTGAGATCAGAACTTACGAGGGAACTTCATCTTTGCTGACTGTCTATTCTTACTTCATCTGTGGCCACCCTCCACGCCTGCTCTTGGGGCAATATCACACCGGGAAGGTCCTTTTTACTATTTTCAGTTTTTCAGCCCTCATCATCTCCACTGTTTTCTTGAACGGAATGACGACTCTACTGTCCTCGCAAGTTCGATATCCGGAAATCGACACCCTGAAAGAATTCGAGGAAGCTGGTATCTCTCTCCAGATGCCGAATACGAATGTCTCCTTAGATTTCCTGTCTCATGATAAGAAGTACGACGCATTAGGGAAAAAAATTGCTCGCACTTTACAGTTCATCACCCGGTCAGTGGTGATGGAAATGGAGGAAAATAAGGAATTAGACGATTTTTACACAGAACCGAAAAGTGATAAGCTCAATTCGACGGGAGAAGTAGAGATGGATAAGTATATGGGTGAAATCTTGCGAAATGTTGCTGCTATATTGGAGGCAGATGCTGTTTTAGAGAGTATTCCTGAGGGCGTCAGAGCGAAAAAAAGAGTAAAGTTGGGCCGATTTTTACACGAGGACCCGATCGAGTATCACCTAGTTGCAGAGTGTTTGATGTCGTATCCTGTATTTTTTCCGATCCTGAAAAATTCGTTTCTATTCGAGAAATTAAACGCCATGTTAGCCCGATGGTTGGAGGCCGGACTAACTCAGAAGACTTTCAAGAAGGTGACCAACTACGAGTTCAACGATACCGCCAGTTCTGCTGCTGAAGAGCCAAGACCTTACAATTTATACGATCTACAACCAGCGTTCATAATCCTATTAATTGGGTTGTTCTCGAGTGTCTTTGTTTTTGTAGCTGAAATCACCGAGGTTTCTAAAAATCACTCGATTTTGAAGTATATTGAGCGCATTAAATTGCTTTTTCACTGAGTCTATGAAATACTCATAAGAGTATAGTAAAAGTCAAGAAACACCAAGTACACCGATTCAGAACGCTTTCGAATTTTTGTGACAATGCATTTTTATTTATATGATGTATTTTAATATGCTAAGCCTCCAAAGATTTGTGATAATCTTTTTTCACCTATTTGTTTTTCTTGATATTTGAAAAGGTAACATATTATCCTCCATTTACACACATTTTTGTTTATGGCTAGATTACAGTGGCACCAATATTAAAAGTTAAATCACGTTGGTATGTTTGAGTTTTTCTTTTTTCAACCTCTCCCTATGCAAATGCCATCACAGAGAAACAAAAAAAAAGATGCCAGAGTGTAAAGGTTCTCATAATCCTGGAAACAATCCCTAGATCTTTCAACGGTTAAAAAAAGTAAAAGAAGAAATCTGAAAATTCCGTAACCCAAAATACCCGTTACATAAAATTTACCTTATCAATGATTTTCTTCAAAGTCCCACTAATTGTAAAGAAGTAAAAAGTCATCGCATTTCCACATGTTTTAAAGTCTTCTTAGTTCCTTAAATATCCCCAGTATTGAAAAATCCTCGTAAACTTCTCTTATATTTACTTATCTTCCTTAATTAAAATTCTCTTTATGAACAGATAATATGTGTCCGACGACGGTCAACTGAATTAAAATATTTAGTCAATTTAACAGAAGAAAAAAAAACCAACTAAAACAAAGTAACCGTAAACTCGTATTACTTTGTGTCCTACTTCCCATACTACCACACGATCTTGGTTGCTTTTTCTCTTTATGCAGTAAAAAAACCGATGACTTCACAAGTGCTAAGAATGATAAACATTTTCCTTTATCATATGCTGAAAAATTGAAGGCGCCCTGGCTTTTCTAATGGTAACGTAATGATACAATTATTCGTGCTCGACGGACGTGCGTAATGCATAAACGATAAGTTGCAGGCGTTTTCTTGTTTCCTTAGTCGGAGCGCTTTCATTAGTGATTTGTGCTGCCGTGCTAAGGAAGAACGCCGTAGGAACATTCGAAAGTTCCTAAATTTCCTTCGATAAAATGTTTATTTATGAGAAAAGTTATGAATATTTTTCCTTGAAATTTGCAGAATTTTTACATCAAACTACGAATGAAATCCTGTGAAAAATTGAAGGAGAAATATCCACAGATTTTCTTGAAAATATTAGTGATTTGTAGAGGGAAATTTGACAACGCCTGATGGTTCATACGGCGTTCTTCCTCAGCACGGCAGTGTTCTGCAAAAGAGGTGTCCGTGTTGTATGTACACTCGTGTTCACCGTGACAAATTGGGGAATTCGAGTGATTTGTCGAAAGTTGCCAAATAGTGCAACATTAGCAGAACAACAGAACAATGATTTATCAGTTCGATATTCGCGTTGGTCGTGCACAGTAGTCTTGAGGTAAAAAAAAATGCGACAAAAATTCCCCAAAACATTTTGCAGGGGGTGAGTCTGTGGTACGTGTGGACTTCAAATCGCGAAAAATCAAAATCTTGGCTGATCCTAATTTCGAGTTATAGCAATTTGAAATTTTTATAGTAAATGCAAGTTTTCTACTAATTTTGATCCGCTTTATTATTTATTTGTCCATTGAATCGGTGTTGATCGGTTCACGTTCTTATTTTTCGTTCGATTCATGTCGATCGAATACATACCCTCTCGTTACATGCAGACTACCTACCAACCTACCATACTCTTTTTTTTTTTTAATTGAACAATTTGCCTTCTACTGCGTCTGTAGCAATTGTTGTTACGAATATGTTGTGCGTGCTGATTTTAGATCATTACATACTTGACTCTCTGAAGGCGTTTTATGTGCGCAAGTAGCGCAATCTTTCGAAGAACGATCGAAATACAGATGAGCGATTCATTCAATCTTACTTCTGTTGTTCTCCAACAGGGTGCTCTACTTGCGCGCACATAAGACGCCTTCAGAGAGGCAATTATGTAATTAGCTGAGATCAGAACGCACAACATATCCGTAAGAGCAATTGCTGCAGAAGCAGCTGAAGGCGAATTGCTCAGTTAAAAAAAAAAAAAAAAAAAAAAAAAAAAAAAAAAAAAAAAAAAAAAAAGTATGATAGGTAGTCTAGATGTAACGAGAGGGTACGTATTTGATCGACATGAATCGAACGAAAAATAATAACGTGAACCGATCAACACCGATTCAATAGACAAATAAATAAAAAAGCTAATCGGAATCAGTGAAAAACTTGCATTTACTGTGAACATTTCAAATTGCGATTTCTTGAAATTGGGATCAGCCAAGATTTTCATTTTTCGCAATTTAAAGTCCACGCATGCCATAGACTCAACCGCTGCAAACTGTTAATTAGTTAGTAAACCCCTGATTAGGGGGCAAGTAAAATTTGCTCAGCTCTGACTCAACAGGCTAATAAAGGGGTTGTTTGGTGGGTAAATACATTTGCTAGTGCGTTCATGCGGAATTTTCGATAAAAGCACTTTGAAAGATCATGGAAAGACCGTACTTTCCTCTCAATATTTGACGACCCAACTGCAGCAAAGGTAATAACATGGCACGGTCACATTCCATCTAAGGAAAGAACTCATTAATCTCGCGCAAAAATCTCAAAGCGAAACAGCAAGAGAGACATTTTCCATCAAAAATAAATTCTTAGAGTGAAGCGTCTCTTGAAGTAGAAAAAATCTCGCGACGCGCTTCGAAAAAGAGAATTTTATAAGCTGGCTTCTTAGCGTTCACTCCGTGTTTATGTTGACTTTGAAAGAATTGACCAAGCTGAATTCACACGCTCGTCTAGCGTGTGTAAACTAGAAGAAAATAGCTAAAGTGATATTACCGTGTCTCTCTCTTCTGTGTCATTAATAAGACGTATTTATGCTAAAAGGAACTAGAAACGTGTGGGAAAGATGGGGTGGAATCGTGCAAGTTGCATAAGAAACAATGTAAAAGTGGGCGTGATTTCTTTTGGCAAGATTGAAAAAAAAGAGATATACCATTCAAGTAAAAGAACTAAGCGCCTAAATATGATTGCTAACTCATGAGCCGCGGGCACGTGACAAGAGCGTTTTGGACAGGGCTCATGAGTTAAAGTGCCCCACCACCGAGCTCCTCAGTCCACCATAGTCTTCGTCACTCATAGAGAGAAAAAGGAGGCGTTTGCATCTTGAGGTTTGTTTACCCTGTGACGTAGGTCGGTACAACCTGGCCAGCGAAATCCGGAATTCGAAATATGAATAACGGACCATAATGTCCGATTTTTTACTTAAATCAACTCATGATATAATTTCAAGCGCTTTTTATAGAATGACTTTTTTCCATAAATTACACCATTTCCAAGAAAATCTATGATGAAAGTCGCTGTACCGACCTACGTCATCAAAAAAATTCCAAGATGCCCGAAATGCAAACACCCTCTTTTTTTCTCTATGTTTGTCACTGACGTCACTGGCGCTTTATAATTCCCATTCATTCTTACGGCCCTTAACTAGCGAGCACACACCTTCTTTCCCACCCGTCTCTCTCTCTCTTTTTAGCATAAATACGTCCATTTGGCTGAAGCGACAGCTCTTAAAACCGGAATTTGCGGCCTCGTAACCCAGAATGGATGGTACGTCATTTTTTCCATAACATCTTCTAATAATTATACGGAAAAATTCTCAGAATTTTAATTTGAAATTGAAATGAGTTGTTTACCTAGGTTTTAACATATTGTTTTGATTTAACTTTTTGTCTGCGACACCTACACCAAAAAAATTAAACCTTCAAAATTTTCTGATTAGATTATTCGAATATTTTTAATACTTGCATGTTCACGTTTCTTCTACTTGTCAATTGAATTGTAATAAAACGTCACAGAAATTCAATTGGTAGGAACTTTTTTTATCTAACTCCTGAGAGGACTTAAATTGTTTTGTCACGCCTCGCAAATCATGATTCTACTCTCCAACGTTGGGATTTCATCGGGTACATTTTTCGTTGTATGCTGGTTTAAAAGGTAAGTCGAAAACATACCTGATGATTCTAATCGTGATGCTGTATTTACGGTGTCACCAAACAAACAATACCTCGGCATCGTTAGACCAACCACACCAGCGCAACACGGTCCTGTAAGATAAAAATATTGGATATAGGAGAAAATTTTCCGGTTAATAGTCGGTACCCTGGTAAAAACTAGTTTCGTATGATACTGTGCAATACCTCTGGTGTGAAATAGTTGCTTCAAGCGCCGTGGCACGCTGCGGTGCGGCAGGCGGGCAGCCAGCGCGAAACGCGCATTGGCGCCTACAAACCTAACAGGGATACTTCACGCATCGCGCAATGCGGGAAGTATCCCTGTTAGGTTTGTAGGCGCCAGTGCGTCGCCGCTCCGCTTTGTATTAGGCTCTGATATTTAATCTGGTGGAGTCAGCGTTATTCAACTCATGATTTTGAAATGTTTGCACATCCTGTATGGATTATTCTCATTTTAATCGATGAAAAAAATATGTATTAAAGTAAAATATAATGTGTGTTTTGTAAATATTAAGGTGGTTCCGTATCTGACTTAATGATTTCCGAAGCACACGAATTTCTACACAATCTCTTATAGCCTTTTATAATCGATGGCGAAAAAGCAACAGCCAGGCGATAAAGTGTAAAGCCCGGCGATAAGAACTATAGCCCGGCTGCATAATTTTTTATCGCTTCGTATAGCCCGGCCGTATGATTTTCTTCGCATTCTACAGCCAGCTATATGATTTTCTGTAGCCTTCTTTAGCCGGCTATAAGAATTCCTATGGTATTTTGAAACGCAGCTCTTATCGCCAATTTTTACCAGGGTAGTTTTTACCCCTGATGGTAAGTATTAACTCCCTGAATGAGTCAGTTGCACAAAAGAGATACAGGTGTGTTAATAATATTATCAGGGGTTTTAACACAAAGATCACGACCGACGGTCACATTGAAAAAGTCAAAAATCCACTCCTTAGTGTGTAATTTGCTTATTTTGGAAGAAGTTTTTTCGAATTTTCTGCATCTCCTCCAGTCTCCAGGCAGTCTCCAGTCACCATATCTGGAAACAAGCAACGGCAACTTCCGGCAGTGATGTTAGTTTCGTTGCCTGTCCGATCTCAACCCGACTAATGTCCCAGAGTTCACTGCACGCTCACCTGAGTGTGCATATTTCTGCCATGTTTTTAAGGATGGAAAAGTGACCGTTCACATTATGGGCAACATAATCAGCACTCTAATGTTGTTCTTTTATTTTTGAATCTTATGATTTTCTATATGTATTTATTCACCACTGGCTTGTAAATTGCCGGCGACTGCTAATGGACCACCAGATAAAGTACGAATTTCAGCATTCTGACACATGTTTCTTAACCAAAATTTTACGTAAAACACGACGCACACAACGAAAATTACCGATTTAACTCCTTAAGAAGATATTTAATGATTCTTGATGCGGGAATTCGAACCACCCGCTCATGAAAACTCAATGCTCTACGTGATTCACATCGCGCGCTAAACGTTATCATGACAGTCTCTGCGATATAAAAGTCTGGCAACCTCAATCATGACACTTTGGCTCAGCTATAGCAAATTGCGTATAGTTTGAACAACACATGATGGGAAATGAACATTGCTCGATTGAGAAGCTCGCTGAAACCGTTGTAATGCGCGATTTGACTCGCGAAGAGGTATGAGTTTCTTGTGAGCGGGCAGTTCAAATTCCTCGTAACCAATGTGAAATAAAAACGTTAATATCTTCGTTAGGAGTTGGTTTCAGTAATTTTCGTTGCTCGAATCGTGTTCTAAGTGAAATTCTCGTTAAGATACATGTATCAGAATGCTTAAATTCGTACCTTGTCTAGTAGTCCATTGCCTGATATCTGTACCTCACCTTCATCCATTATACAATGCAATAAATTTATGAGCTCTTGAAATCTTTTAATCGACTTGCAATCTTACCTGTGTGGAGTCCTATCCGTAGTCTGAGAGGTGTGAAGGGCAGATGCCTGATTTTGAATTTCCCGCTCTGGTGGAGGAGATGGAGAGCCATAGTGGCGATCTGGTCCGCGTGGTCCGGAATCCGCACGGGCAAACCACCCACAACCATGTAAGCGTCACCGATTGTCTCCACCTGGAGAATTAAGAACATTTAGACATTATTTCACTATATTCATCATCTTTCCATTTTTCTACTACTATTTCTGGCTTATCTATGGATAAACGTAACTCCACTTCAAGGTTGCAATATTAATGGAAAAAATTTAATTTTTTACAATTTAAATTTTAGAAATACTGTGAAGGCAATTTTCTGTACAGATTTATGAAAGTTTTAACGTGGGATCAGATGACTAATCATGCAGGAAAATTTTCGGTCAGATATGTCGAAAAGTTCTGAGCTAACGAATTGATTTTTGAATAGAAATGTGGCGACGCTGGAATGCAGTTACGTGCTTCCGTCTGGAATGCGAGAATGGAGATGTTGCATGTGTGAGGAATTTGCGATTTGACTGTTGATTCTTATGTAAAAGTTCGCGAGAAACTCGATGGTGCCACTGGTTTTCTCTTAAATCATCTCTCAAGCTCAAAAACAGCTCTCAACTTGAGGCCAAAATGGAGGAGATATTCCACGCTATCCTGAGAGTCCACCTCTACATCAAAACAAAGTCTCCATGCAAAAATAAGGAGCAAATAAATTAGCAGTGATGCCGTGTTTTCGGTTTTAGAGTCCCCAAATAAAGTGGCAGCCCTGTCAGTGTATTTGCTCCCTATCTTTGCATGGAGAGTTTGTTTTGATGTAGAGGTGGACTCTCAGAATAGCCTGGAATATCCCCTCTATTTTGGCCTCAACTTGAGAGCTTTTTTTGAGCTTGGGAGTTAATTTCAGAGAAGACCAGTGGCCACATCGTGTTTCTCACGAACTTTTACATCAGAATCAACAGTCAAATCGCAAATTCCTCACATATGCAACATCTCCATTTTGGCGAGGAAAGTCGGAAAAAATTCCCCGGGTCGGTCACAGAGTCACCTTAAAGTACTCACGAGAATGATATCAGTTTACGGGTCTACTCACTTTGTAGACATTGTATGCGTTTATTGTCGCGTCGAAGCAGGTGTAGAGGTCGTTGAGGAGATCCACGACTTCAAAGGGTGTCGAGTACGCACTTATCGTCGTGAACCCGACGATATCCGAGAAGTAGATCGTCACTTCTTTGAAGTCCTCCGGATCCACCGGCATTCCTAGCTTCAGCTTTTCCGCTACCGTGCTGAGTGAAAAAATTCGAGCGATTAGAAAAAAAAACGCCTCGTAAAATTTTGATGGAAAAAACTTTCAATTCATGACTTAATAAAAGATGTAGGTTTCCTTAAAAATTAGATGAGGGATGAAAATGTTAGAAAGAAAGTACTCCGGAGTGATCTCTCAGAGAAGATGCATGCTGACAAAGGGGATCGCATTTAACAAAGAGGAACCAGCACGATTACAGTGTTGTAGAGATGTTGCTTCTTTATAATTATCTGAAAAATCTCCCAGAATAGCAAGTAGTTTTTGCTTCCCGACAAAAAAGTGGTAATTTTGAAGGAAAATGTTAAGTATTTTTAAAAGAAAAGAAATTACACAATTTTGAAAACATTTTAATCGCGCTGGCTCCTTTTTGCTAAATGCGATCCAAGTTTGTATTTTAATTTTTTCTCTCTCTTTTAAAAAAAAGAAAAAAGAAAGAAAAAAAGAAAAAACCTAAAATATTCAAAAGTATGGAGTTTTGAGAATTGCTTGACAAAGGTTATACTAACCAGGGGCAGACTGGCCCGGAAGGCTAGCGTGCAATTGTTCCCTAAACTATTTACATAATAACCTCGTAGAAGCCAATTTTCGGAAATTTGTGGGGCCCCATCCATCACTTTTTAAAAAATCTCGCAGAGCTTCTTACTACCTCTTTCGAACCTTTCTTCTTCTTTATTCCAAGGATGGGGGGGGGGGTTCCCTTTTGACGGGGCCCGCCCCCCCCCCAAGAAAAATGAAGCCAGTCCACCCTTGATATTAAAATTGCAATTTCGATAAAACAATTCCATTGAAAGATTCGGTCTAGAGGGGAGCAAAAAGGGACTAAAGATTGTCAACTTTGCGTACCTTGGTAACATTCTGTTTAAGAGTTGCTCGGTTTTTTTCTTCTCCATGTCTAATTGCTCCGTCCGATCCCGAATCAAGTCCTCCAAATTGTTCGAGTACTTCTCCAACATTTGGAACATCGTGTCGACGAAGTTCGCTTTCCTGATGATGAAGAGAAATCAATTGAAAATACCTGTTTTAAAAACTTGACGAAAAAATTTTCCATGATATGGTCGAAGGATATGAGGATTTTACGGTTTCGTGTAAAATAATTCAGGCCTCAAAGTCGTCTCCTCCAACTTTAAATTAAAATTGAACGTTTGAGTAGTTAGATTTGGTGGACGATAGCTTGGAATAATTTTCTTTAAAGTCAAGACTCCACTATTTTTCAGCCACTCACTTTCTCAATCTGGCCTAGGCGGTAACATTTACCATCACATCTACCATGCGGCCAAGAGCGAGTGACCTACGATGATTCGGGCCGGCGCCTGCTTCGAGCTACTATTTCACCAAGGAGGCATTGCACAGTTTCATAAGAGCTTGAAGGCGACCCAAAGTATCATGTTTGATGGCATCTCTCAAAAGCACGAAATCCCCTCGCAAATTAAAACTAGTGACGACGGCAAAGAGAGAACGGTGGTCGGAAAACTTACTAAGTTCTTGTATCTGTATACAATGACGTTGAGGATAATTTTTGAACTTCTTAGAGGAAAAAGTGACTTGATTCAGGCAGAAGTAAGCTCAAATTTACCGCCGAGAAGATTTCCACTTGAATCAATAAGGAAAATAATGCTTGTTTAAAGAAGAAAAAATGTTTATAAAAGTCACTTACAACAAGCAAAAATTCGCTTCCATTCAGCGATTTTCTTCTTGGTTCAAAATAAAATTTTCTTGACGGCATGCTCAAAACTGTTTCTACCTAAATCAAGTCACTTCTTTCTCTGGTGAAATTCAAAAATTATTCTAAACGTTATTAAATACGGATGTTTAGACTTAGGGAGTTCTTGGACTACCGCTCTCTTTTTGTGCCGGTCGTAGTATCATGATTTATTTTGCGAGGAAAGTTCCGTGCTCTTAAAGGATGTCTGTCATTCTTGATATGTTGGAGCGTCTTCAATTTCTTATAATACTGTGCAACACCTCTGTTGTGAAATAGCTACTTGAGGCGTCGTGGCACGCTGCGGCGCGGCGGCCGGTCGGCCGGCCAGCGCATTGGCGCCTACAAACCTAAGGGGATACTTCAAGCATTGCGCACTGCGTGAAGTATCCCCTTAGGTTTGTAGGCGCCATAGTGCTTTTCGCGCTGGCAGTACGCGCGCCGCTGCTCGGCTGTGTGTTAGGCTTTTATATTTAAACTCGCGGAGTCAGCGTTTTCCAACTCATGATTTTGAAATGTTTGCACTCTCTGCATGGATTATTCCCATTTGAATTGATAGAAAAAACTTACGTATTAATGGAAGGTATAATGTGTATTTTCTAAATATTGAGGTTGTTCCGTTCTTTAATTATTTTTAAAGCACTTTCATTTTCTTTTATATGTTGTGCTTTTATTTTTATATGAGAGTTTGACGATCGTTCTTGAAAACTTGCTGACTTCTCGCTAATTACTCGATGACTGTCATCTGCCAACGCAATCGCCCAGCACCTTTCAAAGTGCTGGGCAAGGCCGCTGAGCGTTGAGGTAACCTCAATGTCTATTTGAGCCACCATGATAGTCACAAGACGAAAGTTTGTCATCGGGTAATCTATGAAAAATCAACAAAGTTTTTCTCTGATGCCTTCAGAGAACGCACCTTGTCAAGGCAAAATAGTGCGTGACCATAAGTACGAACCTTCCGTGATTTAACGTCTTGAAAAGGTCGTAGATGCTGTTAAAATCGGGTCGTTTGTCCGGTTGCTCGGCCCAACATTGTCTCATGATATTTATTGCTTCTGGAGGGGCGGCCCCTTTGCTCACCGACGGTCGAATTAGGGGCGGCGGTCGTTTCACCTTCTCGATTATATCTGAAACGAAACGAGGGTTCAATCAACTTCCTGCGGAGAATAGGGTGTCCAGCGAATGAACTCAACATTTTGTGGAACAAGAAATAAAGTCTCGCTCAACTTTCGTCGGACGACAAAAATCAATTCCTCATGAGAATTCAAAAGTTGATATGAGAACACTCCCCCATACCAATATCAAAACGATGACCAAAAGGCGACAACACGTATCTCCAATTGCGGTATTTCAATATCTTCACCCCTGGTTTATTTTCGAAGGGGAACGAGTCAACTATGTAGTTTGGCATTTTTACAAAATGTTGCACTAACAGAGAAGAGAAATGAAGGAATTTTTCAAGATACTACGTTGACTAATTTCTCTAAGAAGAAATAAAGTATGACCGGAGGTTTACAACGTTGAAAACGGAGATAAGTGGTATCGCATCGATGACTCTTCAAATTTTTTTTTTTAATTTTTTTTTTCGGCTTGGATAAGTTGCTGTAGAGACCTACTGAACCAACTTTTATAGTTTTCGCGATTATCGGGTACTGGCAGATGATTACTATTGGCAGAGACCGCTTTCTTAAAATTTTGGAAATACGATTCAAATTCTCTTAATTTACGGGCTAAACTGGTACCATTACTTGCCGTAGAGTTCATAGAGTCGTAATGTAAGTGGGAGAGCTGGCGTCAATTTTAAGCATATTCTAGGTCCCGAATTCCGAGACTCCTGTGTGACACCGGGTCACTTTTTCGATACATGATCGATTGTCTTCGAAACACGGGTACCCGGCCATCCAATGTAAACAAAGGAGATAAGAATTAAATGGAATCACCACGTACTCCACACTGCCATTTTACATCGAAAATATAATGAAAAAGTGACCGAAGCTCGGCACACACCGGGCCCGGAACTCGTCGAGTAGAACATGGCGCCAGCTCTCCCATTTAAATTAAGACTCTATGTTACTAACCCGTTTGTTCAGTGACAGACTATTAAATGGACGTATTTCTGTCAAACAGAACTAAGCGCCAATTGGAGTTCCTTTTGAATTTAGAATGCCGGATAGCGCGTTCTGTCAAACGGAACTAAGCGCCATGGAAAAGCACTGCGAGTATAGGACGGAATGAGCCCGACGCCCGGTTCCGCCGCCAATCCTAGCCCCCCTCTACCCTCCTCCCCCTATGGCTCTTAGTTCCGTTCGACAGAAATACGTCCAAATAGGTCAGACTGTGATAACTACCTATCTTTTCCATACTTAATCCATTCCAATTTTTTTATTGTGCAGCTTCCTTAAAATGTATGACGCACTGAAAAAAAAATCTCGGTGTATTTACTAAGAAAAGGGTAAAATTACCAAGAATTCAGGGTTCTATTTGATCCCAGTTTTTTCTTGGTAAAATTCCCATTTATGAAATTGGTAATTTTACCGAAAAATCTCGGTAAAATTATTGAATTTTTTCGGTAATTTTACTGGACCTCGGTAAAAACGCCAATATTTTTTTATCGACTGTGGTAGAATTACCGAGAAAAAATGGCAAAGTTGCCGGGAATTGATTACCAATAAAAGTGGTATTCAGGTCAGCTTATACCAGTCTGTCTTGGTAAAATTACCAATAATTGGTAAAAAAAAAGTGAGATGGTAAAGATACCAACGGACCGTGGTAAAAACGCCGAGAATTTTTTTTCAGTGCGCCATCTACGGATCCCGGTGTTCCCTTAAACATTTTAGAATCATCTCGTGAAAAAAAAAAATTAAAAAAAACCGGCGCTCCGCGCGCGCTTTTTAGTTTGAGTGTCCATTCCAGTTGTTCTGTCTTCTTAAGGGACCCGCGCGTCCACCGCGGGAAGAGTGTATTTTCCGAAGGGGGGGGGATCAGTCTGTAAGGGAATTAATTAATTTCTTGAGCACAAGATAGTAGTTGCGTACGTTGCCAGCGAACGCGCTGCGAAAGGTTGTGACGGTTAAATGGTGAGATTTTGTTCAAGAACAGATCATTTAACCTGACCCACTGTGCGACGAACAATTTGTCCAGAATCTTCCTTCCCCTGACCCACTGTGCGACGAAAAGTTTGTCCAAAAACTTCTCTCCCCTGACCCACTGTGCAACGATCAGCTTGACCAAAAACTCTCTCCCCCGACCTACTGTGCGGCCCTGCTCCGGCCGGCTCCCCTCATGCCGCGCACCCCTCGCCTAAAACTTTCAAAGCTCGCCATTTTTAAACGGCTCGGCCGATTTAGCTCAAATTCAATACCAAACCAGTCCTAGGGGAGAACTACCACCCGTAAAAATTTCAGCTCAAAATATTCATTTTCGCTCGAGTTATCGAGTGGACAAGATTTGACCTCCCCCCACTTTCGAGCCCCACCCCTCAAAATCTATTGCCTCAAATTTCAATTTTTTCCCCCAGAATAGTAGTCCTAATGAGTCTCTACAAAATGCAAAAAAATTGGTCAAAATATCTTTCAACGTAAGAATGGCATATATTTTCGTGATCTACGACCCGTGATCGGTGCTCTTCACAATGTCTCAGGTCTGGATTCGACATCATGGGAGAATGCAATAGTGTATTTCCTTCGGAAAATACACTAAAAGTTGATAAATATATGGTATAATACCTTCTGGTGTGAGTGACAGCATGCAGAAAGGTTCTCCCCGAACGACGACCTCCTGCATGATGATTGCAAAACTATAAACGTCCCCGGACTGAGACCCCCGCCTTCCAAGAACTGGGTTTCGCAACAGCTCGGGGGCTGTCCACAACAATTCTGAAATTGGAATGACAAAAAGTCAAGACTTAAACTGGAAAATATCGCTCTGAAATCAACTTCGTCTAAATGGTGCATGCAACAAGTACTCCTTGAGTTGGGTTGATTAATAATCAAAGACATAAAGACGGAGCACTAAAAGCAAAAAATGAAGCTTCCAGAGCTTCTTTTCAATCACCTCTACTATTGGCTAGAGGATTGGCGGCGAAATCGGGACAAGTTTGAATTCAAATGTAGGGCGGGAACTAATAAATAAAATTGCGGAAACAAAGTATTTTAGGTTGATTTTTGCCCAAATTCAGGTACACACTCATATTTTTTTAACTTTAGGTTAGTTTCAGTCCGTCGTCGATCGATTAATTTCATTTGGGAGTAACGTTGATCTAGAACTGTAACGGCCTGTTTGAACCTGCAGAACCACCAGGAGCAGAAGAAAAACTAACTTTATCTGAGATTACTGCCTGTTACCGAGCAAAAGTAGGTGTATTATATTAGGACGCAGACCGAACTTTCTTAGTATATTCGTTTTAGGAATTTAAAATACGTTTCAAAGAAGAAATGTGCAAAAATCAAGAGGAAAAGTTCAAATCAAATTTCCGTTTGCCGCCATGGATTCCCGCGCTCATTTACACACTCACACAAGCGCGCAGCGCCGAACCTAGCTTCACTTTTCCCCCGTGCTTTTAGATACGAGCGCTCCGTCTTTATGTCTTTGTTAATAATCAATGACAATTTTCAAGAATTTTTTTTTTCCCAAGAATTAATAACGATTTTCTTAATTACGAATTAAATTGAATAACTTTTTGCTTATTTTGATTATAACGAAAAAAAGGCAGTACATCCACAAGAACAGGCTGATCGAAGATTAAAACACTCGACTGCATGAGCGTGTTCTATAGGTCAAAACAAGCCTTTTTTCGTTTATAAATTGTTCGCAAAAGCGTTTTTTAAGTAGGCTAGAGATTCTTTAACCCATATGGACGTATTACTGCCAAACGGAACTATGTGCATTAAGACATGAGCCCTGAGACCAATAAGAATATATGCATGCCACGGCTCGCGTCATAATGCACATAGTTCCGTTTGGCAGAAATACGTCCCTATCAATTTTTGTGAGGTACGGAATACTACCATTAATGAAATTTAGGAAAAATCATATTTTTCCCAGAACCTTTGGAGGGCTGTAGTCCCATGAAAACTCTTTTGAAAAGAATTTCTTAAGAGAAAAAAGTCTTTTTTGGACCCTATGGCACGCCCCTGCAGTCTGGCGGCTTAACTTTGGATCAACCTGTATATTAGTTGTTCAGATTTTTATTTTCCATCCACTGCGATCAGGAAAATCCCCCCACCTATTTGAATTTTTGGATCGTCTTATCTATTTGAGATGACAATTCTTGGATTCGTATTTTACCTCTGGCGCTTTTTTCGGGTGGTGTTATGTTCTGCGCTTCGTACAAGGTGGTCATCGAGTAGTCGGTTATCTTGAGCACCCACCTCGCATCGATTACGCAGTTCCGTGACGTCAGAGAACCGTGGACCCGGTGGGGACAAGAATGCAGGTATCGCATTCCCTGCAACAACGAAATCCAAAATAATTTTAATTATTCAAAAAGTCCAATACACTTTCGAAACCAATAAATTTCCAGAAGAGCCAGAATTTAAAGTTCCAAATTGCAAAATACAGTCCACTTCCATGAGGGAAAATTCACTAAAACTCTCTACACTTCTTTGGTGCAACTGGATTTAATTATCTTTCAAGAAAATACCATCTTTTTGTACCTGCATCGGATAAACCTTCTGATTTGCCTCAGTTAAAGCCTCTTAGATTTTTCCTGTGTACCTACGATGATTCGGCACCGGCGCCTGCTTCGAGCTATTATTTCACCATGGAGGCATTGCACAGTATCATAAGAGATTGAAGGCACCTCAACGTATCATGATTGATGGCATGTTTCAAAAGCACGAAGTTCCCTCGAAAATTAAAACTAGTGACGACGGCAAAGAGAGAGCGGTGGTCGGAAAACTTACTAAGTTCTTGTATCTGTATACAATAAAGTTGAGGATAATTTTTGAACTTCTTTAGAGGAAAAAAGTGACTTGATTCAAGCAGAAGTAAGCTCAAATTTACCGCCAAGAAGGTTTCCCCTTGAATCAATAAGGGAAAAAAATGCTTGTTTAATGAAGATAAAATGCTTATATAAAGAGAAAAGTCACTTACAACGAGCAAAAACCCGCTTTCATTCAGCGATTTTATTCTTGATTCAAAATAAAATCTTCTTGGCGGCATACTCAAGGATGTTTCTACCTAAATCAAGTCACTTCTTTCTCTAATGAAATTCAAAACTATAAACGTTATTAAATACGGATTCTAGAACTTGGTGAGTTTTTGGACTACCGCTCTCCTTTTGTACCGGTCGTAGTATCTTGATTCATTTTGCGAGGAAAGCTCCGTGCTCTTGAAGGATGCATGTCATTCTTAATATATTGGATTGCCTTCAATTTCTTATGATACTATGCAACACCTCTGTTGAGAAATAGCTGCTTGAGGCGTCGTGGCACGCTGCGGCGCGGCAGGTGGCCAGCCAGCTCATTGACGCCTACAAACCTAAAAGGATACTTCAAGCATTGCGCAATGCGTGCAGTATCCCCTTAGGTTTGTAGGCGCCAGTGTGCTTTTCGCACTAGCAGCACGCTGCTCCGCTCTATGTTAGGCTCTTATATTTAAACTCGAAGAGTCAGCGTTATTCAGCTCATGATTTTGAAATGTTTGCACACTCTGCATGGATTGTTCTCATTTAAATTCATGAGGGGAAAATATGTATTAAAGGAAAATATAGTGTGTGCACAAAAATGCCATCATCGGCATAGTTACGCTACTATGCTCAATAATCTTACCAAAATTGACAGTTTTACTACCGTGGAATCCCGTGTGACATTACGGCAGAATATCTTTTCTGCACAAAGTACATTGGTGGTAATTTTTCCGAATATCGTTGCCGCACATAATCATTTCCGCACACATCAGATCTCAAATATCTGGCAACATCGACAGGGTATGCAGTTAGTTTCCCACAATCAGTTCATAGAGGAGCGGCTGTTCGCGGGCAATGTAGCATGATTTCAATTCGGTTATCCGTGTCATCAATTTTAACGAATATGACGTAAACAGTTATTTTAGCAAATTTGTAATCGCACGTGTTTCAAGTTTTATATTTTAATCGTAATATTTGGCGTACATTTTTAAAGCGTGTCTTGAATCATTATCATTTCCGAAAATGTTAAGATAATTGAAAGCAATTGGGGTAAGAATATGCTACTTCATATGAGAGTGAAATACAGTTATTTTTGACTTTAAAAAAGGAATCTTTTGGCGATGTTCCGTCGCACGGTGTGGCGAAAGGCCGGTTTGCCCGGACATGCGCTCGACAACTTGCGTTTTTTTGTCAACTGTGGCCCTAAAACGCATCATTTTTAAGTAAGGAGGACATTTCCGGAGCAATTTTTGTCGTAAATTTCAAATCTGCCCTTATTTTCACCATTAGAGTGATGAAAATCCGAGAAAAATTGCTATTTACATAAGTTGTTCCTGAAAAATACTAAAACATTGATTTCCACCTGGAAACTGCGGTTTTAAAACGCATCAATTTTAAGTAAGGAGGACACCTCTGGAGCAATTTTTGTCGTAGATTTCAAATCTGCCTTTATTTTTACCATTTGAGTAATGAAAATCCGAGAAAAATTGCTATTTACACAAGTTATTTCTGAAGAAGACTAAAAACATTGATTTCCTGAACCACCTCGAAACTGTGGCTTTAAAACGCATCATTTTGAATCAAGGAGCGTGATCGTGGGGTAATTTTTGTTGTAAATTTCAAATCTGCCTTTACTTTTACCATTTGAGTGATGAAAATCCGAGAAAAATTGCTATTTACATAAGTTATTTCTGAAGAAGACTAAAAACATTGATTTNTTCGCAACTTCTCCGCAAGGAGCAAATATTTTGCTTGGCTCGCTCGCGTTTGAGTAGAGATTCATCTGCAACAAGTTCATTTTCTCTGGCTTTGTCAATATCGCGGTCGCTCTTTTCGTCGCTCCTCTGACGTAAGGTCGTATCTCAATTTGAGCGTGAGCCCTGTTCTCCGTATAATCCTATGCTTTCCGGGGCTCATGTGGAAATTGAGATACGCCCTTACGTCAGAGGAGCGACGTTTAGAGCGCGGGTTCTCAGCTCGGTTTCGTCTTAAACCCACTGCGTGGATGGATTAGTATATTTGCACTGTGTGCAGACAAACTTTAAGCAGAAATTTCAAGAGCACAGCAGTTTACTTTGTAATCTGTTCGCACTGATCAAGCACGGTGAATGAAGACTATGTGATGCACATTACGACGGTAAAACTACCGGACCCGTATCTCGTAAGCGGTGTTTGAGAATCTCCGCTCCCTTTTTATTATTTTTTTGCAGGAGGACAAAACAAAAACGTTCCTTGAAGTCTTCAAAGAATGGAACCACTAGAGAAGGTACAAATTCAAGCATTCTGATAAATGTTTCATAAAGAGAATTTCACGTAGAACACGGCTTGAGCATCGAAAATTACTGAAATCAAAGTTTATGCACTTCAAAATAAGAAATTGATAATGTACAAACTTAAAATTGATAGTTTTTTCCGGGGGGGAATGTAAAACTTTACAGCACTGTACACTGCACAGTTTTAACCAAAGTAGCGTTAACACCAAAAAACGCCTTTAAAACACCAAAGTGGCGTTAACACCGAAAAACGCCTGTAAAACACCAAAGTGGGTACAACGCCGAAAGAGCATTCGGATATTGCCAAATGGAGATGTTGCGTGTGTGAGGAATTTGCGATTTGGCTCTTGATTCTTATGTAAGAGTTCGCGGGAAATACGATGGTGCCACTGGTTTTCTCTGAAATCAACTCCCAAGCTCAAAAAAAGCTCTCAAGTTGAGGCCAAAATGGAGGGGATATCCCACGCTATCCTAAGAGTCCACATCACCAAAAAACACCTTAGTTATTATTTCAATCCCTGTCATAGTTTTAACCAAAGTGACACCGAAAAACACCTTTAAAACACCAAAAAGGCGTTAACACCAAAAAACACCTTAATTATTTTTTCAATCCCTATCACAGTTTTAACCAAAGTGGCGTCAACACCGAAAAACGCCTTAATTTGCTCAATCCCTGTCACTGACATCGAAGGGGCAGTAAGAGCGAGTCTACGGATGCATCGGCGATCTCATCAACGCCTCGCTCTCTGTTCACCATCTCAAGAGGTAGATGCAGGACGTGAAGCGAGAATGAGGGAAGGAGGGGCACGAGAGGATGGGAATAGGGGGAATGAGGGGGGATGAGGGGGGATCGAAAATGAAAATGCGGAACTGAAGCCGTCCGTGGGGCGCGGCGGGGGGCGGGGGCTTGTTGTTTATCTTGTAGACGTGAAAAGCGATTATCTCTCCCGGGAACGGAGACGTCTTCCGGCGGGCAGAAGACGGCGCGCGGCCGCTGGGTCGGATACTTCAGTGCTCCGCAAAAACGCCGTAAGAGCATTCGGAAGTTGGCGAGAAACACGATGGTGCCGCTGGTTTTCTCTGAGGGAGTTGTATAACTGAGCTGCAAGAACACAGCGAAGCGCCTTCAATTTCGCTTGATACCGCAAGCTTCACCGCGGAGTTAGTTTAGTTGCTAAACCCAACCGAACCTAACTTGGCTTGATATCCCGCACCGGATTGATTCTGTGACCGGCGCAACTGACCCATTCAGCCAGGGTGGGTCCGCAAATGGACTACAATTTGCAACGAGGAACTATAAAGTCTAGCCCGGTTTAAAAACAGTATTTGCCATTAGTTTCCCTATGCACACCTGTGTTCTTTCAGATGAGCCAGAATTTATAGTTCCAAATGGAGATGGTGCACGTGTGAGGAATTTGCGATTTGACTATGGACTATTATGTGAAAGTTCGCGAAAAACACGACGATGCCACTGGTTTTCTCTGAAATCAACTCCCAAGCTCAAAAAAGCTCTCAAGTTGAGGTCAAAATGGAGGGGATATCCCACCCTACCCGCAGAGTCCACGTCTACATCAAGACAAATTCTCCATGCAAAGATAGGGAACAAATACATTAGCAGGGTTGCCGTATTTTCAGTTTTAGAGTCCCCAAATAAAGTGGCAGCTCTGTCAATGTATTTGCTCCCAACCTTTGCATGGAGAGTTTGTCTTGATGTAGAGGTGGACTCTCAGGATAGCGTGGGATATCCCCTCCATTTTGGCCTCAACTTGAGAGCTTTTTTTGGGCTTGGGAGATGATTTCAGAGAAAACCAGTGGCACCATCGTGTTTATCGCGAACTTTTACATCAGAATCAGCAGTCAAATTGCAAATTCCTCACACATGCAACATCTCCATTACAAATTTTCCCGAAAATCCGCGGTTTGTCAAAGGAAATTCGGCAACGTCCGGAGGCTCATACGGCGTTCTTCCGGAGCACGATAGGATATCGCCCGGCTTCCCTGCTTATGACACGCCGAGCCCCGCATTGACGGCTCCCGGCTCCGTCCACTTTTGCCACATTGTGCTGAAAAACCAGGACTTTTCTTTATTTAAACCCGTGTAGAATAACCAAATCTATCAACTTGGCTCCGTCAGTCGCTAACCTTGGGTCTTTGGTTTATCTCCGGCAACAACAGGTGCGCCCGTCTCGTCAAATTGCAGTTTTCCTCACTCGCGGGAAAATCGTCCCTTCGACGGCGTCGTTATGACGGCACCTGTTGTTTAATGTGACAAGTCGCATATCCAAGGGAAGGTGTGCACTGTGCGGGGTTGTCGTGTCGGAATACAGGGCACACATTATTCTACCCTAACTGGAAAAAAAACGCATTGGATCTTGAGTCCAGACTCCTAAAAACATCGATAAGAAAAAATACTCTTGATTTAATCAGATTTAAGCTTAAATAAAGAACCAAGCCTCTTAATTTGAGCGGATTCCCTTTTGATTTAAGCTTAAATCTGATTGAATCGAGAGTCCATTTTCTTGTCAATGTTTTCAAGAGTCTGGACTCTAGATCCAGTGTGTTTTTTTTCCAGTACTGCTGAGGATCAACAATACACTCGATTGATGTCCGTGTTGCATTTGTGGAAAAATTTGGCGTTCTTATTTGCGGCCAACGTCTTGGTGCAACTGGATTTCATTTTGCTATAACTAACCACTATCTTTGGCTCTCCCGTAAAAGCACATATCTGCGTAGGGAAACCAGTGGCATGCATATTGTTTCTAAAATGGGCCAGATATAGTGGTTCCTTATTGCAAAATGTAATACAACTATTCGCGCTCAATTCTCCGTCTCCTGGACGGAAGAGCGTAACTCCATTTCTATGTTGCCAATTTTCCCTCGCAAATTGCCTATTAACCGAGAAAATCTTGTTCATTTCTGACTGAAAATTTCCCTGATTTTTCTCTAGATTCCAAGCAAAAAACAGACAAATTTTGGATACAAATTGCTTACGTGCATTTTTGTAAAATAAATTAATTGTTTGAGTTAATTTGGCAACCTTGGAGGGAGTTACGTTCCTTCGTGCGGGTGACGACGAATTGGACTGCATTTTGCAGTAAGGAATACCACTAGTTCCGGCTGATCCATGAAATCAACTATCTGCTTATATCTGCGATTTTCCTATAATGTGTCAAAAATATTAGTTTCTTATTGCAAAATGTAGTTCAACTGAATCGGTGAGAACGAAAATACACCAACTCGAAGAAATGAAAATAATCAAAACATAAGCAAAAATGCACAGGAGTTGAAGAAGTCAGCACAAGAAAAATATTTTTGGTGCCAAAAGACAAGTACTTAAGAACACTTTAAAGGTCCAAGTTGGAACAGATGCGTTAACTTCAATGACCTTCATGAGAACTGACTCTTTTTAATGAAAATTGAGCGTTTTTGAGTTACCGAGTTGGTGTGTTTTCGTTCTCACTGATTCAACTGAAGTGTATTGCACATCGATGGCCAAAGTGCAAAACCGCGTGCCTCCATTGCAATGTTTCAAAATTTCTACTCTCACTTTAATTTTTACAAGAATCGCGTGGAGCTTGTTTCATGTAAAAATGCCCTTTTCATTTAGTCCAATTAGTTTTTCTTCCCGCCGTTCATTTGAGGCAGGTATAAGCACCAACTCTTGTAAGGTGGCAATACTGAGTTGTTCTCATTTAAATGCGTGGAAAATAATCGATAAATTGACGCAAAATGCACGAGTTAGAATCGATTATTTACAACGGATTTAAACGGAAGGAAAACGTTACTACCAACTTCTTAAGAGAATCGCCAATAATTCAAGGCAGGTGTGCGCATCGTCTTTGCGAAACTTGCGACTCGATCCGCTAAATTCATTCATTTCTCCTGAAGTTTCCGGGAAAAAAGTTCCGCAACTTTATCCCCGGGAGCGTTGTACAAAAACATCGTTGTAAGTGCTGTACAGGGGATAAATTTATTCGGTCCGATCGCTATTAGTAAAATGAACAAGTTGTTAGAGCTAACTTTCTTTCGCGCTTTCGTAAGCTACGTGGGGCCGATTACGCAGTCGCTTTGTCAACAGCTCATTCTCCTGGGAAAGCCTAATATGGTTTGCATTTTGATTGAGAGCAACTTAGAGATGCCTTTATTACAGCATCTCAAGAATGACAATTTTTACAAACCTCGAGTGAAATTCGACAGTACAACTCTGGAAATACATCTTTGAAAAGGTTACAATTTTTTGCCTTTTCTGAGAACACGGAGACAAAGAACAAATTCTATGATTTTGATTAATTAAAAATAATATACGGACTTGTTTAAAGTTCTGTGCGGGTGTTTGTTATATACTAAGGAGGGAAACGATGGACTGGCTGGTCGGTTGCCGTTAGTTAGTCAATCACCTACCCTTTTTTGTCCATTATAACCACCCGCTTCCACCAATAATATCGCTGAATTTACACTACGTCTACTCTGTCTATCGTTTTATCTATAAAGTTCATTAATCAGCCCGCACTGAAAGAAAATTCTCAGCGTTTTTACCAAGGTCCGTTGGTACCTTTACCATCTCAATTTTTTTACCAATTATTGGTAATTTAATCAAGACAGACTGGTAAGCTTACCTGAAAACCGATATTTTTACTGTTT
This sequence comes from Bemisia tabaci, assembly GCF_001854935.1. Classification (NCBI taxonomy): domain Eukaryota; kingdom Metazoa; phylum Arthropoda; class Insecta; order Hemiptera; family Aleyrodidae; genus Bemisia; species Bemisia tabaci. Next base: position 2,571,430 of record NW_017547239.1, read on the forward strand.
TTTTCAGGAAAGAATACCACTTTTATTGATAATCAATTCCCGATAACTTTGCCATTTTATCTCGGTAATTCTACCACAGTTGATAAAAAATATTGGCGTTTTTACCAAGGTCCAGTAAAATTACCGAGAAAGTTCAATAATTTTACCAAGATTTTGCGGAAAATTACCAATTCCACAAATGGTAATTTTACCAAGAAAAAACTGGGATCAAATAGAACCCAGAATTCTAGGTAATTTTACCCTTTTCTTAGTAAATACACCGAGATTTTTCTTTCAGTGCGTTGATGTAGTAGATCACAAATCCCAAAATTGAGCTTCATCGACGAAGATCAATCGATTAAGCATCGTAAGATGATAGATAATCAGCCTCTCGGACGAGGTCTTTTCGTTATCCTCGGAACCCGAGAAGCCCACCAGAAGCCAAGGGTTGGCCGCCTTCCGTATCCAAAAGCCCCCGCAATCAATAGAACATTAGAGGAGCCCGCAGCGAGCGAGCGAGCGCCTGGAGCCAAGATCAAACACTCGGTATTCCGAGCGCAATTCCGAGCCCCATTCTCTCTAAACGCCCCCCCCCCCCCCCCCCCGCATCCCGCACCGCGCTTTTCCTATCATCGAATATACACTCCTGTGGCAGTCGATAGACAAGACCCTCAAACGGTTCAATCGATGGATTTCGAGTCGGGAAACGCGTTAGCTCCCGTTTCTTTGGCCCAGTCCGATTACGCGCTGCTGCCGAACTGAGTATAATAGACACATTAAGCAATACTGCCTCGCTGAGGAAGAACGCCGTACGAACATTCGAGAGTAGCCAAATTTCTTTCGATAAAAGGTTCGTTTTTGAGGGAAGTTATGAATATTTTTCCTTGACATTTTCAGGAACTTTAAGTGAAATTGCTAGCAACATTATCTGAAAAATTGGAAGAATAATATTCATAAGTTTACCAGGAAACATGCGTTTCACAAATGGAAATTTGGCAACGCCCGAAGGTTCATACGGCGTTTTTCCTTAGCATGGCAGAATATTGAATGACTGCTCTTGGCTCGTTTTAGAAACAACGAGGGTGCCACCAGTTTCCTTGTAATGATTGTTTCTTTTATAAATAAGTCAAAAATAGTGGATTCCCGTTGTAAAATGACGTCTAAATGTAACCACCTACGGGAAAAGGGGCCTCAGAGCCTCCGAATGACGTCCCATTGTGACCATTTACAGAGAAAGGGGCCCCATGGCCTCAGGAAACCACTTATCTCCGTTTTTTGGAACCAAAAAAAAAGGAGCTCTCACCTTCAAATTTTTGGAAATATTCTTTTGGGACATCAGGGAACCTGACTGAGCCCAGAAAAACAAAAATTGCTTGGCTGGCAATTTTTTTTGAAAAATCTTATCTTGCCTGGACTACTACGAAATATCCACCAAAAAATAAGGTATCTCATCAAGGACAATTCGGCACCGTTCAGAATTCTCCATAGCATGGCAGAACACTCTTACAACTGGAATAAAACGGACGCATTTTACGAATATCCGTTCCCAATGAAATCCGCATTCTCCACGTGCAAGGTATGGTACAGGGGGCTTAATGCAAAAGCTGCAATTTTGAATTACAGCGAATGTGGTGTAAAATACAATATTGGCTCCTCTTCGATCGATTTATGTGCAACTCGGCGTCACAGAGTATTTTTTGAAGGAGAAAGTCCTTATTGACATGAAAAAAGAACTTCTCGGCATACATAAAAATCTGACTTTCAACATTTGTTTAAAATGCAGTTGAATACTTTATTTTAACTCAAAATGCCATTTTAGGCTCTTAGTAACACTAATAATGTAAATTAATCGTAACTAAGCATTTGACGTACGCAGCGCAAACAGTACTCCAAGTTAACACATCAAGACTCCACTCTCTGTAGGTCGCGGTCGGGACATATAAAACGCCTTCAATTGCGTGTGATACTGTGCAACACACCGAAGTTGATATAGTTGTATTCTTAGGTTGGAACCCAACTCGAGTGAGTTGCTAGCTACCAAATGAAGCATATCAACCTGTTGACTGCTATATCTCAAGTTACCACGCATATTTTATGTCCATTATTACCTGTGACCAAAATTTGAGCCTCAATTGTTTTAAAAAGAAAGAATTAGCATCATTACTGTGGCCAACGAAGGAGGCTCACCTGAAGGAAAACCTGTCTGTCGATCGTTTCTCATGAAACTCAGTAACAGAGGGTATTTTTTATCGAGAGACTCGAATTTTAAGTGAAATCTTTAAAATTCTAAAATCTAAGATAGTAGACGTGGCTGAAAATGCTATATCGGCTTTTCCAAAGTATTCTTTTCTTTGCGATCAAGGTACGTATTAATTTTCAGTTCATTTTCGAAATCAATTTACTGAAAGCCGCTGTCTTGAAACTACTTGTTTTTCTTTTTAACAAAAATAGGTAACTTATGAGAGGAAATTCGGCACCATTCTAAAGCCCTCCCCCCCGTGCCCAAATTGGAAAGCTCATCTCCAAATCTTGCGGAATATTTTTTGGGAATCAGGGGACCTGACTGAACCCAAAAAAACAAAAACTGCCCGGCTCGCAATTTTTTTTACTAAATCACATCGTGCTTGGACTATGTGACGAACAGTGTTCGAAACTCACAGGCGCCAACGCGCCAAATGCGCCTAAAAAATCGGCCATGCCGCCTAAAAAATGAAGGCTCTGCAGCTCCAAAGTGGCCCTTAAAAATTGCCTCCTAAAAATCGGAATTTTCATGATAGGTGATCATTTGAAATTTTCAGCTTTACAAGTGAAAGCTTTTTTTATTCCTCACAATTTCGTCCTTTAAGCTTTTGTCTTCGCCAAACAGCTTCTTACTAGTTCTGTTACGATAACATCTTGCGTCTAACTTTTCACTAAATGCGCCATAATCTGTAGGCAAAAAGTCAATTTGGCCCCTAAAAAATCTTCAATGGCGCCTAAAAATCGGGCTTGATGCGCCACATGGCTCCTAAAACTCAAAGGCGAGTTTCGAACACTGATGACGAAATATCCACACAATTTATTTTTTTCTTACACTTCAAATATCCCACGAGAAATATACCCCACGCTTTACCATCCATAATCAAGCCGGATCCAGGTAACCGTTGTAAAATAAGGTATCTCATGACAGAAAATTTGGCAACATTGAGCATTATCCATGGCGTGGCAGAATACTCTTACAACTGGAAGAAAACGGACACATTCCGAATATCCGTCGCCGACAAAATCCACGTGTAAACTTACGACTCGACTCGCGCGATCAGCGAAAGACCCGGAGCCGCGTGCGAAAGACCTCAATGCCAGGATTTCAAGCAAATTCGATTCGAGGTTGCATTATGCACCCCCCCCCTCCGTCACCTCCCCCTAATTCCGTTCCTAGTCCTCACCCTCGACGCTTTATTTGAATAATCGCGAGTGACTCCGATCCCAGCGGCGGTGGCGGTAATACCCTCTTCAACGACGCCTAGTTCGGCCAAAACCGCGTATGCACATAGGTCCTTCGTGCGAGATAAGTGGTTTTTACGCGGTGAGGAGGGAACACGGGTGTTTCGACTTGGAGTTTGTTCGGGCACGAGAGCATGTAAATTCCTAGAATTCAAGCAGTCACTTCTGCATCGTCTTTATTTGAGGGCGCTCTGGCCCGCAGTGCTAAGGAGGAACGTCGTATGAACATTTGAACGTTGCCAAATTTCCATGGATAAAATAGAAACTGAGTGAAAAATTGGTAAAAATTCGTCTCGAGATTTCTTCGTAGAATTTTGATGGCAGGTTAATCTACCATACCTGAAAACCTGAGGAACATGGAAAAATTCCGAAGAGAATATAACTGTTAAATGGACCCCGTTAAACAGAAAGGAACCAAGCCACATTAGCTATTGCCAAATTTAATCGGGCATTTTAATTTTTTACATGAAAATGGTTGTGCGGATTTTTGTGCAAATTTTAGTGAATTTTCTCCATACTACAAGGCAAATTCCTTAAAATTTTCAAAGGAATCTGCGCAGACGTTCTTTCGTAAAAAATGAAATTTCCCTGTTAAATTTGGCAACAGCTGATGTGGCTTGGTTCCTTTCTGTTTAACGCGGCCCATACAGCTCTCTAAAATATAAATATAAGTCTGGGAAATTTGGCAACGTTTGTAAGCTTTTACGGCGTTCTTGCTTAGCACGGTGGAATTGAGTCTCGCCGTTGACGCACCGATGGAATTATTCGAGTCAGAAACAGAAGGAGTGAGATTGACGCGCGGGACTGACTTTAGATTAAGTCGTCGCCACCCTGACATAAAAGCGTAACCACAATCAACCATGAACCCTATCGTCCATACAAAGTAATGCTTTTCCGGGCTCATCTTTATGTACAGATACGTCCTTTTGCCAGCAGGGCTACGAAGTGTGAGGCGCCTTAGACCGCTGAACGTCACTGCGAAGGTTAAATGTTTGTCTCTCAACGTCGATCTATGCTTTATAAGAGTGATCCCGCTTGCAATCCTGACGTCTACGGTAATCAAATCTTCTGTGCAATGCTTTGCGATATATTGATTGTTATTCCATTTAAATCTATGAAAAAGGATCGATAAACAGGGTGTTCGCAGCGAACACCTTGGTAATCGATTCTTTACCATAGGTTTAAATGGCAGAACAATCGATACATCGCAATTCACGCTACGCCACTGCACTGTGTATTGGCAACTCTCCTCGTCTTAAAAACGGCGTTATAGGCTAAATGACACCCCAGACGTTCGAATAGTTACTCTTTGGTTTCCCACCGGTAAACTCGACATATTTCGATTGCATATTTTGAAACCATGTTAGCACGTCGGTAGAAGTATTTTCCCCCTTCTTCATTGATTGTCTTACATTGACTCATTGATTCTCGATGAGTCTAGAGATTCTGTTACGTTTCTGTCTAAATAGATCACTAGACAAGGTGCGAACTAGAGCATCCTGACTCATGTTTCTGTTCATCTGTAAAACCGGACTTTCGGAGAATCTGAGACGGAAATTTTGATGGACTTCAGGATTATAATTTGCATGACCCCTCAAAAACCACAACTCTTCTCAAAGGGGCCTCAAGGCTCTTAAATTAGTATTTTTTGAGCTCCCGGGACCAAGAGCAGTGGCGAGTCATGAATAATCGATTATCGATGTTCACACATTTGAAGCTATGGTTAATAATCGATTGTTAAGGTGTTCGCAACGAACACCTTGTTTATCGATCCTTTTCCATCGGTAGAACAATTGATATATCGCAAAGCACGCCAATCCCCAAAGATGGGTACCTTGGACCTAGAGTCCCTTTATAAGGAGAGTTGAGACAACAAGGCTCACGGATGTTACAAACGGGAACAAAGATTACACAAATTGAACGTTTTTCGTAATCTTTTCTCTTTTCATTCCCGAATTCCTGTCTCCGTTCCCTCTGTCATTCCGTTTGCTCCTTGCCTTGTCTCTAATATCCCGGTCCATTCCAGTTTATAATCTTTGCAATCGATGAAAATGTGATCTAAATTCCCGTTTGTGACACTGTGGAGGCCTAAAATACGGGAACCAATCAGAAATGGATTCTTTTTGTCTTTACTCTCAGTATAAAGGGACTCTACCGGGACTTGTCGTTTTCTTGGAAACGTAAACCGCCTTCAACTTACGAAGTATGCAACCAGCAACCCACGATGTGTGGGCCCTAGTACCCGCTAGAAACCTCTTATACTGAGAGTTAAGACAACCTTCCTCATCGAGTCACAAAGGGGAAAAAGATTACACAAATTGAAATATTTTCGTAATCTTTGATCGGCCCATTCTCAAATTCCTTTCTCCGTTCCATCTCTCATTCCGTTTGCTCCTTACCAAACCCGTAATCTCCCGGTCCATTCCAGATTATAATCTTTGCAATTGGTAAAAATGTAATCTTTATTCCCGTTTGTGACACTGTGGAAGCCTAAAATACGGGAACCAATCAGAAATAGATTCACACTGTCTTAACTCTCAGTATAAAGGGACTCTACACTGAAAAAAAAGTCTCGGCGTTTTTACCAAGGTCCGTTGGTACCTTTACCATCTCGCTTTTTTTACCAATTATTGGTAATTTTACCAAGACAGACTGACAAGCTCACCTAAAAATCGGTATTTTTACTGTTTTTTTTTCAGGTAAGAATACCACTTTTATTGGTAATCAATTCCCGGTAACTTTGCCATTTTATCTCGGTAATTCTATCACAGTCGATAAGAAATATTGGCGTTTTTACCGAGGTCCAGTAAAATTACCTAGAAAGTTCAATAATTGTACCGAGATTACTCGGTGAAATTACCTATTCCATAAATGGTAATTTTACCAAGAAAAAACTGGGATCAAGTAGAACCCTGAATTCTTGGTAATTTTACCCTTTCCTTAGTAAATACACCGAGATTTTTTTTTTCAGTGTAGTACCAGCGAGCGCCTCGGGCCCCTAAGCGCTAATCTAGCCCCGATGGAAGGAATGATTGAGAGGACTTACCCTGACGAGATCGGTGAGGAGGGAGAGACGGAAGGTCCAATCGAGTTTGATTTCGTCCTGGATAAGGACGTCCTCGAGGCTTCCTCGGCTGCACCAGTCCCAGACGAGCGCCGGCCGACAAGGATCCGTCAAGCACCCGATCAACGGGTTCAGGTTCTCGTGCCGCAACCCGTGCAGCTGCAACACATTTCACAAGATTCATGAAAAAAAGATTTTCAAACACCTCTCACTAGAAAAAAAAGTCTGTTGGATCTAGAGTCCAGACTCTTGAAAACAATGACAAGAAAAAATACTCCTGATTCAATCGGGTTCTCGCTTGAATCAAAAGGAAATCTGCTTAAATTAAAAGGCTTGGTTCTTCACGGAAAAAATTAAATTGCTGATTTAACAATTCAATTGCGACAAAATGTGACTGCAATGTTTCAATGTAGATTTTACAACCAAAAAATACTACTTTAACCACCCCAGTAGTAAAATTAGCTTACAATAGTCGTTAATGTAGCACTTTTTCGTTATAAAATCTACGTTGAAATATTGCAGTCACTTTGTTTAGCAATTGAATTGTTAAATCAGCAATTTACTTTTTTCCTTGTTGATTTAAGCAAAAATCCGATTTGATCAAGAGTTTTTTTCTTGTCAATGTTTTAAAGTTTTCGGACTCTAGATCCAAACGACTTTTTTTTCCAGTGACATGACAGTTTACAAGCAATGAACCGACAGCAAGTCCATTAACACAACGGTAAAAATTACACGGCTAATGAAAATCAATTTGTGACAGCCTTCCGGCTGAAGTATCACAAGCGCCATCGAACGTTTCAAAATTTCCGCCGCAATTTTATTTTTCTACAGAAAAATTGCTCAACGAAGCTGATCGAAAATTTCCCTGAATTTTCTTAGTGCTGCCGATAAAATTCAGTGAAATATTCGAACTAATTCAACCAAAAATATTTCCATAAAGAAAAAAATGACGGCGGAAATTTGAAACGTCGCACAGTGGATTTAGTAAATTAGAGAGGTTGGACGTGCAATTTTTGACTAAAACTGCAAATTTTGATGTTTATTTCGACACATTCTAAAGAGCCATGCACAAAGTGGCCCATTTTTGGGCCCTCGAAATTGGGGTCGAAGTGAGGTTTTTTTTCATCCTTAGGGTGACCCTTTACACATACTAAAATTTCAGATTGAGTATACGCACCGTTTTCGAGTTATGGGGGGGCAAAGTCCCCGATTTTCACCCATTTTTGCAGGTGTTTTAATGTCGAACTCCGGCTGTTACGAGGTACCAAATCTAGATATTGAAGCGCGGTTTGCGGTGATTTGTTCTGCTATTCCTGTAGTATTTTTCCACATCTTTCACAAAGCCCCAAATGGTTTTTCGGGGGCGGGGAGGGGGGCTTTATTCATACTATCATGACAGTTAGCGCATCTTACTGACTTTACTTTGTTCTCTTCTCTCCACGCCGCGGTCACGATGGTATTTTCTGTTGGGGATTTTTCTTCTTCTTCACATTTTACCATTTTTCATGTCCTCCCCCTCTTTTCCCTTTTTTACTCCCTCCCCCGCAATCCAAACACTTCCTCTCAAGTGCTTCTTCCTGTAAGGCAGATATGACGGGGTCATAAATGGGGGATTCTTTTCCTTTCATTACGATTGATAAACTTTGACCCAACTTACTTCTCCCTTACAGGGCCCTCCTTACCCCTGTATTATCCCCTCCCCCCTGCCTGCTCCACGCCGCGCTCTGCTCCGAAGTATATTGCTCCCTCCGCAGCAGAAATGACAATGTTTCTCGCAAATAATGTTTTACTTATGTTCAGGTACTGAAATACTGAATACATGGGAGCCACCCTCCTACTCTTCTCCATTATTCCCCCTCTTCTTCCTCTTCCCCTTCCCCTCTTGTTTGTCCCTCTTTTGCCTTGTTCTCTTTACTTTTCACTTTTCTTCTACTTTTTACTCCTTTTTTGTGGGAGTAATATGGTCATGCGAAGAGAAAGTGGAAGAGAATGCACCTTGGAAAGAATAAATCAAACATAGAAGTGGAAAGAGAAACGTGAAAAATATGAATAAGAAACAATTCTTCACAGGAAAAATCGTCATTTCTGCTGCGGAGGGAGGAAAATACTTCAAGTAAAGTGGAGCGGGCAGGGGGGGGGGTTAATACAGGGGTAAGGAGGGCCCTGTAAGGGAGAAGTAAGTTGGGTCAAAGTTTATCAATCGTAATGAAAGGAAAAGAATCCCCCATTTATGACCCCGTCGTATCTGCCTTACAGGAAGAAGCACTTGAGAGGAAGTGTTTGGATTGCGGGGGAGGAAGTAAAAAAGGGAAAAGAGGGGGAGGACATGAAAAATGGTAAAATGTGAAGAAGAAGAAAAATCCCCAACGGAAAATACCATCGTGACCTCGGCGTGGAGAGAAGAGAACAAAGTAAAGTCAGTAAGTTGCGCTAACTGTCATGATAGTATGAATAAAGCCCCCCTCCCCGCCCCCCGAAAAACCATTTGGGGCTTTGTGAAAGATGTGGAAAAATACTACAGGAATAGCAGAACAAATCACCGCAAACCGCGCTTCAATATCTAGATCTGGTACCTCGTAACAGCCGGAGTTCGACATTAAAACACCTGCAAAAATGGGTGAAAATCGGGGACTTTGCCCCCCCATAACTCGAAAACGGTGCGTATACTCAATCTGAAATTTTAGTATGTGTAAAGGGTCACCCTAAGGATGAAAAAAAACCTCACTTCGACCCCAATTTCGAGGGCCCAACAATGGGCCGTTTTTGGCCCTTTTTGTGCATGGCTCTTTCAACGGGTGCTTTTAGAGGAGAATTTTCCGAGAAAATCAATGAGCCCAATTTGAGAACCTTAAAATTTTACATAAAGCACCCGAACTTTATTGTGCAGTGATAAAGAAAGACGCCATATGAACCTCCAGGCGTTGCCAAATTGGTTTTTGATGAAATTCGAATTCACAGGAAACTCTCCGAGTATTTGTCTCCCAATTTTTCAGAGAATTTTAATTGAAATGCGATCTAAATTATCTTAAAATCTAAAGGGAAAATATTCACATATTTTCTTTAAAGCAGGTATTTTAATGAAAGAAATTTGGCAACACTCGAATGTTCAAACGGCGTTTTTCCTTAGCACGACGGTACAGTGAACCTTCGCACATCAGAGCCCAGATCTTTCGCCACCGACGGCAACCGATGTATGGAGCGAGCAGCATCACACGCTTGTTGTCGGATAGAGCGCCTTCAATTTTTCGCTATGCAATCCGGACATCCGTCAAGCACGAATAGTCGCATCTCTGCGCCGTAGCATCGTGCCCGCATCACACAAACGTTCGCGGTCTTCAAGCTCGTTCGAGACGGTACTTTAAACGATGAACTATTCTGTCGTGCCGAGGAAGAACGCCGTATAATCATTCGAGAGTTGCCAACTTTCCGCCGATAAAATGTTTATTGTTAAGGAAAGTTATCAATATTTTCCTTCAAACTTTTTTCACCATTTGGATCAAATTACGAAAAAAATTCTTTGAAAAATCGGAAGAAAAATGTTTATAAATATTTAAAAAAATTCGTGATTTATCAAAGGAGATTTGGCAACGCTTGAAGGCTCATACGGCGTTTCTTTTAAGCACGGCATTAATAATCTTGGCGAAGTTTTGCCTCTATAGCTTGCTGTGTTTCTTGAGCCAATCCAAAAATTAAATTTATGGTAAACTTATCCGCCGCAAATTGAATAGAAACTGTCTTAAATTTGCTTTTTAAAAATGGAGTCTCCCTCTGGTGATCGTGATTTTGCGACAGTGTGTAAGGATTAGGTATGACTTTCTATTCGAAATGATTATCATAGCATTGATATCATAGCAAAATTACAAATGAAGAAAAAACTCAAAAAGTTACGATACTCTCTTGGAAAAATCATCCTGTATCAAATCAAGCATCAGTCCTCAAAGCTCAATCTCGATATTTTTCTGCAGTAAGATTCCTTACTACATTAAGAGTCACAATTTTTTCATCTCAGAAACGATTCTTTCTTTTACTTCTTATCCATCTTCGAACTTCAAATTTAAAACTGTATCAAAAATTGGTTTGAAAAACAAGTTTTGGGCGTCTTTAGTTCCGAGATGGTCGTTGAAAACTCTTCGTTTATAGCGACAATGACAAAAAGTTTTTTGTAATCATTGAAGTTTTTTTTTTTTTTTAAAACAGGGACTGTCATATTTGCAAACGTCATCGTTAGCACGCAAAGTGCTGGCTCTCATTTCACTTCACGACCCGGGCAAATTTCCCGAATTCCTCGCAATCTTTCAACTTCGGTGCGCAATGCGGAACGGGAAGGATTTTAACTCGATTAGAGTTGATTGTGGATCGTTGAGCTAATTGCGCGTGGATTACTGGTCGACCGAAACGGCTTTTTGAGCCGCGCTGTCAAATTTCGTGTAAAATTAGTCAATTTTAAAATAATTTGAACACGGAGAGGGCAGGGCCTCCTCCAGAAAAATACCTTTTTGTCGCGATCAGAGAAAACGACGATACGTGTCAATGGTGAGACTATCGAAATATGAACAGAAAAATTTATGAAGAAATTTCGGTTGGTTTTTTCTTTAAAACGTAAACTATAATCGATTATTTTTAAACGTCGCAATTATGATACTCATTCCTTGATCTCACTCATCGATAAAGTGTTGCTCGTGCTAACTGACATGCGGTCGTTAAAACCACGTATGGTGAATGGCCATATGGACCGCGTTTTACAGAAAGGAACTAAGCGACGTCAGCTAATGCTAAATTTATGAGGGCAATTCTATTTTTTACAATAGAACGTTTTTACGGATTCTTCTGAAAATTTTAAGGAATTAGCTTTGGACTTTGGAAATTTCCGAGAAAATCTGCACAACCGTTTTCATGCAAAAGATTGAATTGCTCGACTAAAATTGGCAATAGCTGCTGTGGCTTGGTTCCTTTCTGTTTAACGCGGTCCATATGTATCTCGGCTTCTTTAAAATATACATTTACGGTTTAATTTGGTAGCGAGAAGAAAAATGCGATTTTTTTCGTTTTCTTGTGAATTTTTCATTGAATTTTTTATGATCAGTACTCTCAGATTTAAAAATATTCGCTGAAAAGTTTGTGAAAAAATGTTCAGTGCTTCATACCCTGAGAAAATAACAGTGCTAGGAAGCGGAAGTTTTAAAACACCGCAATCGAGATGCATGTTTTCCTGAATCGCCGTCAAAAATATGACGGAATTAGGCAAAAGGGTCGTTTTGATGGAAACGGAAATTGTTCATTAAAACGAGGATCCGAATGGGAGGGGAGGGTGTTCTGCGTGGAATTTTGATGAGCAAACATGTCCTCTATACATATAATTTTTACCATTGGCCTCAGCATGCTCATTTCTGCTCCATCGAGATGACTCTACGACATTAAACCACGTTTATTTAATTAATTTGATGCTGGTAAGATGCTTCCCAGTGAGTGCACAACATCAGGGATTATGAGAGCTTTTTCTTAGACTTTCATTAGGTTTTGCAACTTAAGCAGTGCGGTAAACGTTCTTTTGATAATGCGCTCGCCAGGCTAATCCTAGCTGCTTGCGAAAGCGTAATTTTATCCTCCAAGCTCCGAAAGTAACTTCCCCTCCCTAATCTTTCTCTCTTTATTCTGTTAATTCTTAATTTTTTCCTGCCTTGCGAGGAGTCTGTATTAATAGAATGGACCATCAGACATGGTAACTCATCAAAAATCCAAATAAAACATGGAACTTGTAATACATTCTTTAATTAAATTTATTTTAAATTATTCATTACTGTAAAGATACTTAGAGATATAGGGTAAGAATTTTTCTTTTTGGGGAAAAGTCGAGTCCATTCACCGAGTTTTGTCGGTTAATTACGGTGATACCTTCCTCTTTGAGTTGTAATGTCTGAGCAATAAATTAAAATATTTACTTCAAAACCTAGTTGGTTGTTGAGCGTTACCATACCAAAATATTCTTCCTAAACTAGAATAAAATTCAGCAGTGTGACTATGAAAATGGGTCATTGAAAACGATCACGATTATTTGCCACTGCAAAAAGTGCAAAATATGAAGGACAAAATTTTATGATTTTGACAAACTTTGAGGTAGGTGCGGAACTAACTTAGGATTCACAAAACTCGCGATACATTTGGACCAAGTTAAACAGAAAAGAACCAAGCCACATCAGCTATTGCCAAATTTAATCGGGCAATTTAGGTTTTTACATGAAAATGGTTGTGCAGATTTTTGTGCGAATTTCAGTGAATTTTCTCCATAATACAAGGCAAATTCCTTAAAAATTTCAAAGGAATCCGCACAGATGTTCTCTCGTAAAAAATGAAATCTCCCTGTTAAATTTGGCAATAGCTGATGTGGCTTGGTTCCTTTCTGTTTAACGCGGTCCATTTTATTTCGTATCTTGTACTTTTTGCAGTGGTAAATCATTGTGATTCCTTTCAAGGACCCACTTTCAAAGTAATACTGCTGAGGATTATTCGCGGTTTGCAAAACGAATTGCCCTTTTTATTATGCTATTTCTAGGGCCGTTCTTAACCTTCCTTAATCACACTGTAAACCTCCCTAAGGAAAAATATCAACGGTGAATACAATTCTAAATGATGATTGATCTCGAGCCTGAACTTTTGATTTTTTAAAAATAATCCACCTGATAGTTGAAATCTGAAGTTTAGCGATCGTATATCCTGAACGCGTTACGCCAAAGCTGCAGAGGATCCAACTTTAACCCTCATCAAACTCCGAGCGCTCCTCCGATACCTTCGCAATACAATTTCCGGCTCCCTTCTATTCCACCACGCTAAGGAAAAACGCCGTATGAGCCATCAGACGTTGCCAAAATTCTCCTGATAAAAAACATATTTCCAAGGAAACTTGTGGAAATTTTTCTCCCGAATTTCCAGAAAATTTCTCTCGCAATTTAATCTCCAGTATCTGCAAATTTCAAAGGAAAATATTCATAAATCCCCTCAAAAATAAAACGTTTTATAAACGGCAATCTGGCAACATTCGGTTGTTCATACGACGTTTCCGCATAGTATTCCAGTCAGCAATCGAAACTTATTTGACAAATGAAAAGGACGTCGCGTTCCGAAGGATCCGCGGCTCGGGGGGGGGGGGGATGGGGGGTCGTGTCGTCCCGCCCCCGCTTCACCCCAGTCCCCCGGGGGGTTTAAAAATTTAAGGCGATCAACTCGCGGGGCACGAATCGAAGTTGGCGCGAAATCGAAACCCGAGCGCTTTGTTGGTTTATAATTTAATCAGCGGGGAATTCCGCCCGGTTTGTTTTTTGCGCGCGGAAGTTCGCGACAGCGCGCCCACCCAGCCGTGCTCCCAGCCGCACCGTTGCCGAATCGTGCGGATTCTCAGTGAGGAAACCGTTTTCGCGGGGGTCGAAACGGCAACGTCGCGTTGATTTCATTTCCAAGTTTTCACCTTCGACCCGGTGGAAACTTGGACGCTCGTGATCTGTCACTGCCCGCCGAGAGATTCTTATCGCGGAGAAGGAAAAACTTTGTTTTTAATAAGACTCTCGCGCTCGCTCCGGCCGCGCTGAGGAGAAACGACGTATCAATCATCGGTTGTTGCCAAATTAAACGCAATTGAACGGATTATTTGAAGGAAGGCGTGGCCGCCAAATTTTCAGAAGTTGAGTTTTCGACGGAAGACTGTTCTAAGAGGATGGATGCATCGAGGCACTACTACAGAAAGTACGAATTTCAACATTCTAATACATGTTTCTAAATTAGAATTTCACGTAGGAATGGCACCGAAAGTGGAGATGTTGCAAGTGTGAGGAATTTACGATTTGACTATTGATTCTTATGTAAAAGTTCGCGAGAAACACGATGGTGCCACTGGTTTCCTCTGAAATCAACTCCCACACTAAAAAAAGCTCTCAAGTTTAAGCCAAAATGGAGGGGATATCCCACCCTACCCTGAGAGTCCACCTATACATCAAGACAAACTCTCCACGGTCCATGCAAAGATAGGGAGCAAATACACTAGCAGTGATGCCGTGTTTTCAGTTTTAGAGTTCCCAAATAAAGTGACAGCCTTGTCAATGTATTTGCTCCCTATCTTTGCATGGAGAGTTTGTCTTGATGTAGACGTGGACTCTCAGGATAGCGCGGGATATCCCCTCTATTTTGGCCTCAACTTGAGAGCTATTTTTGAGCTTGAGAATTGATTTCAGAAAAAACCAGTGGCACCATCGTGTTTCTCGCGAACTTTTACATAAGAATCAATAGTCAAATCGCAAATTCCTTACACATGCAACTTCTCCATTAACGAAGTCAACTCCTGACTAAGAAATTAGCGTTTTTATTTTACATTGGTAAAATCCATGGAGTGGGTCCCCCCCCCCCAGGCAGACGACGGGGAGGGCGTCAAGCCAAACGGTGGGTAGAGGACACCCGTGAAGAGATGGAAAGATGCCAGCTTCCGGAGGATCTCTACCATGACAGACTCCTATGGCGGGTAGGCGTCGCAGAGCGCCCTAGAGCGCCGTAAAAACGGCTTATACAAACATACATTTTACATTGGTTACGGCAATTTCGAATTCCCCGGTCACGCTCTATGCTCTATGCGAGTCAAATCAACACGACAACGATTTTGGCAAGCTTTTCAATCGAACATCGTTCCTTTCTCACCATTATTGTTCAAAGTGTAAGCAATTTGCTACAGCTGAGCCAAAGCGTAAAGATTGAGATCGCCCTATTATCGTATCGCGGAGACTGCCACACCATATCTTTCAGTGTGCGACTTGACTCACGTAGACCATTGCGTTGTCGTGAGCGGGAGATTTGAATTAACACGTCAAGAAATATTAAATATCTTAATTTCAATAGTTTTCGTTGCGCGAATCGTGTTCTACGTGAAATTTAGGGAAACAAACATGTATCAGAATGTTTAACTTGGTTCCTTGTCTCATGGTCCAGTGCTCTTTTGATATCTTCATTGAACATTTAAATATCTAATTCACCGAAAAAAGCATGAGTTCCTAGCTACCTTTTCAGCACGAGATGCTTTCTCATGATGAAAACCATGTGCACGAACGAACTATGATTCTTAATATTATTATCAATTACGAATACTAGTTGACTGCCATGTCTGTAATAGAATTCAATTTTTTTTTTATGAAGTACAATAATTATCAGAGCAATCCATTAGATCTGCATACTTCATAGAGAAACATTCATGAGTTTAGTAAAAAATGAACTTAATCAAGGTAAATTTGGCAGCATTCGAATGCTCGTGAGGTGGTTCTTCATAGCAGGGTTGACTCTAGCCTCGGTGAAATATGAGAGTTCGAAAATTCAGAACAGACCGTCTTTGAATCACGTCTTGCAGTTTCGCGCTTTCGCATAAACTGGGCTATTAAAAGAGGTTTAAGGTGAATCCTCAGTGAAGATTTCGAGGGAAAACTACTACGTCACGCTGCTAACTTCTCACTCGGAAATCAGCGATTATTTTTCAGATGTGTGCAATTTTTATACATAAAAGTTCTTTCTAGCGTCATTTCTCTAGAAATCGATGGTCAAAGTGTGGAACCACGTATCAACCATTACAAAGTTCTAAGATTTTCGCTCTTGTTTTGCTTTTCGAAGATAAACAACCTGATTTTATCGTTTGAATAGTTTGTTTTATTGTGACGACACTTGGATTACATTTTGCTACAATTGGAACTACATTTGGAACTTTGCTAATATTTTGAACTACAATTTCTAGCTCAGTTCAGAAACAATGTATGTACCATTGGTTTTCCAATACAAATTTGATTATGAATGAGCCAGTAATCGTAGTTTCTAATTAGAAAATAAAGACCAATTATGAATAAAAATGTATAAAAATTGACAAATCCATGTTCGTTCATAGCTGAATACATTTCTGACTAAAAAAAAACCAAAATGACACTTGATAGAGAGCTTCTATAGATGGAATTAGATTTTCAAAAGGAGGGTTTTTTTGGGAAAACGTTACAAAACAAAGAAAAAATCTTATTTAAATATTAAACATTGATTCTAGAAAAATGCATTTAACTTCGGGACACCCTATAGCAATGCTTGATATCTTTGTTATAAAAAGTTACTCTTATTTTCTTCATTCCGCGCCCTCCGCTTTCCATCTATTTTATTAGTGAGAAAGTTTTGAAATTCATTCTTAAAGATTTGAATCTAACTCATTTGTGTATTATTAGTTTCAATGGTGAAACGACCAGACTGAATACACGAAGATCCGTGCAACAGGTGTCAAGTTTTTCTTAATTCTATTTCCCTTCGGGCGCCAGACAGGGATTAAAATGCAGTGGCGAGGCGTGAATGATCGATTATCGATATTTCCCCATTTGAAGCTAAGGTAAAGAATCGATTATTAAGGTGCACCCTGTTTATCGATCCTTTACCGTGGGTTTAAATGGCAGATCAATCGATATATCGCAAAGCACGCCACGCCACTGCGAAAATGAGGTGGAATGAGCGAAGGAGAGAAAAAAGCTGGAGGATTTGTTGCACTCACCAGAACGAGGAGATCCAGGGCCTTGCTTTTGAGCTCGAAAGTCCCTCCTTGCACTGGAAGTTCTTTTAATTGCACCAGATCCCCCTGCGGAAAAAGAGAGATAAAACTGCGCTGAAATTATCCCTCTAGCAGCCGTAGCGTTTACCCTTTAATCAGAGCCTTTTCGGATCCAACTGGGTGTTTCGAAAGGATATTTTCGCATTTTCGGAGGTTGCGAAAATCTAGTGCATTATTTCCTCTTGGTTGATTTTTTGACTTCTTTTATGTGAGGGGCTCAGAGGACAAGGCGCGCAAGTGCTGTTTTTGCTATTTCGAGGATACGTGTTTGAAGTTTCGAAATTACATGAAGCTTTATGGCGGAAAAGTTCAAACTGACTTTTTAGTGCTTAAAAAGTAGAGTTTGGAAACGAATTTTTGACAGAATGTGCATTGAGACTAGTTTTACTTGAAATTATTGATATCTCATTTTTTTTCAAAAACTGCACTTATGCGCCTTATCCTCCAAGCCCCTCGTGTGAGGTTTAGGGTAACCTAGAATCAAAGCGGGTCCTCGCATTCCCGTCTTATGCGGAGAAGCGATCAACCAATCAAATATGGACCACCAATTCTCTGATTGGTCACGCGGTTTGAAGCTAAAGCGCGTGAAAACACGTCCATAAGCGAAAAATCGGGAGAATTTTATCCGATTTTAGAGCTGAATTTCTCGAGAGCCTACCGATATATTACCGAAATTTTAGAAAGCCAAAGATCGAGGCGCCAAAATGCTGATTAAATCCATAAAACTTTAAACAACTGACTAAAATTCAAGGAGCCGCAGACTAACAACGACGGCGTCGCCCATTTAAAAACATTTGATTTTGAACGATCTGGATTAACGGACTGTCCATTTTTGGCGAGTATCCACTTGAATTCAAAGTTACCCTAGTGAGGTTTAACCAAGGTGGTGAGCATGGTCAGTGATGCCAAAATATTTTTTTTATCACAAAATTATCGTTTGAACTCACTAAACAAAAAACTCCGGCATAGGCAGGATGTGCCACTCCAAGCAGTGAAAGCCGTACTTACAACTGCTATTATAGACATGCCGCCCGTGTTCAGAGGCCGAAAGTTCTGGGTGTGGCACCCGGAGCATTCGAAGCTACAGCTCTGGCACCCGGAACTTTCGACCTTAGATCTCGGAACGGACGATATGTCTAATATAGGCCGAAACTTTTTTTCAAAAAAGTCAATCATGATTGTGCTCAATGTTAAATTGTTAAGTTCGACAATACAGATGTTGGGTTAGATTGAGTCAGAGACACATATACACGGATACTATACAGATACTATACAGATAATATACAGATACTATAAAGATAATACACAGATACTACACGGATGACGAATAGACGACTGTTCAACATACATCACCTTCTATGTTATCGAAATCCGGGAATTCGCAATTCGTGAACAATGCCATAATTTTACCCAAAGCGTAGAAAAATGACGAGAAGTTTCACATTAAAAAATTTGGTATTATTCAACCCACAATTCTTTGTTTGGTAAATTTTTGGTGTAGCTCAGACGACTATGGGACATCGTAATTTGCAGCCGTGTATTCGTCGTTTTATTGAAGATCCATGTCTTGAAATATTTCAATATAAGTTTATGTTGAATTCGAATTGTTCATTTTTCCAATTGATTCTGTGAGATTTTCATTTGTTGGTAAATAAAGTATATACATTTTACAGAGCGAACGTATAAAAATTATGGAAATTACACCATGATTATTACGATCAAAAAAGTTATGGTAGTCTAAAATGATAATGACTATTTTTCGAAATAAATTAGAAAAGAATAACCGGGCGCGTAGTACGCCTGCAATGCTGCAAAGCAACTAAACCTACTTCCAAGGAGTCATATTGCATATACGGCTAATTGAAGGTGCTTGAATATCAAAATCTTCTTGCATAAATGACTAAGTTCTTATTACATACGTTCCTCAATCAGTCATTTTTCTTCGGGAGGACCTCTATAGATCACATTGTGATTAAGCAGGGAGGTTGAGATATTCAAAAGCTGTAATACAATAGTATAAACACGGCATTTCGCTATTATAGGAACCAAGATTTCCAACTTATCCATCGAATCACCTATCTGCGTATGGAAATTAACGACACACGTGCTGTTCCTAAAAATGAACCAAATACTGAAGCTCCTAATTACAAAATGTAGTCAATATTATCGTTCACTGGAAAAAACACATTGGATCTAGAGTCCAGACTCTTGAAAACATCGACAAGAAAAAAATACTCTTGATTCAATCGGATTTTTTCTTGAATCAAAACGAAATCCGCTTGAATTAAGAGGCTTGGATCTTGATTTAAGCTAGATTCTGATTGAATCAAGAGTACTTTTTCTTGTCGATGTTTTCAAGAGTCTGGAATCTAGATCCAATGTGTGTTTTTTTTTCCAGTGTTCAAGTCTTTTTTCTCCTGTTGCGAGTACTAAGTTGATAGTAACCCGCCAACTTACGGGTCGCCCTGTGCCACAATGAAATAATCTCGCCCTTGTCTGACTTGGGCGACGAATTCACCGCGCTCTGACCGTTTGTCCTCGCAAAGGCCCTCATTTTCTATTTCAAAGTTCTCAAATTGAATCGCTGATGGGGACCATTCTTCAGAGCTCTCGGTTTTTCGCGAGAGTCAAGCTTTGCAAATGAAGCTCGCCCAAGACAGACTCCTCGAACGAAACCCGTTCGTCCGCCACCCGTCTCCTTAAAAGAACGCATTCGTGCTAAAAGGAACTATGTCACGCGCAATCCCTATGCACTTAGTTCCTTTTAGCGTAAATACGTCCAAAAGAGAGCCATCCCGTCCGAATAAACACCATCAACTTTTCTTCCTCGTATTTTTCTTCTTCCTCAAGCGCCGAGACGAGTACCGCCTTGCTGAGGAGAAACGCCGTATGAGCCTTCAGGCGTTGCCAAATTTCCTTTAATAAAACATGAATTCCCTGGTGAACTTATGAATATTTTCCTTCCAATTTTCCAGATAATTTAGTTCGCATTTTCACCTAAAGTTCCCGAAAATTTCAAGGGAAATTATTCATAAATTTCCTGGAAAAGAAACATTTTATCGAAGGAAATTTGGCAACTCTCGAGTGTTCGTACGGCGTTCTACCTTAGCAAGGCAGGGTGCTTCCTCGCTGTTCCACTTCAATCTAACTTTTTTGCCGTGCTTATTAATTTCATTCTACTTTGTTGCTTTGAACTTCATTTCTACTCCATTATCGCGATTTTGCCCTTCAAATTATTTCACCCTATTTGCCTCTCTTGCTCTTCCCCGGGATCCCGAGATGTTTGACTTGAATTAATTTTGTTTGATTGCATAGTTGCAAATGAATTAAATCAACCCGGGTTTTCCCCCAAATTCAAAAATTTGCTTCAGCTCACTTTAGTTACCCCATGTTGGCTCGTACTGATCATTGATGGGGACGATTTGATGATTGATCAAATTACTGAAAAATCCTGAATTTTAAGAATTTTTTTTTTTTTTTTTAATAAAAAAAGTTCCTGCAAATATAATTATTCTGAAGCACATAAGGAGTATCATTTAAAAAAAATTGAACAAAGTATATGTTCTCAGTTCACTTGGAAAGCACCAACCCAATGAAACATTGCAAATCTGCCTTCACTCCAATTTTTTGTTCATGCTTGTTATTTATAATTACGTTCTTTCGTTGCGAATGGACCACTAGACAAGGTACGAATTTAAGCATTCTGCTTCATGATTCTTAGCCAGAATTTAACGGAAAGACGATTCTTGCATTTAAAATTACTGAAATCAACGCCTAAATAAGATAATGAAGTTTTTATTTTGCATTGGTTACGGAAAATTTGAATTGCCAAAATCACGCCTAACAACGGTTTTGGAAGGCTTCTCAATCGAGCATCGTTCCTTTCCCATCCTTTATTGTTCATACTGTAAGCAATTTGCTATAGCTGAGTCAAATTCAAGATAGAGGTCGCCATATTTTTGTGTCGCAGAGACTGCCACGATAACGTTTAGTGTGCGATTTGACTCACGTAGATCATTGCGTTTTCATGAGCGGGAGGTTTGAATCCACATGTTAATTTCAGTCATTTTCGTTGCGCGAATCCTGTTCTGTATGACATTTTGGGAAAGATTTATGTATCAGAATGCTTAACCTCGTAGCTTGTTTGGCGGTCCATTTGTTGGTTTTCAATGGAAATTTGGCAACGCTCTCTTACCAGTCGACCTGACAAGTTGACCAGCAGGTGAAATATGAACTCGCGGTCCTGAGTATGAAACAAATCTCAACACAGAGATGTCAGTTTTGCTTCGTTCGTCTGAACATTAACGTGAAGGAGAAATTCAAGTCTGTTGTAAATTTAACTGTGCACGCGGAGAGTCATGATTAACATTTCATGAAGCTATAGTGCGGTGAAGATAGTCGGCAAATGCGAGTTTTTTTGTGCAATGTAAGGTTCTTATTTCGCAAAAAAGGGCACTAAGGGAGATACAAGGATGAGAGGAGAAATAGGAAAGATGAAATGGACAGAATAAGAGGATAATATTTGGGTCGCAAAGTGGATCGAGTCAATAGGAAAGGTCGGACAAAATTTGGAAACTTTCAAAGTTTATAACTCCGTTTAAACCAAATTTGGAGGTTTTATAAAAGTAGTTCCAATGGTTTCCTCGTGAAATTTTCTTCTGGAGGCACCCCTTAAAATTTAAAATATGACAAAATAAACATCAAAATTTATAGTTTTAGTTAAAAATTTCATGCCCGACCTCTCTAATTGATTCGATCCACTGTGTGTCAACGACGTAGGGTATAAGATCTGAGTGGTTCATATACGGTTGAACGCTGTGGTTCTAAAATCGTAGCTGCTATGACGTAAGAACGTATCTCAATTTTCACGTGAGCCGTATTTTTCGTATGATTCTACGCTTTCCGTGGTTCATGTAGACATAGAAATACGCCCTCACGTCAGAGGAGCGACAGAGCGAAATGACGTATCATGCATGCGGTATTTGACAGAACTCGGACACAGCATGAATTTGACTAAATAATGACAATGACCTGAAATTTAGCACATTTCGACGGTGTCAGTTGGCAATCTCATATCTCGTTTACGGTGTCTGAAAATCTCAGCCTCTGTGTTATTTTTTTTTAAAAGAACAAATTGACATTATTCCTTGCAGTTTTTGCAGAATTTTCTTCGCATAGAGAGGAAAAATCACGACAGTTTTGAAGAATTGCCGTTCGGTAGTTTTCCGTTTAAAAAATAAAGTATGATAGGATGTCTGCGACGTCGCAAACCAAGTTATGTGATTGCCGACTTACATCGCCGATTTGCGATTGCCGCAGTGGCGTATGTAGCCCAAGAGCGGTGGCGTGGCGTGCTTTGCGATCTATCGATATTTCCCCATTCGAAGCTGTGGTAAATAATCGATTATTAAGGCGTTCGCTGCGAACACTCTGTTTATCGATACTTTTCCATACGTTTAAATGACCGATCAATCGATATATCGCAAAGCACGCCACGCCACTGCCCAAGAGAGTAGTCCGGGGCGTCTGGAGCCTCCCCTCTATAATTGAAACAATTTCCTCTGAAAAAAAAAGTTATTTCTCTTGATTTCCAGGAATGTTTTACCACGGAACCACTCGTGAGAATCTTTCACCGTTAAAGTCCCTCCCTCCCGAATGCAATTTTTTTGGCAACGCCAATGCTGAAGCATGCCAATTGAAGACCGACATATGTCACTGCCGTGCTAAGGAAAAACGCCGCATGAGCCTGCAGGCGTCGCCTAATTCCCCTCAATAAAATGCAAATTCGATGGAAAACTTGTGAATAATTTTCTCCAACTTTTTCACAGAATTTCATTCGCAAATTAATCTAAAGTATCTGAAAATTTCAGGGTAAAATATTCATAATCCTCTTCGGAAATTAATTTTAGTCGGAGGAAATTCAGGAACTCTCAAATGTTCATACATCGTTTTTCTTAGTTAAGCACAGCGTTTCAGGTCATTTCATGATTTTTATTTATTGACAGTTAAAAGTGATAAAAAGCGTTTTAGTCTTTCAGTTATGGACCATCCCTGAATTGCGTAACGCACTTTTTCGGCATTTCTGACCCTCCCTCTCCTTCTAACGCTTTTGTGACGTAGGTCCCTATCCTTTAACACGTAAAAACAAAATGGCGTAACGCTCTCCTCGACCCCCCTCCCCCTTTAGAGCTCCGTAATTGGACGTATTTCTGCCAAAGAGAACTATGTGCATTAAGACATGAGCCCTGAGACCCATAACAATATATGCATAACAGGGCTTACGCAACAATGCACATAGTTCTGTTTGATAGAAATACGTCCAATTGGAATGCATTTTGCAAAAAGGAACCAGAAGAATTGTGCAATTGTGAAAGAATTGTGAAAGATTGTGCATTGCCACTCTTGCAATAAAAATACTGAAAACATGATAATATATGAAATTTTCATGGTAATTTTTGTCTTATATTTACAGTTTTCAGCGAGTAAAATATAAACTGTTAATGGATTATCAGGTTTTTCTTCCAAGACAAATGAAGTCGCACAATTTTAGCAACATTGCAATGATCCTGGTTCCTTTTTGCAAAATGTAATCCATAGAGACAACTCCTTAGGAGGCCAATATAAGTTGAAGTGAGTAACATCTACTATGTTTCTCCCATGCAAAACCTTTTACGTCCCGATAACCCCCATGGTCATGCAACTAACAACTGTTGCTGATGAATCTTGAGACTTGACTTACGTTGTATCTGGCTTTGGAGTCTACGATGAAAGGTCGGGATAGGCTGACAGAGCTGGTGCTGCTTTTTCGTTGCTGCGTCTGCTGCGATTTCAGCGATAGCACGGAGCCTTTCAGCAGATCCGGCTTCTCAGCGATCGAAGCGCTCCCTGTCCCCAACTCCTGTAACTAATCGCATATTCCACACTTTAGAGAAGATAATTCGATACTCACATGCTGGAGCAAATACTTTTGACATGTGGTCGTGTGCGGGAACTAAAACTCGAAGCACAATAGTTAGTTATTTTGTTTTAAGACTTCGATTTTGCGTCGCGTTCCCTGACGAGACAACGCAACTACATTCGAAAGGCTAGGCGGACAAGGCTAATAAGAGCAGCTTTTGCTATTTCCAGAAATACGTGTTTAAAGTTCGGAATTACATGGAGCCTCATAGGAGGAAGGAAGTTCAAAATCATTTCTTTATGCTTAAAAACTGGAATTAGGGTGCGTTTTTTGAAGGAACATATATTGCGACTAGTTTTAGTTGAAATCATTGATATTTCAATTTTTTCAAAATCTGCGCCCATGTTGTTCACGGTGTTTTTTCGTAGTTCTCTTTAGATATTAATTGCACTTTAGATATATACAAGGAAAGCTCCGTTATCTTAAAAGATGCCTGTCATTTTTAGTATGTTGGAGCGCAATCAATTTCGTATGAAACAGTGCAACACAATTGTTGTGTCGTTGCTGCTTGAGACGCCGTGGCACGCTGCTGCGTGGCGCGGCGGGCGACCGTTCAGCGCGCATCGCGCACTGGTGCCTACAAACCTAGGGGGATACTTCACGCATTGCGCACTGCGTGAAGTATCCCCTTAGGTTTGTAGGGGCCAGTGAGCCTTCCGCGCTAGCAGCACGCCGCGCCGCTGTGCTGTGTGTTTAGCTCTGATGTTTAAATTCGCGAGGTCAGCATTTTCCAAGTCATGATTTTGAAATCTTTGCTCACTCTGCATGGATTATTCTTATTTGAATTGATAAAAAAAAAATGTATTAAAGGAAAATATAACGAGTGTTTAGTAATTATTGAAGTGGTGCCGTGTCAAATTTCATGATTCTCAAAGCATTTTCATTATTAGTTTCTAATTTTGTGCTCTTATAGTGCTGCAGCGTGGTTTGCGCGCAACCACAAGCTCAAAATTGGACGCATTTGACTCTAAAAGATTGATGTACAATTGGGTTAAAACCAAAGAATGCGTGTTTCTTGGGGTTTTTCCTCTTTTATTAATGTTTGTATAGTTTCTTTCAACACAACTACGGCTCATTGAGATTAATATCGAAGCCATCGCTTGGGAAAGGTTTTACAAATATTTGCCGCGTTTTAAAGATGAAAATGTTTCAAAAATTAAGTAACCACTTCGTTTAAAAAAAGAGAAAAAAAGGTAAAAGAGGCATATATTTTATCA
Organism: Bemisia tabaci; assembly: GCF_001854935.1. NCBI lineage: Eukaryota > Metazoa > Arthropoda > Insecta > Hemiptera > Aleyrodidae > Bemisia > Bemisia tabaci. The sequence continues at coordinate 2,596,728 of NW_017547239.1, forward strand.
AAAATGTTAAGTATTGAAATAAAACTGAATATTCGACAATGAAAATTTGAAAAGATGAATCAAAAGAAGAATATAAAATTTATTTTGAAAAATGAGTTACCATAACAACTCCTCCCTCTCTCTCAGTTTTCTCATTTCGATACTGTCAAACTAGTCTTACATATGGACTTATAAGTCACTGTTGCTTCTTTTACGTGTCGACGTAAATTACTGACAAAATAGGTTTGCGGACAAAAAAATCGTTGACGGAATGTCCCAAAACCTGCAATTCAGTGATACGTTCAATCTTAGTTAATCATAGGCCCTGCATTTCATAAAAACGTTGAAGACTTGCAGAGTTAAGTAAAGCATTGTGAAGTATTACCAATAATTCCTCTAATTCATTAAAAATCTATGCTATAATAAGGCATGTAGAAGAAAGTTCTGAATTCATTGATGGAAATGACGTTTTGGGATGTCGGCCGGAGCAAAGCTTTTGAAGTATCCAAACTAAATTTTTGATGCACTGAGAAGCTATACGTACTTCGACCCCTGCAAGCCATTTTTAGGAACATTTTTGTAGCATTTTTCTTTTGCTCCAGAGCTTTGTGGTGTTGGCGCTTCTCCAGTCTTGGTTAAAGACTTGGGTAAAGACTGAACTTCCCAGCAAGAATGATAATTTGTAGTGTGGTATATTGTATTTTGCATTTAATCTTAATATATGTTTTAGTTTATGTTGACAATTTTTTCGAGAATCCCCCATAAAAATATCATAAAATACAACTCTCTATTGGTAACCATATTAGTTGAAGAGCTAAGATGTTCTCCAACGTGTATTTATGTTATGCGGTTGTTTTTAATTCGCCTTCAGCTGCGTCCGTAGCAATTGATGTTACAAATATGTTGTGCGTTCTGATCTCAGCTTATTACATACTTGACTTTCTGAAGGCGTTTTATGTGCGTGAAAGTGGAGCACCCTGTTGGAGAACAACAGAAGTAAGATTGAATGAATCGCTCATCTGTACTTCGATCATTCTTGGAAAGATTGCGCTACTTGCGCACATAAAACGCCTTCAGAGAGTCGAGTATGTAATGATCTGAAATCAGCACGCACAACATATTCGTAACAACAATTGCTGCAGACGCAGTAGAAGGCAAATTGCTCAATTAAAAAAAAGAGTATGATAGATAGTCTGCATGTAACGAGAGGATATTTATTCGATCGACATGAATCGAACGAAAAATAAGAACTTGAACCGATCAATGGACAAATAAATAATAAAGCGGATCAAAATCAGTAGAAAACTTGTATTTACTATGAAAATTTCAAATTGCGATATCTCGAAGTTAGGATCAGCCAAGGTTTGATTTTTCGCGATTTGAAGTCCACGCGCACCACAGACTCACCCCCTGCAAAACGTTTTGGGAACATTTTTGTCGCATTTTTTTTTTTTTTTTTTTTTTTTTTTTTTTTGGGAGGGGGGGGGATTGAAGACCAGAGTGTGTGGGAATCGACGTTTTATAAAGCTGGATCAAAAAATTGAAGGATGTCTTTCTCATTAATGTATTTGTCTACATCGATATCTATCAATTGCAATATTCACCTCGCCGGTAAAATTGCCGAACCTACCTATTCGTCAGCATGAAAATAACATAGTGCAACAGAAAAGTAGATTTCGGACCTGGAATCCGCTATGCGCATTTCAAAAGCACCGACTCTGTTTTATCCTGACCTAAGAACGTTTAGCAATTTCCCTGTGAGCCATGTTTTACGTATAAACCCATGCTTGCCGCGGCTCATGTAGAATTTGAGATACGTCCTCGCGTCAGTAAAGCGACAAAGTGAGGGCCCGGAGGCCGCTCCTCTGATGCGTGAGCACGCGCGAGTTGAAAAAACGGACGACAAAACGAGAGGAAGATACAAATTAAATATGAAAAATACAAGAGGGTGTAAACAGGGAGCGGTTTATTGTGCCCGTAGCGCGGTTTCCCGCGCGGCGAGTCATAAAAAACAAATTGAAACGGACCTGGCTAAGCTTATTAATTCAAATCGCCGGTCCGCGAATAATCGCATCGCGCTGTTGCCGAAGCGGATTCGGGTTCATTTTTCGAAGGCTCGATGACTCAGGAGGGGTAGAAAACTATTAAAAAAAACTTGTGTGGGAAGGGGAAGGGGTGCTTGTCTCCGCTCCTGTCGCAACGTGCGGAAATGAGTTTTTAAAAAGTAGAAATTCGTTAACGATAAATTACAAGAAAATGTAATGGAGTCGATATCATGGAATTGAAAACATCGGTTATACAAACTGAAAAACAGTTTGTTTCATATTTGTTGTCCATACATGCATGGATAATTACTTGAGTGAGATAGTCTTAAAAATACGCAAAGAAATTTTTTAGAATATAAAAATAAGCAAGACGTATAATCTCGGAAAATATACACAACTTTTCTTGTATAAATACAACAATTTTTTTTCAACTAAAATTTTGTCATAAAATTTGTCATACCAGTTATGTAAATAATCTGGATTTTTGTAGTTTTACTCAACTCTTCATTAATTCAGTAAAGACATTAATACCCTAACTTTCTAAATTTCTCTACAAAAATTAGTAGCTAACCAAGATTTTTCTTGTAAATAATTTTTTTTCTGTACATATACATGCATTTTCTTGTAAACATACAGATGAAAAAACCGTGATATACAAGAATTTCCTTGAGGTGGTAAATTTTGCCCGACTCCTTCACAGATAAAGTTCCGAATGGCTGAACGACGCACAGTGGATCGAGTCAATCAGAGAGGTCGGACATGAAATTGTTCATAAAACTGAGAATTTTGAAGTTGATTTTGTCACATTTCAAATTTTAAGGGATGCTTTAAGAAGAAAATTCCACATGGGAAACCAATGGAACCACTTTTAAAACCTCAAAATTTTGTTGGAATCGAGTTATCAGCTTTTAAAGTTTCCAAATTTTGTCCGACCTCTCCTATTGACTCAATCCACTGTCCGCCGTCCAGTTTTTTTTTCGGCGATATGTCCATGAAAACCTCTGACGAATGTTATCAACAATGTGACTATCCCCTAAAAAAAGTCGTTTCCACTTTACTGAATGCGGTCTCTTTAAAGTCACAAGTTTACTGGGCGAGGGAGCAGAATGACTATGACCCAATATACCGAGCGGCCGGAATCAAAACACTCCCGAATCATAAAAATTCAATGAGACCGACGCCTCGAAGAAGACCGGAAGGGCGTAAGGTAAGAAAATATAGGACGCCGAAGAATAAAAAAAAGGAGAGTGGAGGAGATTCAAAAGTCTTTTATCGCGGTGTTTCCCGGGCGAGACAAAAATCAAATAAGTATAAGTGTCATAAAATCCCGAAGAACTGGGCGGAAAATAAGTTTTTATGGGGCGAAATGGCCTCGTAAAAATTCCTATAGACGTAATGATACATAATGGAGTTTCTCACGGGCCCGAGCGGGAAGACAAGGGAGGATTTGAATTATTGATTCGGAGCGAGGGAGAGACGCGGCTCTGATGAGCTGCCCTTGTCAATTTACCGTGAATGCTAAGAGGAGGTCTCTGACAAATTGGCGTTTTGCTCCGGGAGTGAATTTTTAAGCTTATTACCCTCATTTGCTTCCTTCCGCATCCGGCGGGATTGTTATAATTCACAGGAAGCACCAATTCTCGCAAGCAGGGCGGTAACATTGAGGTTCGTCCGTTTAAATATATCGATGGCTGAGGTCGGAAATACGTACCTCCGATTGCAGCGTTGCAAGTCCGTCTCCTGACATGGGTTCTGCCAGCGCTGAAGGTTGTCATGTTTTAACTTTGTTTCATTAGACTTGGGTTTTTTAAAACTTTATACTGGGGACTTGTAGTCATTTAAATCGTCATTCCTGTGACGTAAGGGTGTATGTTAATTTCCGCATGAGCCCCAGAATGCATGGATTTATATGTAAAACAAGGCTCACGTTGAAACTATTATACGCCCTTACGTCAGCGAGGCGACAAAATGTGCATTAGCTTAGGACTCCTAATACATGTCCCTGTGTGGGAAAATGAGAATAGGCAGAAGAAAGAGAGGATGAGGATAAGGAAGAAAAAAGGGGAATAAAAGAAAGGAGAAGAGCAATGCGGAGAGGAAGAAGGAGAAGACAAAAGAAGAAGATTGAAAGCAAGGAAGAAAGAAACTAGACAAGGTGAAAGAAAAACGAAGAAAAATACATTTTTCTCCAATGGGCCTGTTGCAAACTTTTGCTAGAGCAAAACTAAGAGTTGTTTCTTACAGATAATGCCCTAAAAATCACGATGAGCGCATCGGCAAAGTCTGAAATTAGTAGTGTATATATGAGGATATTGCGACAAATTTGACCTTTAAGTCGGGAGCTACGTGACCCCGGTGTGAGATCACTGGTTGCGGGTTGCCTACCTATCGTTTCGGGACTTGACCTTTAAGACGGGACCTATGTCACGTGACCCGGGTGTGACGTCACTAGCGACTGTTGCGGGTTGCCTACCTATCGTTACCAGTGTTGTAAAATTGTGCAGAAAAATGTTGATTATTTTAGGATGATTTTGCAACCATGATGTGTCGTCACTAGCGACTGTTGCCTACCTATCGTTACCAGTGTTGNCAAAATGTTCACCTGTGCAGTGGTATCGTTTTTGAAGCGGGAAGCTCAAAATAACGCAATTTTCTTACGCAGATTGTGAATTTATGAGTGCATTTCAGACTTTGCCGATGCACTCATCGTGATGTTTGAGGCATTATCTATAAGAAACAACTCTTCATTCTGCTCTAGCAAAAGTTTGCAACAGACCCATTTTTTCCATTTTTCTTCTTCTCTCTTGGCTTCATTCCCCTCCTACTCTTCCTCCTCTTTTGTTATGTTTTGTTCTTCCTCATTATCTTTTCCTTCTTCTTCCTCAATGTATTTTTCTTCCTTTTTTGCTTGTCCTTCCTCTTTTCTCTCCACCTTCCTCTTCTTTTTTTCCTTCTCCTACTCTTTCTTCTCTTCCTTCTTCTTCTTCTAAAACCCGATTCTGTTGTTGGTAGGGATCTAAAAGGCAAATTTTTCGGGAATTTTTCAAGAATTCACAGCTAAAATTTACTAGGTATCCAGCGGAAACTTTGATCGAAAATTATACACCCATGCAGACGTACACAAGTATCACACACATTTTGTAGAGTTACCATGTGAGCTTCTGAAAACTTCCCCGATAATGCACGAAAAATTTCCCGATAATTCCCGGTAGATTTCCTGATATTTTCCAACATTCCATCGACTTGTTCCTGATTATTCTCATGAAGTTTCACGTTCTCATTCCTGCACTTGACTATCCCAGGAATCTCTGATCCCTTAATCTGCCGTGCTAAAAAAAAGCCGTGTGAACATTCGAGAGTTGCCAAATTTCCTTCGATAAAATGTTTCTTTTCCGAGAAAGTTATGAATATTTTTCCTTGAAATTTTCGGGGACTTACGGTGAATTTGCGAAGAAAATTTTCTTAACAATTGGAGGGAAAATACCAGGAAATTCGTGTCTTATCAGAGGAAGGTTAGCAACGCCTGAAGGTTCATACGACGTTTCTCCTTTAAATGACATAATAATCGATACATCGCAATTCACGCCACGCCACTGGCAGAATCCTTGTTCCGCTCCGTCGTCCCTTCAGCACTCCATAAAAGAATATCTCAAGCTTTTCGCTATTCGCGCACGGTTCCGCCGCACAGTGGGACGAATCAATTAGAGAGGCTGGACATACAATTTTTTACTAAACTGCAAATTTGTATGTTAATTTCGTCACATTTTAAAAATTAAAGAGTGCTTTTAAAGAAAATTTCACGAGGAAACCAATGGGACCGTTTTTAGAACATCAAAAGTTTTGTATAAGCGGAGTTATGAGCGTTTAAAGTTTCCATAATTTGTCCATATTTTTTCTCCTATTGACTCGATCCATTGTGCGCCGATGAAAAATATAGTCTACGCGTGAGCTCGGTGTACCTGCGGAAATCAGTTCACGGCTGATATTCCGCCGCCCTTAAGAAGAACGCCGTATGAACCCCCAGACGTTGCCAAACTTCCTTCGACAAATCACGAATTTTCGGAAATATTTATGAACCTGATTATTTTTTCGCCCGATTTTTCAGAGTAACCGTTCGCAATTTTATCCAATGAGTCTGAAAATTTGAGGGAAAAATATTCCCAACTTTTATTAAAAATTAATATAATCCTAGGATAAATTAGGCAACGTCCGAATGCTCTTAAGGCGTTTTTCCTTATTTAGGCGTCGACGTTGAGTCACGCGCGGCTCCTCGATTCCACCGAGCGGCAATTCCAGTTGATTAGTCACTATATCGTCGTTTTCCTGACAAAAAGACGCAATTACACATCCCGATGAGCCCGACCGTCCATATGATTTTATGCTTTCCCGGGCTCATCTCTGAGTGTTCTTCCGCTCTTTTATCGGCCAAGCGACAATATTATCTCACGAGGATTATTCGCACGCCGTAACGGATGCACATCCTAGCTAATTGCCAGTCGCTCCGTAAAGAGTCATACGTGAGGCGACTCTCAACTGAACGTTAAACGAGTTACTCAATGCTCGCCTCTTGGAAAGAGGTGCGAGTTAAGCTGGAAGGAACCAATTGGCGAAGCAGCGGGCTGATTATTGAAATCGATGGACGACGCGATAGATAAAAAAGTCGAAAAGAAAATGGAGCGACCCTATTGGTGGAATTCGGCGATTGGTGGCGACGGACAAAGAATGAAGGAATTGATAGACTGACTTACGGTAACCCACGAGAGACCCTATGATTAGTCCATCGTTTTCCCTTTTAGTCTATAACAACCACAAGTGAAATCAGTACAGGTTTCACTAATACTGCCGCACTAAGGTAAAACGCCGTATGAACCTTCGTCAGTTGCCAAATTTCCTATGATCAAATACGAATTTTCAGGAAAAATTATGAATATTTTTCGTTAAATTTTTCAGAGGATTTTCATCTATATATCATCTAAATTTAAAGAGGAAATATTGATAAATCTTCTAAAAAATAAGCATTTTATTGGAGGAAATTTGCAGGCAACTCTCGAATGTTCATTCGGCATTTTTCCTTAGCACGGCAAAATAGGATCGCTCCGTTTTTCTTGTGTCTTATATGTCTACAGCCTTGTCTATTAGTTTTAAGAATCAACCCACTACATTTAATAAAAATTAGATAATAAAAATAATTGACAAATTTAAGAATTTTTCAGCCTGATACTTACGCCATTCGCATCTTGTACAATTGGGAAGACAAAGTCTGCGGGGGTGAGCAAAATCTTCACGGGACCTTTGGCAGTTTTAGATCTTAAATATTGTCTCCTGAAACAAAGAAATATAGAAATAATTACAATATTTGCACACACAAAAATAAATTTCTCCTAAAAAATTATAAAAGGAGCAGAAATTTTGAAAAAAAAAACTGACACACGTGATTTTTTTATTTCATAGTATATAAGGTACTTCTACACTGTAGAAAATTAGGGGAACTTCAGTTTTCGAAAATCGAGTGCCTCTTCCTTTAAAACGTTTCTCTATATGTGAAAATATACACCACAAAACATGGAAAATTTGTGAGAAAATGCAGAGGTAAAGGAACAAACACGGGAGCCAAACTACAGGTACCGTCGGTTATTTTGGCTGAGCCACTATTCGCACATATCTAAGTCGTGAAATTGCCTACATGAACATTTGAAGGCAATTTTCCAGTCTAGATTACTTGCCTCTTAATTTTGCACTTTGCAACAAATGTAACGTTCATGTCGACGCAATTTCCCAGAAATTTCACATTAAAATGTCGATCAAGACCCTTAAAAAAAAATTAAACGAGCGAATCGAAAAACTTCGACCGAGAAATGTGGTGTTGTGGTTTTACCGTAAATATTCTAAAGTTTTAGATACAAAAACACCCATAGGATAGAAATTTCGTGGTGGGGGGCGCCATAAGTCAAATTGTGATAAAAGTGTTCAAAATATGTTTCCGTTACTCACCTGCGGTAATCTTTTTGGGCGAAATTGATGATGATCTTTTGCGGTGAGATTACCGCGAGTGAGTTATGTAAAATTGTTTTTAAAATTTTTTATCACACCAATAGGACTCATGCTCCGAGTAGAGAGCTACTAAAGACCTCCAGTTTTTATTTTGTCACTTTTCAGACGTAAGGGCGTGTCTCGATTTTTACACGAGCCCCAGAGAGCATGGATTTATACGCGAAACAGGACGTAGGCGAAAATCTAGATACGCCCTCACGTATGAAAAGCGACGATTTAATTAAACGTTTTCAACTCTGTCATTCTGATTTCAAGGGTTGCCCCCTTCCCAAACCCAACTTCACGAACACGCGTGGGCCTGAAAATTCGTAACTTCAAAATCGGCGGACCAGAGAGAGCAAGATCCCTCCGAAAATTCAAGTTCTCAGCCTCGGTACATCGCGGAGAAGACAATCTCCTCAAGCAAAAACCACGCATGTGCATCGAGCGTCTATCACGCCAAACGCGGTTCTCACTAAAGACCCCTTAATTTGTAACCTTTATTTATTCTCCTTGCGAAGTGATGCGGACAACGGGGAAGGAAGAGTCGCTTTTTTCGCCGTTATGTCTTAAAAGTTACGAGCCAACTTCCCAAGGCTCCTCAAAACAATCGTAAACATCTCCCGATGTGTGCTTTAAAACTTAGTCCGATATGAAAAGCCTTGTATGATTTCCTTTCATTTTGTCAGCGTCCTCTCCTCACTCCGCCTCCGATTTCTTCCCAACCTAACGGTGTATCTCAACTTCAAAGTGAGCCCTATTTTACATATAGATCTATGCTTTCTGAGGCTCACGTGGGATCAAGATACGTCCTTACGTCACTGGATCCGCGTTTTTTTCTCGTTCCACGGTTCTACATTGTCAATAATAAAGTACATCTGACGTAAGCACTTCAAAGCCTCATTTCGCTCGATTTATTTATCTCTCTTTCGTTAACTTTCCAATCTCCCTCGTCTGCTTCTGGAACGGGGAAAGTTTTGAACGCGTCGGCTCCGGACTGGAAAAGAGCCGTAGACCGATATTCTTTCCTGAAATTGGACCTAATTGATGCGCCTTTATCTGTGCAAAATGTGACTGTCCATGGAGAAGAGATCGTCGTGCACGAATACACAATTTCTAAGCGTTTTTATCGAGTTTTCTCAAACAACTGGATTGTATTTTGTGACACAACTACTTTTTCTGGCTAATATTAGGGGCTTCAGGACATTCCGTCGACGATGTTTTGTCCGGGCACCTGTTTAGTCCAGTAATTTACGTCCACGCGTAAAATAAGAAACAGTGACTTGGTCCGAAGAATATATTTCAGTCCGTATGTAAATTTTTTTTGACAATATCCAATGAGAAGATTGAGAGAGAAGAAGGTGTTGTTATATGGTAACTCATTTTTTAAATGAAATGTTACTTTCTTCTTTTGATTGATCTTTCAAATTTTCATTGGAGAATATTTGGTTTTATTTCTATCTATAAAATTGTCAGTTTAAAATATACCGTATATATACACCTTTTTTTAAATGATAACATTACTTCATTTTAAAAACGTTATATTTTTAAAACGTGGCAAATATTTGTAAAACATTTTCCAAGCGATGGCATCGATATTAATCTCAATGAGCCGTACTTGTGTTGAAAGGAACTATACAAAAACGGCGCTCCGCTTCGCTCCGCGCCGGTTTTTGGGGGGGCTTCGCCCCCCCGAACCCCCCCAGGACGCGCGCTTTTAGTTTGGGTGTCCGGCATCAGTTGTTCTGTCTTTTAAGTGACCCGCGCGTCCACCGCGGGAAGAGTGTATTTTCCGAAGGGAGGGGCGGGGGCGGGGAGTTATTAATCTTTGGGGTTGGATTTACGTTTACACTGTTGGAGGCATTGATTATTCGAACAAGGACTTCATGTCGCCAGATGGCAAGAACAATCCTCATGTAATGTCTGATATGAAAAAATGTCAACAAACGCTGTGGCAAGCTTGAATGACGATGGATGAATCTCCATAACCCACTGTGCGACAACATTGCCGTCTTGTCCACCAATTATCAATGTGTAACCCACTGTGCGACAACATTGCCGTCTTGTCCACCAACTTTCAGTTCGTGACCCAATGTGCGACAACATTGCCGTCTTGTCCACCAATTTTCAGGCCGTAACCCACTGTGCGGCTTCCCTCCTCTTTTGCCCCCCCCCCCCCCGCCTAAAACTTTCAAAGCTCGCCATTTTTAAACGGCTCAACCGATTTCGCTCAAATTCAATACCAGCCTAGAACTAAGTAAGATCTTCCTTCTGTAAAAATTTCGGGGGGAAAGCTTTTAATTTGCGCGAGTTATCGCGCCCACAAAATTGAACCTCCCCCCACTTCTCGCCCCCACCATTCGAAATGTAATACTTTGATCTCCGTTTTTTTTTTCGCAGAATGGTAGTCCTGTTCCTCTACTTTACATCGCAAAAAGTTTCACCCGGAAATTTTTTAAAATGAGGGAAATATAACCAAGCAAAAATCGGAAAAACCACGATGAGTCGGAAATACATACATAAATAAGCAGATATATATATATAAATATATAAACATGAATTCAAACGGCATGCATATTCGTAATCTACGACCCATGATCGATGCTCATTACATGGTCTTTGGTCCAGGTCTGACATCAGGGGAGAACGCAATAGTGTATTTCCTTCGGAAAATACACTAAAAATGAAAAAGAGAGAGAAAAAACCAAGGAGGACGCAATATTTGGTTTTAACCCATTCGTACATCGATCTTTTACAGTCAAACACGTCCAATTTTGAGCGTTTGGTTGCGAATACACCACGCTGCAGCACGTTAAAAGCACAAAATTTAAAAGAAAAATTAAAAAGCTTTGGAAATCATTAAATTAGAGATGGAACCACCTTAATAATTTCAAAACACACGTCATATTTTCCTTTAATACATATTTTTTTTTCCATCAATTTAAAAGAGACTAATCCGCGCAGAGCGTGCAAACATTGCAAAATCATGAGTCGAAAGACGCTAACTCCGCGAGTTTAACCATTTGAGCCTGGAGTGCCTTCAATTTCGTATAATACAGTGCAACACCATTGTTGTGAAATAGTTGCTTGAGGCGCCGCCGTGGCACGCTGCGCTGTGGCGCGGCGGACGGCCGGCCCGGCCAGCGCACTGGCGCCTACAAGCCTAACGGGATACTTCACGCGTTGCGCAATGCGTGAAGTATCCCTGTTAGGTTTGTAGGCGCCTATGCGTGTGTCACGCTGGTCGCCCGCTGCGCCGCCAAGTGCTACAGCGTTTCAAGCAACTATTTCGCGACATAGGTGTACGTACTGTACGTGCTAAGAAAATACAAAATATTGAGTGGAGTTACGGCGTTTTTGCTGTGGACGGCACTACGGAGGTTTGTCCTCGTACACAGTCAAAAACTAAGATAATAGGACAAAATGTCCAAAGATAAATGTCGAAAGTACAAAAATGTCCAAAATAAAAAAAGTCAATTTCTAAAATAAGTCCAAATATAATATATATATATAGCGGTATTATGGCTGAGAACAAAAATGCCCTCTGAGGAAGTATGTAGAATTTCTACCAACAAGTAGATGGTAATATTAATTGGCCTGCATTTTGCTATTTGGAACTATAAATTCTGGCTCTTCTGGAAAAACACCTATGTGCATAGGGAAACTAACGGCACATACGCTGTTTTTAAACCGGGCCAGAATTTATAGTTCCGAATTGCAAAATGCAGTCCAATTATGACTCACGATAACCGGACATTAGGGCAGTTTTATTAATTTTGGCGATGGACCGCTACTGGACATTCCAGGTACTCGAACATTTTTTACTCATGGATTTTTCTTATATTGGTCATTTTTTTACTCGAGACATTCACTTTTGGACATTTTGACCTATCACCGAGACTGAGCGTGGGGGAGGAGGATAAATGACAAATATCCATAAAATATGCACTATTATAATTGTTTACCCTTAATTTCTCGTTGCCTATAATCGCGACGGGGTGTTTTCATCCCATTAAAGTTCCGTGGTTCCTCTTCGAGGACGGGGAGCGAAAACAGTCCGCCTTCCGCGAAACTTTAAGTTTCGTCCCGTTCTTTCTCTACTCAACCTGTCCAATTTCCAAGATAAACACTCGTTTGAGCTGAGCAGTTCGGTAGGCAGTCGAGAAAGTGGCACGGCTGAATTAAAAACAAGATTAAACTCTAACCACGGGTACTTTCCAGCCGGATTAGATTCCCAGCGCAAAATGAAGGCATTGTCTCCGTGTCATCACCGCACCTTTGCCAATTCGCACGCAAATACGTGTATTTGGATCACTACTCCGTCGTGCAACGCAAAAACGCCGCAAACGAAATTTTACATGTTTTGGAAACAATGTATATTAGCAGAAAAACGTGTGTAGCTTGGGACAACGGTTTTACAGAATTCTCTCGCAAATACTATTAAGAACTTAACCTGAAAATTTGAGGTGCATGGGTAAAACGGTTTTTATTTTATAAAGTGTTAAGCTCCAAAAAACGAGAGAAATTCTTGATGGATTTACGGCGTACTTGCTTAGCACGTCAGTACTTGGACTAAATTTTGCAATTTGGAACTAAGGCTCAGTTTAGAAACGACATATGTGCCATTCATTCCGCTATGTAAGTACATAAGTGTTTTTACGGATGCGTCAGAAATTGTAGACCCTGCATGATTGAAAATTAAAGACCATTTTAATACCGATGCTGTGTTATCATACAAACAGGCAAGGAAAAGACCATCAAATGGACTAGATAAACTAAGCATTTAAGCATTATGATATCTTCACCCTCCGGCCAAAGTATCACAAGCGTCACGCCATGTTGCAACATTTTTGCCGCCAATTTCTTTTTTTTTTACAGGGAAATGGTTGGTTGAAATCTGTTGGTCTGTGAAAATTTCACTGAATTTCATCGAAGAGAATTCAGTGAAATTTTTGGACAGCTTCGTTGGAAAATTTCTCTGTAAAAAAACTAAATGGCGGCGGGGATTTTCAAACGTCACATGGCGCTCGAGATACATTGGCCGGAAGATGATAATATAAGCTTTGTCATCAAAATGTTACGTAGAACACAATTAGAGGAGAGACATTTATTGAAAAAGACTCCTAACCGAGGTGTTAACGTTTTAGATGCGGAAATTCAAACTGCCCGCTCTGCCACTCACGGGGCGAAACAAAACACGCTTGCCATTGAGCTCGTAGAACACCTTCAATTTTCCTCTATGCAACCTGGGCATCCCCCAAGCACGAATAGTCGCATCCAAGCGCCGTCGCACTGCTTTTGGCGCAGTGCGAGAAGTATTCATGCAGTCTTGTAGGCGCTAATATGGGCCGTAGGCCGACCGCACCGTTTGGCGAAATGCCAGAAGTATTCCCAGCTGTTCACTCGATTTTCGTGAAATTCGGTATCCGGAGGTATTTTTCAACGGGAAACTCGAATTTTTGGTCAGATTTTCAAAATTTCAAAATCCAAGATGGCGGCTGTGGCCTAAAATGCTACGTCGGGTCCTGTTCACTCGATTTTCGTGAAACTCGGTATCCGGAGGTATTTTTCAACGGGAAATTCGAATTTTTGGTCAGATTTTCAAAATTTCAAAATCCAAGATGTCGGCCGTGGCCTAAAATGCAAAGTCAGGTCCTGTTCCCTCGATTTTCGGGAAACTCGGTATCCGGAGGTATTTTTCAACGGGAAACTCGAATTTTTGGTCAGATTTTCAAAATTTCAAAATCCAAGATGGCGGCCGTGGCCTAAAATGCAAAGTCGAGTCCTGTTCACTCGATTTTCGTGAAATTCGGTATCCGGAGGTATTTTTCAACGGAAAACTCGAATTTTTGGTCAGATTTTCAAAATTTCAAAATCAAAGATGGCGGCCGTGGCCTAAAACGCTAAGTCGGGTCCTGTTCGCTCGATTTTCGTGAAACTCGGTATCCGGAGGAATTTTTCAACGGGAAACTCGAATTTTTGGTCAGATTTTCAAAATGTCAAAATCCAAGATGGCGGCCGTGGCTTGGAATGCTAAGTCTGCTGATTGTGGATGAGGACAAAGATAACATATTCGCCACTATTCACCATACTTCGGCAAAAAAAGTAAATTCGTTCTTTTAAAAGTTAATAGCTATGAGGGCCGGCTCGCGGAACGAGTCGCAAGTTCATCGCGAAGCGAGGAACTGGGAGTCCAGGGGCACTCCCCGGCTAGGCGTGACAGCTCACACAGCGAGCTGAACACGGCTAGTAGTTTATATATGTCTTTGATATGAGCGGCCCAGAGCCGCTCTCCAGCGGCAGTGCGCTGGAATTACTGCTTGTTTATGTTTATTTAGGCACATTTTAAACATTATGGGGTGCTCCTTGAAGAAAATTTCACGAGAAAACCGATGAAATCACTTTTAGAGCTTCAAAATCTTGTATAAATGGAGTTGTAAGCGTTTAAAGTTCCCAAATTTTGTCCGACTTCTCCTATTGACTCGATCCACTGTGCTTCGCTTCGCGCCTGAATCCTGAAAACGTTCGCGGTCTTTCGAGCTGGCTTTGAACGGTGCTTCCAGCGAAGAACTAGCACGCTGATGAAAGTTTGCACTCTAGCTTGCTGTTTTGGTCTAGTAAATCCAAACACTGAATTGTTAGTAAACTTTTCTGCCGCGGATCGAAAGATCTCGAGAAATTTACCTCCTTGTTTCCGCACCTATTAGGGGCCGATTGTAAGACCTCTGCGGGTCGATTATTAAAATTGATAGAAAAAACTACATTGGAAAAAAACAAACTGGATTTAGAGTCCAGACTCTTGAAAACGTAGACAAGAAAAAATACTCTTGATTCAATCGGAGTTTTGCTTGAATCAAAACGAAATCCGCTTAAATTAATAGGCTTGGTTCTTGATTTAAGCTAGATTCTGATTGAATCAAGAGTACTTTTTCTTGTCGATCTTTTTCAGAGGCTGCACCCTAGATCCAATGTGCTTTTTTTTCCCAGTGTATGGACGAGGTTTGGCCCTTGTAAGATGCGTTAGCACACTGAAAAAAGTAATATGCTGCTTTAGCACTTAAGATGTGAAAAATGTGTCTGGTGATCCTAAGATGCTGCCTTTACTGCCCTCGCAGTCAACTTTACATCCTATGATTGCAAATTCAACTGCGTGGACAATCAAGGCAGCATCTTAGGGTTACCAGACACATTTATGACATCCTAGGTCCTAAAACGGCATACCATTTTTTTTCAGTGTAGATGCGACGAGTGAATAGAGAAATAATAATAATAAATTCTTTCAAGTAGTACACGGCAGCACCGACAGACAGCGATCAACAATCCCTTCATCCCGCCGCGATGGAGAGTTCGCTCAAAGTTTGATTGTCTGACCGTGACTCGATTCCTTCAGCGACTCGGGGAGAGCGAAATAACTTCAAAGTCCTCCAGTTGCATTGTGCTCGCCAGTATCGCGGGATATCTTAGATTTCTCCGGGACAAAAGCCCCAGTCGCTCCGCCTCCGAATCGAAGAGGAGTAACACCACATTGAGACGAGCCTTATTCCCCATAAAACCCCTCACATTCCAGGGCTCACACGAGAAGAGAGATAGGTCTTTTCGTGAGACGAGCGAAGAAATGTGCAACTTCTTCGGTGGAGACTCTAGAGACAACTTCACCGCGGCGTGAATACCCAACTACCGATACTTTCTTATTCGGAGCTATGGTAAAAAATCGAGTGTTGAGGTTACACGCTCGTGATCGATTCTTTTCTATAGGTTTAAATGGAAGATCGATCGATTTATCGCAAAACGGAGCGTGCTATTGCAACGCGGCCGATGCAGGCGATACTGGGACTGGGAGAGAGTATTCAGCGTTTCTATCCTCGGCACTTTTGGGGGAAAGGGGAGGAGGAGTAAATTGGTTTCGTTTAAGCTCGCCGATGGTCACGACTCACGAGATGTCTACCGGAGGCTGGATTACCGACGCGCTGTCGCGGTAACAACAGGGATGCCACGTGGACATGGAAAATATGGAATTTCCCCTCGATTCGGAAATTTGCAGATATCAGATCAAAATTTGTTTTGAATGGAGATTTGAATTTTTATGTAAATAACTGAAACTGGCTGGAAATTGCCGGCGATACTCGGATGAATTTTGGAGGCAACAGATGGCTGACACGGCAGTAAGGCGGTGCTGAGGAAGATCGCCGTAGGAGCCCTCAAACGTTGTCATATTTCCTTTGATGAATTACGAAATTGTAGAGAAATTTGTGAATATGTTCCCTCCAATTTTCAGAGAATTTTATAATACCAGTCAAATCTAAATGATCCGAAAATTTCAAGAGGAGAAATGTATAACCCTCCTTGAAAATAAACATTTCACTGGAGAAAATTTGGCGACTCGCCAATTTTTAAACGGCGTTCTTTCTTAACACGGCAGAGTACATGACCATACTGCCAGACTGTAGGAAACCGTCGTAAGAGTCTTTGAAAGTCTACCTGAAGAATTGATTATTTTTGAGAAAAGTTATGAATATTGTTTTTTTTTCCTGCTGATTCTATGGCTTTGTGTCCAGCATCTTCAGCCAACTTTAAACTACGTTTTTTTGTCCTTAAACATAGAGGGATTTAGGCACATCCATGCTCCAGGCTTTTCAAATTTTCAGGGATTAAGGCCGAGTAGAATCTGTTTCAGCAGATCTACTCGTCAGTTCCGTGAAAATTTGACGCCACTATCTGAATTCGAACCCGGGACCTACTGATCTATAGTCAGACGCACTGATCACTATCGGCCAACTTGGCCGGCATGAATATTGTTGGTAAGAGTTTTAAACTTGCTAGACCAACAACGAATGACATTTTTTGGGAAGTTGAAGACAAAAAATCCGCTCACTTTGGAAAACGTATATTTAATCGGAGGAAATTTGGCAACGTCCAAATGTTCACAGGGCGTTCTTCCTCAGCGAGGTATGTAGGCGCTCAAGCAGAATTTTTCCCACAGTAAAGTGTGTCTGAAGTAATTCCTCTTATCCGCATTTCCAACAGTTTCCAATTAACGTGCCACGAAACACTGCAGTGGAGGGGATGATTCACTCCTCTATGCAACGCTTACCGAGGAACGAAACTTAGTCTCACAAGCTTGGGGATGCATGCGCAATACGGATGGAGTATTTCATCCTTGCTATCACAGTATTGCTGAACAAATGGGGAAAATTTGTGCTTTTAGAACGGAGTATTTCATCCATGTTATCACAGTATTGCTAAACAAATGGGGAAAATTTGTGCTTTTAGAACGGAGCATTTCATCCATGTTATCACAGTATTGCTAAACAAATGGGGAAAATTTGTGCTTTTAGAACTGCGTATGCATCGGTTTCTGAGTTACTTTTTCGCGTTTTTAACGCGCGCATCGTATTCTCCGCGTCATGTCCCTCCAAAATTGAATTCGCAGGTCAAAATTCGTTCGTGGTTTGGAGCAAAATGGACGTATTTCTGTCAAATGGAACTAAGCGCCATAGGGGGAGGAAGGTAGAGGGGGGCTTGGATTGGCGGCGGAATCGAGCGTCGGGTTCATTCCGTCCTATACTCGCAATGCTTTTCCATGGCGTTTAGTTCCGTTTGACAGTGCGCGCTATCCAGCATTCTAAATTCCTCAAAAGGAACTCAAATTGACGCTTAGTTCCGTTTGATAGAAATACGTCCAAATCATCGTATGTTAAGACGTTGTCTACGAGAATATAGAGGCCGTAATTACTCAGTTTCGTGACGTCAAACTAATAGATTAATCGTCGTGTTAACCAATCAGAGCCGCCGTCGATCGGCCGAAGTTGCATGAGCGGCACGTTTGAATCTTAGTGCGGGGTAACGATTTTCGGTATTTGATCGTGTTTAGCTTTTATTTCCTCAATTATCAGACAATGTAATTCATGAACTTGGTAGTTTTCGGATGTGAAATTTTATCTTCTTTCAAAAAGGTTTTCATGAATTCTTGCATCAGATCAACCCCTGAAAAGATATTAGCACAAAAGGAACATTTGTCATGCGTTCTCCCATAAGAACACATGTTAAATCGCGGCCGAGTTTCATCTACTAGTGTGACGTCACAGAATCGTAGTCGCGGCCCCTCTATTCTCGTAGGCAACGGTTGATACAAATGTCAATCTCCGATTACCTCCGAATCAGCACCACTCAACAGGTTAATACATGCAGTCAGATGGTACCACTGATAAGCGGTGACATAAATTGTGACTTTGGTCTCAACATACGATGTGACCCATTGTTGCTCCTGGTGTGTTACGAGATTCGCCGTTGGCGTAAAATAGGATCTACAATGGAGATGTTGCATGTGTGAGGAATTTGCGATTTGACTATTGATTCTCCTGTAAAAGTTCGCGAGAAACACAATACTGCCACTGGTTTTCTCTGAAATCAACTCCCAAGCTCAAAAAAAGCTCTCAAGTTGAGGCCAAAATGGAGGATTTATCCCACGCTATCCTGAAAGTCCACGTCTACACTGTAAAGAAAGGGAGTAAATATGTCCTGCAAATAACCCTGTCGATGTATTTGCTCCCTATCTTTGCATGGGGAGTTTGTCTTGATGTAGATGTGGCCTCTCAGGATAGCGTGGGATATCCCCTCCATTTTGGCCTCAACTTAAGTGCTTTTTTTGAGCTTGGGAGTTGATTTCAGAGAAAACCAGTGACACCATCGTGTTTCTCGCGAGCTTTTACATAAGAATCAGTATTCAAATCGCAAATTCCTCACACATGCAACATCTCCATTTCTAGATCGTTGTTTTAAACACGGTAAAATCCTTGAAACGTACGAGAACTTGGTGCCCTCCAAAAAATAATCCAGACACCGGACTCGGATCCAGTCCGTCTCGGAGCCGCCCCCCTCCTTGCCCGGGCGGAGAGCGGTCAATAATTGAAAATTGATGGGAGCATCGGGGAGAGAGACGATTGAAAAACTCGGCGAACATCACTCTTGAACCGCGAGCCCGGCGCGGCGCTCCCGGGAAACCCGGTGATTCCTCCTTTTTATCGCTCCGATTTTTTACCCCGAGTTTTAAAACTCGTGGCCGCGACTCCACCGCGGTGGCAGGGGGGGGAGGGAGG